>CM047876.1:1290156-1634330 GCA_026212405.1 Petrea volubilis | reverse complement strand
GCGATAGTTGCCTATTAACCCACCAAGTGGGTTCTTAAGGCTATGAACAACTTGCCTAAAAAAAATATCTAATGGATGCACATGAGTTCTTAGGCCAAGCCTATAAAGCATTCTATTTTTTCTTAATTTTTCGATGTGGGATGGGATAATACAATCACCCCTCCTTCAGAACGCGACGTCATCGTCGAGGTGTGACAGCTTTCAGATTGACCGCCAAGCTTTGGGACTCTAGAGGTGGCTCATGCAGGTTCTAGAGATGACTCCCGTACACGTAGCACTTTGCCCAGTAAGCTTAAGAAGTGGCTCTCATGTGCGTAGCACTTTGCCTCACAATATATGTTCTAATTAAAATTTCTCTTTTTAATTAAAAGTTGCCCCATATATCGCCCCGCAATATATGTTCTCTTTTTATAAAATTTCTAATAACTTTTTAGAATATATGTTCTAATTAAGAAACAATCCATTTAACTTTAGAATAAAAAAATAAGTTTTTCGACCAATGTGCTCATTTCTTCATTCCAAGCACAACAAACTAAAAAGTAAGAGATAAATAATATATTAAAATTTCCTTTAGTATAAACATAAAAAAATAAAATAATTGGTCAAAATCCATCTATGAATGTACCAATTTTTATGTAGAAATAATAATAAGAAATATTCTATGGAAACTTTAAAAACTTATATAGAAGAGCATATACATACCCAAAATATTCTATATTTGTATAGAATGTAAGAGACAAATCTATAAAATAGGTTACGTAGAGGAGTTTTTGGAAAAATCCTTATATGTTTTTTATGATATATTTAATATTTTTATTAAGATGATTTTGAAAAGCCCCTCTTAAATATTGGATTTTCACCGTTCATTTGAGAGAGTAAAATTTATATGTAGAGAAGTTTTTGGAAAAATCCTTATATATTTATTAAGATGATTCTGAAAACCCATCTTAAATGTTGGATTGTTTGAATTTTCACCGTTCATTTGAGAAAGTAAAACATATAATAGCTGGTAGCATCATTTGTAATCAATCAAGTTCAAAAGAATTCGACTTATATGAAAAGTTGAAAACTAAGTTCAAAAGCAATTCAACAATCAAGTTCAAAAGAATTCAAGTTGTTTGAAAACCAAAAGAAATTCAAGTTGTGCAAAAATTAAGTTAAAAAAAAAATCAAGTTTTGGTGATGTTTTTTAACAAGAAGAAAATTGAATATAAATGATGTTTTTATTTTTTTCTTTTTTTTGCTTTCTCTTTTTTTTGTTTGGACATTTTTGGTGTGGTGCAATTTAAATGACATATGGAGTATGTTTTGACTGTAAAGTTCGTATGCAATTGTATTGTCATTTTTTTATACATATTCTAAGTGTTTTGGTAGTTATTTGCTATGTTAGATGATTTTCCAAAAGTACCCTTAGTTAGTGGAATGTCACACCAACTCTAATAAAATTTCGTTAAATACTAATGGAATAATTAAGTGAAGAAAAGTTGTGAAATTAATTATAAAAATGAGAGACTAAAAGAAGTGCCTTTAAGAGATAAGGGATTAAAGTGAGACAAATCTAAGAATGAGAGACCAACAATGAGTTTTGGCCATAAATTTACTAGTTTACTTTGGGTATCTCATTTTGTTTACATTACACTAAACAATGTGCTTCATTTACGTATTTTTTTGATTTTGAACCACGATAGTTATTTCTTTCGATCTCTATTTTTTTTACCCGTACTAGGTATTGGTATGTACCCTGATTTTGTTCTTTCACTGTCAGTTGAAAAGGTTGAATTTATTCTATCTAATTTTTTTTATAGATAGTTTTATGAATAAAAAAACAAGAAAAATCAAAAAAATGTCATCATTTAATTTTAATGTTCCTTGTAAATCACAAAAAGAAGGCTTTTTCTTCTTCTATTACGTTAAGTAAAAAAATGAATTTGAAGTGGCAAGAACCCCAGCGAATCACTACAAAATTTGATTCGCCGGGTTCTCGCCAGTTCACACAAAGTTTTTTTATCTGATATGCGCTGTACACTTTTCTATTCCTATTCGTAAGAACCCCCGTTTCTTTTGAATTCAATTAGATGTTAATGTGTCAGTTAAAGAAATTGTCTAGTACGTGTGTTTTCCAATATTGCACTCATAGAAGAAAAATTGGTTTATATATTTTACACTAAAATTAATTATATTTTACTACTCGAGTTATGCGTGTTTTTACACTTTGCAACATCAAATTTTAAATGTTATCGATTACCACCTAAAGTTTGGGTTTTTGAACCAATTGCCACCTAATTGCATTTTTCGGCTGAAAATGCCAACAAGAGCAGCAACACATGTCACCACTCAAGGTAAGATTTTTGATCAAAAAATACAATTAGGTGGCAATTGGTAAAAATATAGAAACTTTATATGGTAATCGTAATACTTAAAAACTTAAAGTTGTAAAGTATAAAACCACACATAATGTGAGTGGTAAAGTGTAATTAACTCTTTACACTAATGCAACTTTCTATAAACAAATACATTAGTCCATAAAGTAAATACTAAAAAACAGTGGGTACATTTACAAAAACATTTAATAAATGCCAAAGTAAACTATTCCTAATAATCTATTGTGAATGAGGGATATTTTAGTTTACCCCCAAAACTTTAGAAGTCAAAACACTTAAAGTGAAATGACTAGATTTTTATTGGTTTTGCTTATCCGGCATTACTCAACAAATATTATGTTTAACGTGAACTTGAATTATTTCAAATTTTTTTCCCAGTGCACTACACATACCCATCATCATTATATTAATTAATAGGTCTTTTAATAATTAATAATTTGTTATAATTTACAGTTATTTATTATAAAAAAATCATACTTTTTATGGAATTCCAAATTTTACTTCTCTTAATAATTATAATTTTTGTTTAGCATAACAAAGTTCACTATTGGAATTAATCATGCCCTCAAAGTGTGAAGAATCTATAATCATGCAACTAAGTTATAACAAATATTTAAATTAATAAAAAAGTATATCTTATATTCAATTCGACCAGTACAACCCATTTGAGAAAAATAATTTTGTGTATGCATGTCTGATAATTAATGTAAGATAATGTTGTTGTGAAGGATATATCAGTACCGTGAACATCAATTAAAAGATGTAATTAACCTCATTTGGGTTATATACTTATGTGAATCAATTTTAGATATATATTTTTAACTAGCTTGAGCTTCTTAGTTCCAGTATGATGGTATAACTTTCTATAAGAACAATTTTATGTAATCCATAAGTTTTCGAATTTGAAAGAGCGTAATGACTGGCGAGTGCCAACAATTAAAGTAAGTATATAATTGGTAGTGAGTTTGTATTGGTATAATTGTTTACTTCGATAACTTTATGTCTTTAGTTTTAAATGCCTTTTCAATTAATATATATTTGATGTATAAAGAGAGAAATTTCTTACTCGAATTTGGCTGCGTCGAAACCAATGAATCATTATGGCAATTATATCGTAGTTGTTGAGTGATTGGTTACTTTTACATAATTATCCACTAATTAATCATGTCACAATTATAATATACTCATCACGCAATTAGGTGCATTGGTTCAATGACTCGGATTTGAAGTAGAGTTTTCCTGTATGGATAATGGATATATACATATATATATATATATATATATATATATATGCATGCATGTATATACGTGTATCCGAGGATGATTCCCAACCTCCCAATGAATCCCACCAAGCTCTCTCCTTCCACCCCCTCCCCAACACTATCTATCCATCAATCATTTTCTAACTCCAACTCCTAAGCCTTCTCTTTACCAACATCCTCCAATGGCTGCTTCCATTTTTCCTCTCTCAATATTTCCGCTTTTCCGAGCGCAGGATGGTCGCCCTCCAATGGAGCCCTTTCACCGTTCCACTCGTCGTCGGCCTCCTGGCTCTCCTCCTCCTCCACTACCACCACCCCGCCACCGCCACTGCCTTCCGTGAAGCCCCCGCCTTTCGCAATGGAGACACATGCTTATCCTCCTCCTGCTCCTCCTCCTCCTATGCCCCCGCCGCCGCCTCCTCCGACACCACCATCCACATCGCCATGACCCTCGATATCAACTACCTCCGGGGAACAATGGCGGCGGTGATCTCCATCCTCCAGCACGCGACCTGCCCCGAAAACGTCGTCTTCCATTTCCTCTGGGCGCGGGACGAACCAAGTCTCTTCCTCATGATCAAATCCACCTTCCCGTATTTGAAATTCAGATTCTACCACTTCGACACCACGAGGGTCCGTGGCTTGATCTCCAAGTCCATACGCCAAGCCCTCGACCAGCCTCTGAATTATGCAAGAATTTATATGGCGGATATACTCCCTCAAGATGTTAAGCGTTTGATTTACCTCGATTCCGATCTCGTGGTGGTGGACGACGTGGCCAAGCTGTGGGGGGTTCATCTGAACGACAATGTCCTCGCCGCGCCGGAGTATTGCCACGCGAACTTCACGAACTACTTCAACGATGTCTTCTGGTCCGATCCTAAGTTGTCCAAAACTTTCCAGGGGCGAAAGCCGTGTTATTTCAACACGGGCGTGATGGTTATCGATTTGGACAAGTGGAGGAAGGGAGGTTACTCTCAGCGAATTGAGGATTGGATGGTTGTGCAGAAGCAGAAGAGGATTTATCACTTGGGCTCTTTGCCCCCTTTCTTGCTCGAATTGGCCGGGAACATCCAGGCCGTTGATCACAGGTGGAACCAGCACGGGTTGGGGGGTGATAATCTTAAGGGGAGATGCAGGGGATTGCATCCCGGCCCGATTAGCCTCTTGCATTGGAGTGGAAAGGGGAAGCCTTGGTTGAGGCTGGATTCGAGAAAGCCATGCAGTGTCGATCACCTGTGGTCGCCCTACGATCTCTACCGTTCATCGAAGCATTCGTTCGAAGAGTGATGTGATCAAAATGATCACGTAGGATGGTGAAGTGGTTTAGGAGGTTCGAAAAGGGATACAATTGTTGCTTATTAAGGAGGGAAGAAAAAAGGAAGAAATTGTTATGGACGTTTGTTTTCATTAACCGGTTGAAGGAGAAAAAAAGAAAGAGACTGACTTAGCTAGTGACGGACACTGTGTTACTCGTGAAACATATGGTGATTTGTTCATTGATGCTCACAGCTTGATCATCCTCTGGAAATCGGATAATTGATGACCCTCTCATAGAATTTCTTTATTGGATTTGCTTATTTATTTATTGTTTATTTTATTTTATTTATTTGTAAACTCTCAATTACTCATATGTACCATGATACTAAACTAATTTGTGATGTCTAATGTAAGCCCTGGTTTTCTGATGCTACTTCCTTGTGATTCTTTATGTGCTTGCAAGTGATTGTTTTCTTTTTTGCTTTAACCAGTCATCTCTTGATTCAAAGATGATTAATGATAATGGACAAATCAAAATGGGCATTAATCTACAATTACTAGCATGATACCTTGGAAAAAATTTGTCCGAAACAGATTTGACCACAACTCAATCACATTGCAAGTATAATTATACTTATTATACGATTAACCAGTCTACTTGGACCATACATCAATCACATAACGAATATGATTCACTAGTTTTATGTTGATTTAGCAGATGATCAGTCCCGCCAGAGGATCATAATTAGGAAAGTAAGCCACAAGATTGAGATGACTCTAGGGCCTTAGGCATTTATCAAAGCACAGAAGCTGTGTTTTCTTTGTTTTCATATGATGTTGGAATTAATGACAGAGAAATTCATACCATTCAATACTAGAAAAGAAACATGAATGGATTCGAAGCTCAGGACTTCCGATCTTGATCAAGGCTGTAGTTTCTTCCCATCTTCTTCTTCCTAGTCCTGATGAACGCATCCGACTTTTCATTTATATTGGAGGCCACACTCAGAAGAGGCCCCCAGTGCCTCGGGGGCCTCGGATTTGTGTCTTCATGAGATCGATCATTTGGTTCGTGCTTCGCTTCATCACCACCCTTTTTCTTGCCCGTCTCGCCATCCCCTGCACTTTCTTGGAAAGTGACACTCTTCTTCGGGCGTTTCCCTCTATCTTGTTGCTTGTCCTTCTCCTCCGGACCCTTCTGCACGGTGGTTGGCTCGATGGTTTGAGCCCGATTTTCCAAACCGGTATCAGTGTGATTGAACTCGATTGTGAGATCAGAATCAGGAGGTGATGTTGGGGGATTCAGTTTGCAAATTATGAAGTCGAAGAGCCTTTGACAGAAGCTAACAGGCTCAGAATTGATGTCCATTTGATCAAATTTTTGGGGTGAAACAAAAAATAGAAAGGAATGGTGTGTATTCTCTATGTAATCCCAACAATCAAGATTGTGAAAGTCTAGTTTATGAGCACAAGGCCCTTTGTCGAGATGATTCCATTCTTACATTGGGGGCCAACAAAAAGTACAATGTGCTGGTTTTTCATTTCTTCTTTCTTTTTTTTTTTTTTTTTTGGGTAAACATGGTTTTTCATTTCTAGTAAGCTTACTTCTCTTCTATTTTTGTTATAAATAGTCAAACGGTCAAAGGCATAACAGTGGGGACGAAACGAACCCTGGATATACAACTGCACTTCGTAGGAAGAGATGTGTACCTAAGTGGTCCGACCCGATTCAAACCCGAATTTAATCGACAGGTAATTAATGACCAATGACCAAAAAAATTAACATTAGGGATAAACCAAACTTGTCGTTTATGCAGTTGATCCTCCCCTCAAATCTATATACAACTATAATTTACATATATTTTTATCTAAATATTTTTGAAATTTTAAATATCGTCTTCTAAAATTAAAATTTCCGACTCTGACTTATCAGAATAATAAAAGTACAAAGCATGGAAAAGAGAACATGAAATGTACCTTTCTTGAAGAATGCTTCATTCCCTAATAGGAGAAGCACTAGCCCAAGAATATTTAATCCCAAGAATATACGCTGTTCCTCTTCTTTTTTTTTTTTTTTTTTTTCTAACCATTTGATAGAGTGACAGGGACTCTATATATTGTTAGCTAAATTATATTATAGTTGATTGATGGTATTAATGCCTCAACTTTAAAGAAAATAATGATTTTTCTAATCTTAAAGCTTACCATTAGTAAAATAAAATAATTATCCTCAAGAAAGGCTAAAGATTTATTTGGGTATTGAATTTTAGTAAGAAGAGTTATGTCATTTGAAATGAAGAATTATTTATTTTTTTAGTTCTTTTCTACACTAAAAATTCAAGATTTAGATATAGTCGTATAGGACAATACTGCATATGTTAATACATTACAGGATACTACAATTTTTCTACACATTTTGAACCTTTTTATTTTTTTTATTTTTATTTTTATTTTTCATAAAATAAAAAAGAATTTTCTTCATTCTTAATTTATTATACATATACATATATATATATATATATATATATATATATATCCTGTCTGGATTTAGACTATGGCATTATATTCCCCAACTCTCTAAAAGGCAGATCCGTCCCCACTCTTGAATTTGTTTAAATTACATTTTCCAATTTAATTTATAATCGTAAGCCCAATTTCAAATACTATCTAGCAGGCTGAAATAATAACAAGCCCAACAAAGCTACGGGTCAGAGGCCTATATTATTTTTCTACAGCCCAAACGAGATTTAGTGTGTTCACTACGCACCGTGTGCACCTTAGTCCCTGCCAACTGAGGAAGATAAAATCTATAGCAGAGTAAAGCCTGAAAATCAAACATCGAAACCCTAACCCTAAAATCCTTCAATTCAGTAACCAATACCATGAATTTCTTCAAATCCATTCTATTAGACGAACCGGACCCTCCCAAACCCGAAACTCCCCACGAGCCCGGCCCGAATGCCTCCCTCAAGGAACATGTTGAAGATCGTGATCCGAACGACGTCGCTCAGGATGGTAATGCCGGTGGGTGGAGTTTCGGGGGCTTGATCAAGACTCTAGCCACCCGATCCGAATCAGTGATCGAGACATACCGCAGAGATCTCGAGGAATTCGGGTCGGGTCTCAGGAAAGAGAGTGAGATTATCCGTGTAGCTGCTAGCCGAGCCGTGAAGGATCTTCCGGCGTCGCTCGAAGCCGGCACGTCGGCTGCTCACGGCGTGCTGGATGGAGTGCTGAAATCAACGGCCGAGATCATTAAGGAGACCCAAGCTTTCGCGTCTGATGGGGAACAGGAGGCGCCTGAAACGAATCGGGGGACCTCGGGTCGGTACAGTTGGTTTGAAGCGCAGTTGGGTGTTATCCAGAGTGATTTGAATACTTTCTGTGAAGATCCGGAGGATGTGGAGGAGTTTAAGAAGTGGAAATCGAGTTTTGAGTTGGACGGGAAGAGGGATGAAATTGATGATCTGATTGGGGAAAATGGGACTTTGGAGGGTGTCTATAAAAGGGTTGTTCCAAGTTCGATCAATCAGGAGACCTTTTGGTGTAGGTATTTTTACAGAGTGGATAAGCTCAAGCAGCAGGAGGCAGTTAGAGCCAATCTTGTGAAGCGGGCAATCGCGGTCAATGATGATGAGGATGAGTTGTCTTGGGATGTGGATGATGATGAGGAGGAGAAAGATGGCTGTGGGAGCGCCCGAATGAGCAATGTGAAGGTTAAAGGAGGAGATGGAGCTGTAGAGGGGTTGGTCAGTGATGGAAATTTGAACCCTGTCGAGATAGCAGAGAGTTCAAAATCAAATGATGGACCGAGGGTTGAGACGAAAGGAGGCAATGCCAATGTGGATGATGGAGATAAGACTTCTGTTGAGTCAATTAGGAATAGCAGTGGGAACCCGTCTTTGGATGAGAAAGAAGTGAAGTCTGATCAAGTTGTTGGAGTGAAAAGTGATGAGAAGGTGAAACCTGAAGAAAGCCTCAGTGAGAAGAAGAATAATGAGAATGTGGGCATAGAGAAGAGCACATCTGATGGAAAAAGCGGTGAGAAAGTGAAATATGAAGAAAGTGTTAATGAGAAGAAGAATAAAGAGAATGCCGGCACAGAGAAAAGTAAATCTGATGAAAAAAGTGATGCTCCCCTGGGGTCGAATCATCAGCCAAAGGAGGTGGAGGATGATGTGGATATGGAGTGGGATGAGATTGAGGATATAGGAAGTGGGGACGAGAAAAAAATCCCGACTGCCACTCATGTTGGGAGACCAAACAGAGCAGAACTGAGGAAGAAGTTGAATGCTGCAGAAGATGATGAGGATTTGAGTTGGGATATTGAGGATGACTGAGCCAGCCAAATGTTGAGCTTGGCTGGAATATGGTACATAGCAAGTGCCGGGAATAAAGCCGTTGGACTGGGTAACCGGAGATATAATGATCCCATTAGGGCTCCTTACAAGTAAATATCAAGAAACATAAATGTACCAAACTGATAGTTTCATTGACTTTTCCTTGATTGTTCATTTGGTGGCTCTCTTTGTGACCAAAGAGCACACCTTCCTGTATCATTGTGTGATAAAGTTGCAATTTGTTTACGTGGCTCAATGTGTTTATTGGGTGTATATGAGCCTTGTCTTCTTTGCAAGTCTCTGGTAAAACTTAAAAGAGGAACTATAATTTTCTTTCAGTTATTATCAGGTGTGTTCGCTTGGATCTTTTATTAATGCTTCTACATTTGTTTCACCAATAACCTTCGGGTAATCTTGGATCTTTTGTTTCAAAGGTATGTTCATCATGCCTGCCCTTTATATCCAACTCCAAGTAAGTATATGTGGTCCACATTCAACAGTTTATTCAATAAAATACTTAGCACCAATTTGGATGGAGAATCTGTAACTGCAAATGGACTGTACTATTTGAAGAATCATATCTTATTTTATCTTGTTTCTCCAGTAACCACTAAATTTACCAGGCACTTCCACTTTTCTCCTTGCTAATCTCATTCGACTTTTAAATCTGCTTCTTAAAGAGACGTGAACAACATCTGCAATCTAAAAAGGCTCTAGAAAAGCTCCATCCTGATTGAAAGAAACAAGAAAATGATACAATAGTATAGGATTAAACTACATTTTTGAACCCTACAGACATGCAAATACGACTAAACATAGAGCCAGCGTCAACACCTACTAAAACAAACAACAGAAAGCACAAACTCTTTCTCAGCACCCGAACGCACACTACACTGGAAAATGCTTTTCGGAGCATGAGAGCACTAGCAAACACAATTGAAAATCTCGCAAGTTGCCGCCACATAATCTGTTTACGTGCTGCTGATCAGTAAATCCGAGATCGTCTCAACTTTATATGTATCAAGTGGGGACTGCAGAGCAAGAAAACGTTGTTTCTGAACTCGAGGTGGAAGATGCTTTGTGGGTTTTCGTGATCCAATGGTCCATGGCAAGAAAACCCCGGTGCCACATTGTGGGATTCTTCTGGGGCTCACAGCCAGTGGACGAAATGGTGCCCATGTTACCCCAGGAGTCCGGACAAGACTCCATTTGGGGATTATGTTCGTGGGCTCATAGCTAGTTGGCCTTGTGTATGGAGTTGGGACACCAGGTTGCCATAAAGTCATTGCTCCAGACAAAGGGGTCACCTCTGTTGGGTTCCATTCTGACTCAGTCTGGAGATTACGAACTCTGAAGAAAATAATGCTGACCCTCTTGTTTTCTGAGGAGCACATAGCATGCCTTGCTGTGTCTGAGCTATTTCCCCTCATGACTAAAAGAGACCTGCCAAACGTTGTGAAATTAGATTGCTGTCTTTTTCCTATTTTTTCATTTTTTTTTAAAATTATCTTTGTTGGTTCCCAAACTACCCCATCGGAGACTCAAACTCGTGATCGGTCAGCTCACAAGTGCAGGAGCTTACCGCCAAAAGATTGCTGGTCTTTCTTTAGATTAAGGAGAGGCGTTTGTGTTAATAAATTTGTTTTCAAGAATTGGGTACTAAAAGCTTTGAGTGTTTGCAGATAGACATCAGAAGCAGAAATAAATTAGAAGTTTGAACTTCTGAAATTTACAAAGACACCTAGGCTAGAACATACCCTTCCTTAAGAGAAAGCATGAGAGGTCCTCTATAGTTGCCTTCAGTATTGCTAACGAGTGCATGGCCAAAAGCCATTGTTGATTCAGAGAGGAGGAGGGTAGAAAGAGGCTGGTCCACGTGAGGTGGTTTCATGAAGGGCTGTGAATACTCTCCCTGCATAATCAGCACTAATTTCATACTCATTCTAATAAAGAGCGGTGCTGGGTCAATCATAGAGACGAAGCTAGAAATATTAACTTTGAGCAGGAGATCAGAGTTTTATAAAAAATAAAGGGCAACTTTATCACGCTTGGAGGTTAAAATTCTCAAAGTTTAATGTATTATATATATAATCCAATCTTATATAAGTTTGAAGCAGAGAAATATATACCTCATCAAAGAAGTTAATGATGCAGCCATTCGGCTTCCTACTTTCTGGTATCAAATGCCACTGTATCAAGTGGTCAATTACACCTTCGAGAAGAGCTGGGATTGGCTCAATATAACCTGTGAACATATTTACAACACAGTTTCGGGTCAATATCTTACATTCACGAGTTTTTTCCAGGATGTGCTGTGGACAAAGCAAAGTAATTGATGCGTATAGGAGAGGTAGGTTCTTGCCATTACTCTTTTCGGATTTATTTGTTGCATTTTCTTTTATCTGCCCGCAAATGGGAACCCCAAGCTGAATCAACTCTCTCTTGTTTCCTTTTGTTTGCTGATTGTATAGGATAAAGGTCTCTCCTGAGATCAATAGGCAATACCCAGATCAGAGCTAAAGAAATCACGTTTCTGCACGCATTATAGATCATATATTAAAGGGCTCTCTTCCACACACACACATGCACACATATATATTATATATACGTATGATCTATTACTGGCTAAATGGAGTTACAGGCAGATGCATTGAGCAACATATGGAAGGCAAGTATTTATATAATGAAGTAAAAATGAATGCTCAAACCTGTTCAAGCAAACCTATAGAAGATGCCCTTTAGAAATCTCAAAACTTCTGGCCGAAAAG
The DNA here is from genome assembly GCA_026212405.1 of Petrea volubilis. NCBI lineage: Eukaryota > Viridiplantae > Streptophyta > Magnoliopsida > Lamiales > Verbenaceae > Petrea > Petrea volubilis. The sequence continues at coordinate 1,622,319 of CM047876.1, read as the reverse complement.
GAAACAACTACTTTTAACTACAAAAGCATCTCGGATCACAGGATCCACCTGAGAGTTCACCATTCCGACCGGCCACTCGGAGTTCATTAAAAAAGTCATTCAATTTAGACAGCTCAATATCAGTGAATATGTCTTCGTAACACTTAAGACCTCTAACCACATTCACCTGCCAGCCATAATATAGCATGGTAAAAATCATAAGCTAATAAAACTTTAAGGATGAAATCAGACTTTTACAGGACGACTATTCCTACTAGTCCTTCCATATTTTATAAAAATGCTTGATGGTGTATTTTGTAAACCAAAAAGGCAAAAGTATGGTGATGAAGAAAAGCACTTGCCATACGCCCTTTTACTGGCTCCTTTGCTACAAACCCTTTCGTCATCTTGATGCAGGCACGGCGTGCCTCGCATTCTTCATGGTTAGAACATATGGCAACATGTTCTGGAAGGGACTTCACTTCTTGAGATCCTGCAGTACAGGTCAAGAAAGGGCTAAAAATTTGTAAGAGGAAATCAAGAATCCTTTATGTGGTTGACGAGGTTTAAAGTTTCATTTTAAAAGCTTCTTATTGCTATAGGAGGTCGTATATGATTAAATTACATGTATGTTTTCATTAAAAGTAAAAATTTAATACGGTAAGAATGCTAAAATTGTACTTCAAAATTCACAAAAATCACTCGTTCGATTAAATTCTTAATTGTAAGTTATATATTTTATAAAAACTCAATCTTCTACATAACCGTATTACACCGTCTCCTTCACTTAATCATATTAACATCCTCTCCTCCACTTAATTGTGAGACCAACATTAAATTATTTGTAATCATTTTTCTGTTCCCCTGATAAAAAAAAAAAAATAGGTAAAATCATTGACAGATCATAAGTGATGGCCCCACAAAAAACTGAAAGAAATTAGAATATAAGAAAAGAAGACAAGAGAGGAGTAAATAAGCCAGCAGCTGTACGAGAAAATCAAGGCAAGCTACTCTAAAGTAATTAATAAATTGTCAGTCTTGGACTGATACCATTTCTCAAATCTCAGTTACCGAATAAAGGACAAGAAAAAAGGAAAAACTTCATTTTGCGTTGCAGAATTTTAGGAAATTAACTTAGGTAGAGTCAGCGCTTTCTCTGCTATGCATGCAACATTAAAGGTCAACCAAAAAAGCTGTTCAGGCTTTTTATTAAATGGCCCATTTATTTTCTCTTGGGCTTAACAATGAATACTAAAGTGACTGAACCTAGGATTTTGGGCTTACCAAAAACAGTCAGCTTTGTTTTTGCATATTTCTTCTGTACTTTTCCTCCCGAAAAATTATCTTAAAATCACTTTTGTTTGTTTCTGTGTAAGGGCTTATAACTTATTGTTGCTAATTACTAAAAAAAGGGTGCTATAAGGTGCCTTTTTGCAAAATTCACAAAAAGCAAAAATACCAACTATCAGTTGATTTAGTTGGATGAGACGCTAGATTATTTAAGTAACATCAAGAATTTGAATCTTGACGTTGTGAATGGAACAACTTGGATTGGAAGGATCGTCCCCATAATGGACCTCTACAATATCGGATCTGAATTGATCGGTCAATAAGTCAAAATCGGATGACTAAGATAAAATAAAATAAAAAGCAAAAATCATTTCCCTTTCACCAAAGTTGGAAAATTTCTCAAAAATAACAGATATAAAACATAACAAATAAGTGAATTATAGGAAAACACATTTCTAAATATCTGTCACAATATGTTAGGAATATCCCTGTATTATTTTTTTTCTTTTTTGGTTCACACTCATTTCTTTGAAGATATTAAAAAAGAAAAAGAAAATAAAAGAAAAACGGAATATTTGCACAAAAATAATTATAATTGAATTTCAACAAATTTAAAAAAAAAATTATGATTCATTTACGTACCTGAACCCGTGATCTCAGTTTGAGGTGAATCATCCACCACCTCATCTCTACCACCGTTTTCATCACAATTCTTAGAATTTTTCTCTTTCTCGTGAAACGTCGACGTATATGTTAGAATTTTATTCTAATTTGGACTTCTATTAATTGGATATTTGGTTTTTATAAAATAAAAACGGGCTAAATTAATACGGTTAATGGGACTTGACTTATAAGGCCTGATTTGTTTGATCCACTATTGTTAAGGTCTTGATTTTAGCAGACATGGTCTGACAGTTGGTGTAGACCCATCCTAGAAAGCTCATGATGGGAGGGCCCTAGGGTTACATTATATATTTGGCTAGGTCCCCTCTCCACTCCACACTCTGATAATCGCTTGTCCCATTGAAAGCTTGTCAATATCGGTGAGAGATAGAGAGGAAGAACTAGCCAAGAATGTTTGTCTAAACATCTATAATGATCGACTATCAATCATTGGTGTAAGGATACGCTAATATAAATTTATATATAGTGTTCTAAATTAATGGTGTATCGATTCTGCAATTGCAAATTTTCTTACAGTTGGTATCAGAGCAGGACACTTATGAATTTAAAACCCTAATTTTTATTATCTATTATTAGATTTAATTTATTGGATTATGGATCGAAATTCTTCGCCAAATTGAAATTTTCGACATGTGGCTTCTACTTGGTTTCGATTAATAAGATTGTGATTTATAGAAGAAAGACATCTTCAATAATCATGCATCGTGCCTGTCGAAATTCATAAGGATCATGTATTCTACTTTTCAACCTTGGTGTGTGTGTCAAGTGTGCTTCTTTCATTGTTTCTTGTTTTATCATGATGGAGTCATGTTACAAATTACCTCCAATGCTGGAAACATACAAAATCAAATTAGTCAAAAAGGACGTCCCATGTAAAAGTAGTTAGAGATGCATCAAAGTTATCTAAAAATCAATTTTGGTGCAATTAATTACACTTCTACTGGACATGTTTGACATTAGATGCTTCACCAAAAACTTCATCTCATTTTGTTAACACTAGTATACAAAGATCTTGACATAAGAACAAATAGTGCATACGAGATCAGAAATAATGAACCAGCATGCCACACCTCATTAGCTGGATGACTTTGCAACAAGCATTTGTTGATATTTAGAACCTTGTCAAATATATATATATATATATATATATATATATATATATATCCCAGAGCATATTGATTGGTTTCATTGGATTCTTGTTTTGACATGTGAATTAAATGAGAACTTGGTGGTTTTTATTTTCTCACGGTTTTCGAAAAATTGACCGAGAACCTAGTTAAAATAATAATAAATGAGCATGGATACTTATTCTTTGCAATGTTCAACAAAACTATATTGAAAGGCCAATTGAGATTATGGAAAATAGCTAATTCAGTTAATATTATGTAAGTCTTGATTCAAATTGCTTTTAGCTGCATTAATTTAAATTATGATTTTTTGGTTATGCATGATACAAGATTCTTTAGTTGCTAATCATGAGTATCATTTTACTCCTACCTTGATTATTGTATTTCTAAAATCTAATTAAACGAATTGGATTTTGTGAAAAATAGAATGCAACTGATTATTCTTATAACTCTCATAAGCACATATTGCTTTTGTGCTTGATTTTGTGGGAGTCTTGCATACATATTGCTCGTGTGCAAGTTAGGCAATTATTTTTAACTCGGTCATGTGCTAATTTTATGAGTTGAGATAGATAGTTACACCAAAGTGTTCTATTTATTAAGACTTGTAAAATTTGTGGCATGCATAGTTCGAGTTGATAAAATTAGTATACATTCTTACCTGCCCAAAGGGGGTACAATATGTGTAATAATTTTGATTAGTTAGTGCGGAACATATTGATAGGGGTATGCTGATCTAGAAAGTTCGTTTCCCAAAGGAGGCAATTTTCAAAGATTATGGTACTTCTATACCGTTTTGCACAGAGGGGCCTATCATGTGTGACTACTCTGCCCAAAGGGGAGTTGTCATGACATGTTGGACTCTCGGAGGAATAAAGCTATATTGTTTCAAACTTATTCCAATTAATTGCCTATTGATAATAATTCGTTGTATTCTTGTTGATTTGGACTATTACTGTGAACTTAATGGTGGTAGTGTAAGAACATATTGATGGGGATGTACTGATATAGAGGGTTTGTTCTCCTAAAGGAGTCAACTTTTCAAAAAATCAGGATATTCCCCTGCTCGTTCTTGCATGTAGAGGACTTATTGTGGATGACATACTCTGCCCAAAGGAGAGTTTTGTCATAGTGTGCCTAGATCCTCTACTAAATAAGCATCATTGGTTTAAGTTTATTCTCACTAATTCTCCCCACACTACATGACTATTATGGCATTCATGTTAATCGTATTTGTGGAAAATAGAGCTTTTGTGTGTAGCATACTCTGCCCAAAGGGGAGTTTGTTATCACATAAGAGGTCTCGATCTTGTTAGCTGATATTATGTTTTATATATATCAGCATATTTGAATTTGTTTTATTTATTATTCCCTATGTGGAATAAAATGGTCTATTGTTAGATATTTACCTTTGTTCTAAGTTACTCAACAAGAGTGAGTTTATTTCGGACTTTAAAAGGCAATATGATATGGACATGAAATGTTATTTATCGTGAGATTTACCAATACAGACATAGCCTTGAGTTTAATAAAATCTCTAAAGTTGTTGCTTTCCTAGAATGCCTTGTTTTGAATAATAAGAATCATCACTTGAGTCTCCTAATTGTTGAAGAAGCCACTTTATAAGCAAATGAGCAATGATCCGACTATTGTGGGAGTTGGTTCTATCTATTTGATTTGAGCACAAAATTGGAGTTGTGTGTCTAAAGAATCTGTTATTCCGTGATTTTGATGTCATAAATATTGCTTTTGATTTCACGATAAGAAGCATTTTATGATTGTAGGATTCTAGACATCTTAAAAGTTTAAACCAGATTTTAAGGTTTAATACCTCTATACTTGATATGAATGATGTACATTATCAATTTATTCTCCTAGAATTTGATTATGTGAAAATCATTCTCATAGCTCACGAGTTTTGAACATAAGGATTTGTGTCATATGTATGAATGGAATTATAGAAGATATTAATTTTCGATAAGTAGAGAACTTGATTTTCTACAATAGACTGTGGTCAAGAAAGTTAGACTCATTTATTATTTGGTCAAATAAAACATTTATTATGGGGTTAATGTTTGTAAAGACCCAATAGGCTAAAAGCCTTTAGACAAATGGGTTTGTTTAACCCATATGTGAGGAATACTTGAATGAAACGACTACCATTGGTAGCTTTGAAAATTGAATTTAATTCAATTTGATAAAATATGATTTGTTTCTTTTGACCATGAGAAGTAACAAAAGAGCTTATTTGTTGGTTTTCCAAAGTATTTGTCATATGTACTGTGTAATTATTTTCATGAATACTATAGAGTTCCTCCTCTTGATAAAGTTATTTCCTGAAATAAATTAAAGAGAAATTTTTCATGAGGTGATGAAATGCTTTGGTCTCTTGAGAGTGGAAATAATCACATTGTTAATTGAAATTAGCATTTTCAATTAGTCTCATAAATATTATTCAACCTTTTGACCAAATTATTGGCTACAGTGCTTTCCCATTCTCATCTTTTGACATGTTTGAGAATAGTTTTTCAATAATATTTAAGAGGAACCATTCATGGTTCGTGTGAGGATTTACACTCAGTTTATTTCACCGTAATTGTCTTCTTAGAATGCAAGTTGTTTTCTTCGAAATGACTCTAATATATTTGGAAAATTCTTTTTCAAATGGTGAAGTGTCATACTGATTGTGAATATTTGGGAACATATTTAAAATTCTGCATTTATCTTAAAAGATGTACCTATTATTAAACTTCACTTATCACCCTGATAGTTCTGAGTAATTGGTATGAATAATATTTGGTGTCATACCTTGAGAGACTTCTTTGATTGTGTTTTTGTTCTTGGCTTTCCTTTCGTATTGAAGAAAGGTGAAGTTTATGTATTCAATAGAGAGTTTATTTGAAATCTTAATGATGGATTTCAATTGGGATCTATTGTGCAATATTTGAAAATATTGATACTATATTTTATTACTAGTGCTTCATGAGAAAGCTATTTAGCAAATTCATATTCTTTTCTGTATACCCAAGTCTATGTGTTTAAGAGTTAAATGGGCAAATTTTTGCCCAACTTATCACGTTTCTCAATGTAAATCTAATTGATATAATCACTTTCGATAGCACATTAGGATCTAATACTTGAAAATTTTATATAGCAAAGATATCTTTATTTTGATTTTTGAGAAAGATATTTTGTGTTTCTTGATTGTTGCGAAAGTGATTATTATTGAATTGTTTAACTGATCCTGGGAAACTAATATATATAGTTTCTAGTTTTCAGTTTGATTTTTAAGTTGGGAATACATGGACTTTGTTATAATCCACGATGATATGTGGGAGTCATAAATATGGATCATTATTCAAAATTGTCAATTGTGAGAAAATATTTAATCAGTGAGAAGTTCTGTGAATGGTTTAGTCAAAATTTGCGGGTAAGAAATTTATTTAAAAGGGGGTGTATGTCGATAAGGATAAATCCTTTACTCTCCTTGTTTCAAATAAATTTCTTAATAATATGATGAACTTGAAAATTCTCAATTTCTAATTTTTTTTTTGTAGCATTCAAGTTCTCTTTTTGCCGTAAAATTTTGATTGAAAATTTAAAAATAGAACTTCTTGTTTTGGACAAATTGGAATATTAAATGGTTAATAAATTGTTGAGTGTCTGAGTTATTTCATGATCCAAGCACAATAATGTCTTATTATTTTCATAGAATGCTTGGAGAAATAAACTCTTGCTTGATACTATGACTTGGCCCATAAGATTTGAAATTGATTGTTGATTTCTAAAATTGCCTACATTTGGTCATCGTTAGTAGGCATGATAATTGAATCATTTGGCTTGGATGTGCTTTTATGATTGATGGGGGGGTTATTGTTGCATATTTTCTTAATTCAATCATTATAAGTTTAAATTAATATAGAGGAGACTCATTTTGGAGTGATTGATTCTTCTAATTTTGAATTGCTTATTAACTTGAGTGGAATAAGTAATTGTTGTGGAGATTGTTGTGAAGAATTTAACAATCCCCAATAAATCAAGGCTAATGTTTGGTTGTTAGTACTAAAACACTGCATGTGTAGATTGTACTGAACGTTATCTCACGATATATCTTTGATGATTCCATCTATTCTTGGTTGAGGATTTTGTTTGTGGTGTGATCATGTGTTTATTCATCCTCAAATATGTCGATATATGAAGTTAAGTTTCTCAATTGTACAGACTTGATCAATGATAAGCAACATTGTGGTAGAACACATAGTGTTTTGGGCCAATTGCTGAAAAGTTGATGGTTCAGTCGACATCCATCAAGTGGGATATACATAATTTTAACATGTATATGCAATCAAGTCTTGGTATATTGAAACAGTGGGAGCTATTTAACTTGGTTCATATATTACTATTTAACCCATTTTGTTACAGGGTTAAGTTGGACTATGTACATCAAGATATAAAGCTCTTGGATTAATCCATATTTGTGTGCACACATTTTTTGATATCTTAAGGCTTGGTGTTGGCCTTAAGAGATGGGTATATCTCATAAATGACACCATGTTGTTATCCGATTATCGATCGAGACATACACGACTTCCTAAGAAGTCATTGGGTTTTTCTTGGAGTTTCATATTGTTCTAGAAATTCATTTCTTACAAGAAAACCACATTGGATTTTTGGAGTTTCATATTGACCTTGAGACTCATATTTTACAAGAAATCCATATTGATTTTCTTGGAGTTTCATATTGTTTTAGAAACTCATATTTTGCAAGAAAATCAGATTTTCTTGGGATTTCATATTGATACAGAAATCCATATCTTACGAGAAAATCAAAGGACCGACAATGAAATAGCATGTATTTGGGTCATGTTGTGATGCTATTTCTTGCTACACCACCATGTCTGAATCCATGTCGGTGGAATTGCTGGTGTTTGTGACCATGGAAGGTCTTGTATCAATTAAGGATGCAATTATCGCCATGATCCAATATTAGTGATTTTCACTGGACCGGATTGCAGAAGTCTTGTTCCCTTGCCATATTGTTGTTTTCAAAATGTGGCCACAGTCAAAACTTGTAATTTAGCCCGAGAGTCATTTTTCAAATAAATTATTTTTGAGAGATTAAAACGTCAATTAATATTTGTCCAAGTGGGAGACTGTTAGAATTTTATTCTAATTTGGACTTCTATTAATTGGATATTTGGTTTTTATAAAATAAAAACGGGCTAAATTAATACGGTTAATGGGACTTGACTTATAAGGCCTGATTTGTTTGATCCACTATTGTTAAGGTCTTGATTTTAGCAGACATGGTCTGACAGTTGGTGTAGGCCCATCCTAGAAAGCCCATGATGGGAGGGCCTTAGGGTTACATTATATATTTGGCTAGGTCCCCTCTCCACTCCACACTCTGATAATCGCTTGTCCCATTGAAAGCTGTCAATATCGGTGAGAGATGGAGAGGAAGAACTAGCCAAGGATGTTTGTCTAAACATCTATAATGATCGACTATCAATCATTGGTGTAAGGTACGCTAATATAAATTTATATATAGTGTTCTAAATTAATGGTGTATCGATCCTGCAATTGCAAATTTTCTTACAGTATAACCAGATTCCAAATCACTTTCCCCTTTGTTCTTCTTCTTCTCCTCCGCAGCTCTCTTCAGCTCCGACGTGACATCGGCAATGGAGTAGTATTTTTGCATCTGAAGGATCGGAATCCAGTTCAACCTCCGCCGGTGGATCGCGACGAACGCCGGCTCATACGCCTTAGCCGCCGTTGTTCCGCCGTCCACCTCCCTCAGGTGACGGCAGAGCGCATCGATGATGGCGTTCGCCGCCGCGAACTCGCCTTGAAACCAGGCGATGCTGGCATCCTTCGCGTCCACCATTGACATCACCGGAATATTCCGATCGCACTGCGCCACTACGCCGGCCGCCGGCGGCATTCCGAATCTTCTTGTAACTAGCGTATATTTAATTTTCCGGGTGAGAAAATGACGCTAGCTTTTAGTTTGATCGTTTTAATCTTCTCAAGTTTCTAGAATCCTTTGATTTTGAAGTGTCAATTCACATTAATTCTCAGTGTAGTATATAGTTCTTTACGTGTCGGGCTTTAGTTCGGTATGGTTTTGTTGAGATACGATTCGAAAATGTGTACAAATGGGAAATTAATAAGAATTTCTTTACTTTAGAAGAGAGAGAGAGAGAGAGAAGAGAGAGAGAGAGAGAGAGAGAGAGAGAGAGAGAGAGAATATGTGGGGTTTTTGTATGCACAAATTTTAACATGTATATAGTTTGTTAAAAATATATTTAAAATTTTATATATTAAAATATTTTTTTTTAACTAATTGCATTAATGCATGAATAGATCCATGTAGATTATATAGATTTTTTTTTTTTTTGGAATTTATGAAGTTATGAAAATCATATGATGATTGGTTAAGACGTGGACAGGTTATATGGCTTAAGGGGGAAAAAAGTATAAACTCGACGTGAATCCGATTCATGTATTATTGTGAGTGACAATAATAGAATTACATACTCAAAGTATCTTTATAATTTTAATTTATAAGCATGAAAGATATACGTGTGTGTGTGTGTGTGTGTGTGTGTGTGAGGGAGTGACTCAGATAAGAAACACAAGTTGCCGTGACTCGACTCCATCAACAAATTCATAGTTTAAGATTCCGTTACATAATATAAGTTTTTAGCTAACTTCTTCTTATAAACATTTACACAAAATACATATATACTTTTTGATTTTGAAACCCAAATTTGCAAATAGCAAGCTATTAATCTTCTTTTTTCTTAAAAAAAAATCTTTTTGTAGGAAATATCTACTTTTTATCCATAAATTTTTCGAACACCACCTGCATGAGGACAAGCGTTAGTAGTCAAACCACAAGAAAGCCGCCTCAAATTACGTATTAATGGAAAAGTGTCCTCAATTGACTGAAGTAATAACACTGAGGGGTGTTTTGGTCAAATCAAACGAGACACATGCTAGTTTTTACTTTTTTAACCATCTGGCCCCACGTGTGGCCTACCCATGGGCCCATATAAATTGGTGGGGCCAGATGAGGGGAAGTGTGCTAGGTAGTTAGGTCATAGGTGTGCCTTATGTAGACTGTGACCACGAAACCGTGGCGCACGATAACATATTTATATATATATATATATATATATATATATTATTTATTTATTTTCTCAAAGATTAGTATTGCCTCTATAAACTGCAACTTAAGCCAAGGTTTTTCATATGTCCAATAATATATTTGACATTTTATTGCGTGCCTCTATGTACTCTTTAATGAATTAAATAAATACGATCCTAACATTAACTTAATGATGATTTTTGTTGCTAAAGTGTTAATTAACATCTGATATATCTTAAATCTTGTTCACCACTTATAATGAATATATCTTACCAAAATTACCAATGAACTGAATTATCTTTATATTGATTCAATATTAAAAGCCAATTTCAAGAAATTTTTACAACTACCAGTGCAATGCGAGGCTCGATACCGTGGCGACGATGTGTGAGCTAGTAACAAAAGGGGAATCGGACATGAATCTTGATAAATTACTGTTGACTTGTTGGCAATTGTGGTGGATGCGTAATAAATTCTACACTAAAAATTTCATCCCTCACTTCAGTTCGGTCCAAAACTGGGTTAAAAGCTACTGATTTGATTGTGGGAGGAGTCGATGCAAGAGAATCAGAGAGCAGCAAATGCAAGCCCAAGAAATGTGGACCGCGCTGCCACGGGTGTCTTGAAGCTCAATGTGGACGTTGGATGCTGCGTGGATAAAATGAGTGTCGGTTTAGGCATGGTCCTTAACGGTAACCTTTGCCGGGCTTGATCCTGGGTAGAATATGGCTACGACAATCCGTTTAAGATGGAGTTGAGGGCAATGCTTAAAGGAGTATGTTGGGCAACGGCGAAACAAGTGAGTAAAGTTGTGATAGAAGATGACTATCTACAACTCTTCAAGTTTTTGCACTAGCTCCAGCCATTCATCTCACGGTTTCTCACCTCACAGAGCTATATTGGACGAGATAGTAGCTATAATGGTTGGATTTGAAGTGGTGCAATTTGTACATGCACAAAGGACTGCTAATTGAAGCACTCACGACTTAGCAAAATTTATGATTGTTGGGGGAGTTGATGCCCAATCTTGTATTGTTCAATCGTTCTTTCAAGACAAATTGTATTTGATTTAATATTATTTCTAGGAACCCACAGTTTCTAGAGAACTTCCCATCAGTATATATATATATATATATGAATAATAATTTTATTCATACATATATATATGTATGTATATATATAAGTAATTAGTAATGTTTTTCAAGAATGCAGGCATGGACCATGGACCCTAGAAGTGGACCTAAATCAAGTCTCGTTTATCATGCGTGGAATCCCAAACACTGTGGGTTCATTAATGATGTCATTAGCTGAAGTTTAAGATAAATTAAGAAGGCAACTGTGTAACCGAGTGTTTGCAAAAGCTAAGAATATATATATATGTATGTATATATTCTGTGTTTTTTGCTGAAAATAAATAAAAAAACTATTAAATAGTATTTTGTTTTACAATTTTTATTTTTCAATTGCGTAGAAATAATTAAAAAATTACAAAATTTGAAAGTCCGTCTATCTTAATCTATATCTTCGTTTTTTGTGATTTTAAAAATTGAAATATTTGTAAACACTGGTCACGGACGAGCGAAAGTGACCGACTGCCAGTCAGATCCGGCGGCTTAGATGCGCGATTTGATTGCCCTTTTTAGGGAAAAAAGTCAAAAGGAGCGCACATGAAAAGCTTCTAACAAAAGTGTAGCTAGCTAGTCTTCTCAAATAAGGGAACACAACGGCGTTTGAAAACAATAATATCTATTGGTAAATGCATATATATATATATATATATATATGATTGACCAAACTATATATATATGATTTAATTGTGTTTAGAATTTTATAATATACATTATCAAATCTAATTACATTATTTTTTTTAAGATAAGAAATAGATAGTTAAGATGACGTTGAATGGTAATTTTGGAGAAAAAAAAGAGAAATTGAATAGTGAGAGAGCCATTGAGGTTATAGTTTGGTAGTGGGATTGAAATCTGAGACTATTGAGGTATTCGGTCGAATCTTCTTGCTCTCTTTTTTTTTTTCTTTGGGTGAGTGTGTGTGTGCAACATTTCCTTTTTCCTTTGAATAAGTGTATGTGTGTATAGCATTTCGATTGAAACATATATTGTGTCCCCGAGTGAATTATATATAAAAAAAAATTAGGTGAGCTTGTTGTTAGCCCTCAAAAAACTTTTGATGATAATGTGAGCCGGCTGATTTTGGAGAGATTCAATACTAGTATCTCTTGTGATCTTCTACTATAAGAGAGCTCGATTGATTTGGAAAGATGAGATACCAGTATCCCTCATGATCCTCTAATGAGCACTTTACTTTGGGAAGATTGGTGCTAAGCATCTCTCATAATCTTTTAAATTTGGAATTTACCTTGGGAAGCTTTGATTGACCATATTGTGAATATTTGACATTAACCTCCTATCTTGTCAAGATCGATTCACTTACCTTTGCTCACCAAAATCAAAGAAAGAAGAATCTCTTACCATAATTGATAGGCATGTGGCTGCAATTATAAATAAGCTGTGTGTAGCACCAGCAGATATACATCATTCACTCTGCTAGTCTCTGCTTGATTTTGAATGAGTATTACTGTCTATTGATTAGATAAATACGTGTACTAATTAGTGTACCAAAGACCTAGACACCTCTGTGTTGGTACCAGGCCTCTACCAATTACACTATAGTTGTGATAATAGTTTGTTGCTCTGTATCGTTTCAAACACTGTTTTCCAGTTTGTTCAAAACAGCTACTAATAAAATATATTTTTACAGGTTTAAAAGCCTAGGGTGAAATATACCTAGGTAGTGGATTAAGCTTCGACCCAACCAATATACATAACTGCGTCTTTTTCTTAAGTTTTTATTATTTTAATATCTGTCACTTGTGTGTATAGTATTTCGATTGACATATAGAGGTTGTCTCAAGTAAATTGTGTATGTATATATATATATATATAAAGAATAGTGAAAGAGGATAGAAGAGATGGAGTAGAGAAAAAATAAAATAAAATAAGATTAAATTGACAGTTCAATGTGGTTATTATCCAACCTTGGTACTGAATAATAATAATAATAATAATAATAATAATAGTAGGCAATCAATGTTTTGTTTATATAAATAGAGTCGTAAAATTTGACATTTAGATGAAACAAACTTACATATAGACTTGATGGGATTTTTTATCCCCCAAAATACATACTTGTTGTCTGCGGATGCGACAAGTTTATAAAGGTTTTGATATGAGTACTATCAATATTTTGAGACTCAAAAATGATGTATTGCATAATAAATTATTATGTTCTAAAACACGGGAGTTGATATTAATACTCCAAAAATTATTATAGGGCTCTACTTTTACAATTATATTGAAAAATTAAACAAAATGTTCATCTACTTTGAAACAAGATTAAATACGCTTCACCTCAAAAAACATATGTTATGCAATATTTATCTCTCTAAACAAATAAAAGTATCACTTACCCCTCCTCGGTTAAAATTTCAACAAAATAACCCTTAAAGAATTTAAATTTACTTAAATATATCATAATCTAATTTTAATAATAAAAAATATATTTGAATCACAATTAAAATACTTATCCACTTTTTATTTAAATTAGTCAAACTTTACTTAGATTTTATACTTAATAAATTCATTAAATTAGAAAATTAGAAAAACTTGTTTTGGTGTGTAATTAATTCCAAATATCATTACAATAATTTAACAACATAACTTTATTTCAATTTACTGAAACTATAAATTATTTTTTAAATTAAAATTTAGAATTATTTTTACAGTTAATAAAAGATTTGGAATTGAATTTTAGGATGCTAAGTGTAAAACAAAATATAGTGAAGATTATATAGATAGAATAATATAAGGATAATTATTAGTTTACATAGCATATTTTTTAGAGGCGGTGAAGTGTATTTAATTCTATTTATAAATAAATGAATATTTTAATCAAATTTTCAATATAGATGTGAAAGCAGAATCCCTATAACAATTTAAAAAGTGCTAATATCAATCCTCCTAAAACATAGTTATTTCGTGTATAAATTATTTGACCATCAAATTGGCTTTTGTTGACAATCTACATAGAGATGAAAACAAAAAAGAAAAAAGACAACCCCCCCCCCCCCCCAACCACCCGCCCCAAAGAGAAAGGTCCGTGACCGACCACGACAATTGGGTTCATATGCCCAAACAAATAGTAGCCCAAAATACCTCTTCAAGAATATATACAATCTGTATCTTCTAATTTTAAGCCCAGACATTGAATTTTTAATTGTGGGCTTACATTACAGGCCCATAAACCCATCCACCCTTCCCCACAAAACTTTACAGATGCATTTGGGCCGAAGGAACTAAAAATTTCAAATCAATAAAGTTTGATAATTTCTTTATGGATAGATATTTTTTCTCTTCAAACTTTTTGCATTTTTGGACTTTACCATATGAACCTTCTTTTTTTTTAGCCGTTTGCTATATAAACTTTACACTTTTTTATATATTACCATCAAAGGGCATTTTCCGTCAGAATATTCCACCGGAATTCTGTCAGAATATTCCACCGGAATTCCATAACATGCATGTCAGTGACTTTAAGTAAGGACAAATGCATCATTTTACTATGGGGATAAATACTTTTAACCCTCCAAACTTTTTTTATTTTGGGACTTTACCATATAAAAATTTGTATTTTTGCCATTTGCCATCTCAACTTTGCGTTTTTTCCATACTACCATCTAAGGGCATTCACATGTATGTCATGTGACTTTAACTAACTGAAATGACGCATTTGTCTTTAACTCCACTGTAAAATGTAATGTGTAAAAAAATGCAAAGTGATCAGATGACAAACGGCTAAAAAAAAAGTTTATATGATAAAGTCCCAAAATATGAATAATTTGGAGGGTAACAAATATTTATCCCATTTCTTTACTGTTGACTAAAGAGGTCACGTGTTCGATTCCATCACTGTTTGCATTTGATAGGATTATGAATTCTACGAAACTTGGATTTACTTTGAATTATACATGTTTGAAATGTAATAGTCAGTCTTTTATGAAAATAAATAAATAAATACAATCCTTCATTAATCCTTTTTAAAATTATTAATGAGAGCCGCCTCAAATTGCAACTATTAGATTTTTCATCCAAATTCTGAAAAAAAAAATGTAGATGTTTATTTGCTTATTATTATATAATAATCTGATTTGCACTTCATAACTTATTCATGAAATTGAACTCAATATATTCGACTGTTTAGTAGTTGATTTATTAATTGTTGATACTTGATAGTTGTTAACATAATGTTAATTAATTAGTAATAATGAGTTACAACACTTAGGAATATTCAATTATTTATAACAAATGTTCATTAAATAAACAACACAACCATCTCTGATACATATGTAAAATCAAACAATCACAATATCACATGATGTGAAATCCCTGTTTTGCCCTTCTCCTTATAAGCCTAATCCACTCTCAAAGAGCTGCATATGAATTTAGTATACAATATCCCTCAAAAAACTTAAGCTTATTTCATGCATATATAGATACTGTCCATATATAATGATAATAATTCAACAAATACATAATCAAATCTCACAATTCCCAATTAAATTATTACTTCTTATATATATATATATATATATTAATTGCCAATTGTTTTAATCTGTAGAGCATTTTTTTTATAAAAAAAATTACTTAAAAGAAATGTTCCTCCCATCATGAAGAGTTGTAGTTGCTCTGATCCGAAGCCTAGCACGAGTAATGTAGTTGGTGGCCTTATCACTGAAGCTATCCCCTTTAGCAAAACCGCCACCGCCGCCACTGCCGCCACCGGCCCTGCCGCTGGCGCCGCCAACAGTCGAGGCAGTTTTATGCATCCTGCGTTTAAACTTATCAATATAATCAGAAAACTTACTTTCGTGCACCGAGTGATCATCATCTTCCTTCTTGGACTTGACCTTTGCAAGCGTTTGATCAGTTTTCGAAGCGGATTTAGCCAACTTTTGATGATCATTGACAATTTTTTCCTCTCTCTCGGCAAAATTTCGCCCTTTCCTGGGCGCTTTTCGACCATCAATAGCAGCAGTAGCACCAGTAGTAGCAGTAGTAGCAGTTGTAGCAGCATCACGATGTTTGAATTCAACCGGTACCATCTGGCTCTGGTGCACGGGCAATTTCTTCTCGTTGGCGACGGATGGGGTGGAGGGCTGAGGCCGATGCTCCGCGCGGCGAATTCTGAAAGGGCTGCACATTTTCTCGCACAATCCTTCGCGTTTTCGGCTGTTTTTGTTCGTCTGTGCTGACATTTTTCGTGCTAAAAAAAAATTCCAAGAAAATTTTCTAATTGTTTTTGTTTTGCTTTGATGTGATGAGGGATAAAAAAATGAGCTTGGTGTTGGGATATTTAAATGATGGGGGTAGCAGTAGTGTTAAGCTGCCTAGTGAACAGGAGCTTTTGGTGTGAAAAGTTGAAAGTGTTTTTGAGATGAGCTTTTGGGATAATTTTCAACATGGCACTGTTGTACTAGGCCCGAGAGAGATTCTTTTCTTGCCTTCTTTTAATGGAGGGAGACATAACTTAGAGGTGTAAGAGAATCGAATTCATTTGAGCTCGTGCATGATGTGACTCGGGCTATATATTTTATTTTCGTAACATGCAAGCTTAATATAGAGTTTGTTTGGATGGTCTTTTTTAAGAAAAAAACACTTATCATTTTAAAAAAGTAATTTTGGAGTTGAAAATTTGTGTTTGATGATTTTTTTCAAAAAAAAAAATTTGATTTTTTCAGAAGCTATATATTAAAAGTAACTTTAAATAAAAATATCTTTTAAAATATTTTTAATTGTTGCATCCAAACAAAAACTATTCGTCTTTTTTTTAAAAAAGTTTTACCGTAAAAGGCACAGCTTGAGAAGTATTGTTTTTTTTAAACCCATCTAAGTGGCCCATAGTTGTCTCAAACCGAAAGCCTCATAGACATTACCACGTGCATGGATGGTTGGTTAAGATTAAGAAAGAGAGTTGCAGTTTTTTTCTTCGTCATAATTTTTTCTCTTTCTTAATCTGAATCGCTCGCCAGTATGCATGACATGTATTGATGAATGTAATAAAAACTATTACAGAAGATCCGAATTGCTGCTCGGCTTGAACTGGTGTGGATGGAACCTGGCGCAATTAGCAACTTTGATTTTCTTGGTTGAAACATTGAATTCTAGGGAATCAGATTCTTGTTGTGCCTCAAAAGTCTAAAGATCCAGTGAGTTCGTAACTATGGGAATCAATTATATATGATGATTGGTAATGTTCCGAGTAGCATTACTAAAGCTTGATAAGAACCATCTCGGAATAAATCATCTGGACAAGTAAGGACTAAAACTGGTGTTGGGGAAATGGGTGGAAATTATGAAACCATTGTGGGATCAAGCTACTAGAGAAGTCGAAAAGACCATTTGACCCTTCATTTATATGATATAGAGTTTGTCTGAATAGGTTGTTTTTAGAAGAAAAAACACTTATTATTATTATTATTATTATTATTAAAAATGTTTATGAGAAAAAAAGCTTAAAAGTGTTTGTTTGTAAAAGTTATTCAAAATAGCTTTACAAAAAAAAAAATCTAAAATACTTTTAAATTATTGCATTGCATGCATACATGAATTGTCGGTGGCAACTCTAAAATTGTCAATTATTGGGATTGAAACTTAAATACTTAACTATCTAACTTAGGGCAACCTCAATCAAGCTTCTTTTTTTTCCCGACTTTAATGTTGCTATTATTTTGAACTCTACATAATGGATCGATTACATATTTTTAAAATTTTACGATGGAGTCAAATGGTCATATAATAACATATTAATGTATAGTGGTAATATTAGCACACTCCATGCGTGTGCATACTGAAAAAAATAATTTAATTTATGGTGTATTAAATTTTTTTAATAGTATTTAAACTATCGAAATATTTTTAATTAATTTTAATAGATTTATAAAATTAGTAATAAGTAAAAATGAAATAATTTAAAATAAAAACTAAGAAAACAATTACAAAAAAAAAATGATGTTGAGAAAATGAGGAGTATTGAGGGATAAATAGGATAGAGGGTGGAGAGATGAAGGGGAGAGAAAATAAAAAAAAAACATGTAAGAGGAGAAATGAGAGAGAAAGTTAAAAAAAAAAAATTGGCATGCCAAAGAATAGCATACCAAAAGTAATTAGTAAATGGTTTTGCCTTTTTATATAATAGTGTATATATATATAGATATAATAGTTGGCAACAAAAATTCAGTGGAATATCTTCTCTCTCTTTCTCTCTCTCTCTCTCTAACACTCTAAGCAATATCCAAATGGGCCGAAATTTGTAAGTGGAAATACAATCACAATGGGCCGGAAATTTGTTAATTAGTATCAGATTCTTGTTCTTTGTTCTTATTTCTAGGCTCTTAGACTTGAAAATTAAAAAATTAAGATGGCTAATGCAATTGCACCTTCCAATTGTCTAAAGGTAATGAGAAAAGCATGAATTTAAGTCTTTCTTGTCTTGCATTATGATGAACAAAAAGTTTAGATAAATGATTACTGGCCAATCACAGATGAAAACATCATATATATGCTGGCTCAACTTTAGATAAAAAATAGAAATTAATTTGTCCACAAAGAAAAATTTATGAATACTTTTTCAAACCAAAGTTAAGAGATTTATTTAATTTTTAGTGTTCCAATAATTCAGAATTAAAATTGGAACTTTTGAGAAAATAAAATTGGGACTGAAGCAATTTATAGGGAAAAAAAATATTAAAATTCATTTGGTATTAATTCTTATATCCAAAAGAAACACTAAAATAAGTTTCAATTTAGAATTAATATTATATCTCATAAATGTTAAAAGGGAAAAAACAGTATTTTTCATAGCTGATATATCAAAATTTCAGAAACTATTTTTCTCAAGCAAATTAATTCATAAAATTATTACGTATACAAATCAATCAAAGACACTTAAAGAAAAAAAAATTAATTACGGGTATTTTTTTTATTTTACTTTTTTGGTTTAAAAGTTCAAGGGTAATTTGCTTAAAAAAAAGATCAATTGATCTTGTTTAAATTTAAATTTTTTTAATGAATTTTTACAATTGAAAATAAATTTTCATCGTTTTTTTGGTGTATAATTTATTTCTGGGGTCTTTTTGTTGTATTTTCTTCCTAGTTTGTAATAATATATATATATAAACAGACCTCTTTTATTTAAAAAAAAAAAACAAAAACAAAAGACCTCCTCAGATATGGGCTATGAGAAGGGCCTTCTGTTTGGTAAGCCCAATACTAGTACAACTCTGATTGACAGGCCCAGCCCAAATAATAACCCGTCAGCCTAAACGACACCGTATTAGGTAGGCATGAAAACCACTAAAGCCCTGAGATTTAGCTAAAACCCCGAACTTTCAAAAAAACCTCATTTTTATTCATTCATTTCAAGGCTTTTCTCATTTCTCTCTCTCTCTCTCTCTCTCTCTCTCTCCTCACTGTTCCATTTTCTCGCTCCGGGACATGGCGTCGGTAGCAATCCGAAACCCGAATTCGAAGCGCGTGGTTACGCTCTTGCCGCAAATTTTCTCAGCATGCTGCCGAGGATCAGCCGCCTCGCCGCCGTTCTCGGCCTCCGAGTCGCCGAACGCCTCACACCAAGCCCCGAACCCTTGGTGGAGATCCATGGCCACCTTCACTCGCACGTAAGGAGCATAGTTTTAATAAAATTTTCGTCATGTTCTCTGAACATTTGATTTGTTAGGAATTGAGAAAGCATGAAAATTGGAATCCGGGATTTTTAACCTTTGGCAATGATCAAGTTTTTATTTATTGAGTTGGTGTGTTGCTTGTTGGCAGAAAACCTCACGTGAATGTGGGGACGATTGGGCATGTTGACCATGGAAAGACTACCTTAACTGCAGCAATCACCAAGGTACAGTTGAAAATAATGAGCGAGCATTGTTGCTTGTAAGAATGTCTAATTTTCTTTCTGGGACTTTAATTTTGTTTCTTCCCATTGTTATCTGATGTGTGGACATTTCATTAAGTTCCCCTGAATGCATTTTACTTGTTTTGGATAAAGGTCTTGGCAGAAGAAGGGAAGGCTAAAGCTGTTGCCTTTGATGAAATTGATAAAGCGCCTGAAGAGAAAAAGAGAGGGATCACGATTGCCACTGTTAGAAATATTTCCACTTTTCTCTTGTTTTCTTGCTTTTCTTCATACAAGTGTATTTACACCTGGAAATTGGTGGTGCAGGCACATGTAGAATATGAAACAGCAAACAGACACTACGCCCACGTGGATTGTCCTGGACATGCTGACTATGTTAAAGTAAGATGTAAAATCTACTTGTTCTTAATTTTATTTAATCAGGCTCTCAGGCATTTAGTTGTTATGGTTGTTTTCGTTGGTTGTTGGTCTGCTTGGCTGTGATCAAACAGATTCCACCTTGTAAAGGTACTGGACTACTAAGGTTTCTCATGAAATGTTCTAAAATATTCTAGCAAATAAATCCACCATTTCAAACATAAATACATGCAATGAAAGCACTTATCAGTGGCAATAAATTACATTAATTTAATTTGAAAGATGTTCTCAATGGACCCTTTAATATATGGATGAGGAAACTTTGAAAGTCTGGAGCAAACCTATTGGGACTGTACTATGCAAGTATAAATTGAACTTCTTGGATAAGTGTCATTTACTGACTGTTAATCACATCATTCGCCTTTCTTAGGATGTGATGTGATATTCCTTCTGCCTCTGATTAAATGCAGAACATGATTACTGGTGCTGCTCAAATGGATGGAGGCATTCTTGTTGTATCTGCCCCTGATGGACCTATGCCACAAACTAAGGAGCATATACTTCTAGCCCGCCAGGTGATCTTGACATGAACTTTGACTCGTGGGAAACCACAGTGAAATTTCACCATTTTGCTTATCTTCTTTGTTTTTCTTTGTCAACTTTTCCTTGCATTGCAGGTTGGTGTGCCCTCACTTGTGTGCTTCCTTAATAAAGTTGATGCTGTTGATGACCCAGAACTGCTGGAACTTGTGGAAATGGAGCTACGTGGTATGCTGGAGTTTTAAATATTGCTTAACTATACCCCTTACTGGTGGATTGAAGCCTTATACATCTCCACATCAAACTCGCAGAATTGCTTAGCTTCTACAAGTTTCCGGGGGATGACATTCCGATTGTCCGAGGATCAGCTTTGTCTGCGTTAGAGGGTTCAAATGAAGAACTTGGGAAAAAGGCTATTTTAAAATTAATGGAAGCTGTAGATTCATACATTTCAGATCCCATTCGTCAACTTGATAAGTCGTTCCTGATGCCCATTGAGGATGTTTTTACTATTCAGGTAACAGAGTTCGCTATCTATAGTGTTGTTTATGTCATGCTAAGAAACTCATGTCAATCTACACTGGTCGTCTGGCAGCTGAATGGAACCCATGGAATTTCTTGTAACTGCTGATGGAATTAAACGTTTTGATATTTAATATCAGCTTAGAAATTACCTTTTAAATTTTCTTTTCTCTCTATTCTTTGTTTATTTGTTCAAGTTCTTTCAGGGGAATCTAAATTGATGTTCTTGAATGATATGAAATTTTGGAAATTTGTGGTGAAATGATATATGCCTCTCCAGTGATGATAATATTGTGTTATGTGATGTTTCCTTCATTCCCTTTGTAATTTTACTTTTCATCTTTGCATTGAAGGGCCGTGGAACAGTTGCAACTGGCCGTGTTGAACAGGGTATAATTAAACCTGGGGAAGAAGTGGAGATTTTGGGACTGTCACAGGTGAGTGATATTTTATCTGGAAGCTCCTTTGTGGTGAATATTTTTTCAGATTTAGTTTTTGCTGGTTTAAAGTTGATGTTATCAACTGTTCTAATCCATGACACACTTGGTGGCCCTATCACTTTCCTTGTTTCGAGTTATGCTATTGTTTCATTTTCTTCTTGGAATCTTCGTATAGAATTGTTTGACATATGTTTGCTAAATGTGATAAATGCCACTGAACTCATTATGTTTCGCTGCTTCACTTTCTTCTACAGAACAAACTAAAAACTACAGTAACCGGTGTTGAGATGTTCAAGAAGACTTTAGATTTTGGCCAGGTAGAGATTTAGTTTTCTGCTTTTGAGGAGGAGTTTTATGCTGCCAATGTTACATATTTTACATTTTGCCAGGCTGGTGACAATGTGGGTCTGCTTCTACGTGGCTTGAAACGTGATGAGATCCAACGAGGAATGGTCAGTTGCATTTAGAAGTTTCTGTTATCCATATAATAGCATCCTATGCTACTTGCTGCTGGTACTCGTTCAGGGATCATCGTCGTTACATGCCCATTATTTTAATCATTGAGGTGCCACCGCAGATACTGGTTATCCAGATATAGGAGATGCTCTGTTGCACTGTTTTAGATAGAGTTCTGTATGAAGTCCATATTAGCAACTGCATGATGCAAGTGAATTTACACGTCCTAAGAGCATATAAGGTGCTCTGATAGGACAACCGTTTCTCCTGACCTTTTTTCTTGGTGTTGTAGGTGATTGCAAAACCAGGAACTCTGAATACATACAGAAAATTTGAGGCGGAGATATATGTACTTACAAAAGAAGAAGGTGGTCGTCACACTGCTTTTTTCTCAAATTACATGCCCCAATTCTACATGAGGACAGCAGATGTCACTGGTAAAGTGGAGTTGCCTGAAAATGTAAAGATGGTTATGCCTGGGGACAATGTGACTGCTGTTTTCGAGCTTATTTACCCAGTTCCTCTTGAAGCAGGTGCGTGTAGCCTTACTTTTATCAACCACAGAAATTCTGCTCGATGTGCTCATTTTGTTAATCATTTAATTTGTTTTACTTAACAAGTCAAATCAGATGCGCACAGGCCAGTTATCTTTCTTATTTGATTTGCAGTATATGTGTCTCCGAGCTAAAGTATTTTTTTCCTTAATGGCAGGACAAAGATTTGCCCTGAGGGAGGGTGGCCGAACCGTAGGAGCAGGAGTTGTTTCAAAGGTTATTAGTTGAGGCAAAAGATTTCCAAGCATTTAATCCACCTTTTTTCCTTTTTGTTCACAAGAAAAGGTCAAGAAAATGGGGTGGTCATTTGTGTAAGCCTCGAGTTCATTAAGATTTGTTAATTGCAAATATAGTTGTCGTTGCTAGTGTTTCGTGGGATTATCAGATATTCTTTATTGACGCGTTTAAAATATTCTTGATGCGTTTGTACAATAAAACTATGCAACTTGTTGGAATGATAGTTTTGTAATAAATTCTTGACGATAGGTCCTTTGAACAAAGTTCAATATTTGAATTCTGAAGATGTAAATTGAGCAAATTGGGAGTCGCCCCTCTGTTGGGTCTCTGCAATATTTCAAATCGGACTAATAGGTCAGTTGGTCAAAAATTAAGTGATTTAAAAAAAAAAATTAAATGGTCAAATGAATTGAGTTCATTAAGATCTTGATGAATGTATCGGATCTTGGTAAATATTATATTTTGAAATTTATCAGTACACTTCAAACAAGGATACTCACCTCTCATTGCATCTGCGTTATTTTTGCAAAGAGCTACACACTTCAAAACTTGTATACTAACAGCAAATCAAGCTATACCCAATCAAAGCAGCACGAATCAATGGTCTTAACCGCACAATCACACAATCACAAACTTAAGGCCAAACTATCTTTATACAACACGCGATTGAGTTATATATGTACTAATCAAGCCAAACGCAGCACTGCAACCACCATCAACGCTGCCTGCTCTGAAGTAAATATCCCTCAAATTCCTATCCAAATTTCCCATCATTTCCTCTTCTTTGGCGCCCGACTTGCCGGAGCTTCTGCTGATAGAGACAACCGTATCCCTCAACTTGTTGACCGCCCAAGACAGCCAAACGAGCCCTAAACCCAACCCGGTGCTCAAAAACTTAGAAGCACAAAATGGCACCCTACCACAGGCGACGCTACAGATGACCGACAAAACAACAGCAATGCCGGTGCCAGCAATGCTGGCTGAGAATTGAGTCAGGAGCTGAGGTAGTTGGGGACCCGATTTTTTCAGGGATACAATCGTACTTTTACCCTGTTGCTTCCTGTCGACAATTATGGACAGAAGACTCTCGCATGTGTGAAGGTAGCTGTTGCAGTTGATGTTCCTGTCCTTGGCCATTCGTGCACTTTTCTTCCTCTTCTGCAATGTCTTCTCCTTCGCTTTTTCATGGCTGTAACAAAATGTAAGATGTAAGATTACAGGCATTCTCGTTTCTTGGCAGTGTCACAGGAGACTGAAATTCTTGCAACTACAATGATGCCTGAAGATGAAGCTAGTTTCTAACACGGTGAATAGTGCAAACTTAGTTACACAAAAGGTAGCAAAAGTTTACTCTCTCTCTCTCTCTCTTTTTTTTTGTCAAAACTGTCTGGTTTCCGACTCACTAGCCGACTAATCCGAATTCGGGTATTGTAGGTCCCCAATTACCTGTTCATTTCTGTAACTTTCTCAGTTGCAATCTTCGATGATTCTGAATTAGAGCGTCCTCTTCTCCGCCTGCCAAATCAAATGAAAACAAACTGAAACCGAGTCTCCCTCTGAAGATAACTTGACATCACAATATCCTTGCAATCTACCAATAATAACTCAACAATTGTGAGACTATATCTTAAACTCCACTTAATCCAAGGAAACTTGAGATCAAACCTTAAAGCCTCGAGCAACACAGATATATACATTTCATGAACAAAAACAAAGTTAAGTGACCAACAAAAAAAGAAAATTAAAAGAAGAAAAAAAAACGAAGAGAATACCTCTCAAAGTATGGCACCAGCATTGTCTGCTTACTAGACTTCACCATGTTCTTCGACAAATAAAGGTCAGAAATAACAGAAATTATATCATGCATCTTAGTCCCACTACAATTATACTGCAGTTGACCATATGCATTTTCTGTGCTGCTGCTCGTCTCCCCCCTTAAGTCCAGCAAATGCTCGTTTATGTATAATTCCTTAGTTGGGTATATAAGAGATTGTTCGGCATCACAACAGCACCATCTAGAATAAGAAGCAAATGATTGATGGGGTGAATCTGTGATCGGTTGTTGAGGGCCCACCAAATCATAGAGCATCGACAAATCGAGTAAACCTCCTTCAATTTCGAGTGATCCGGATGCAAGTAGCTTCCATATCTTCTCCTGCCTTGTGCATTGTTTGGCGATCCCAACGCCAAAAAGTAGCAGCTCTGGATTAGCGTCTGCCTTCAAAATAAAGCAAGTCACCACTAAGTAAATTTTATCCTATTTTGAGGATCGGGAAAAGAGATAGACTGCTCGAATTTACAATTAACGCTATTATGATGAAGTACTTAAACAATTTCAAGCGTGTGAGATGATGTATTGCATATAATGAAAATAAAAGCGCATTGATTATTTTATAGAGTGTTTGGTTATAAGATGTTTAAGAGCTCATTAGCTTTTAATTTTCAGCAGATTTCTGTGATTTTCTTTGTAGAGTTTTTGGATATAAACAGTATAAGGATATAAATATCCTTTTTTTTTGTCCCATACACCTTTACAACTTATCTTTGAAATAAGATAAAAGAGCTCATAAGGTCCAAAAACATCTTATAAGCATGTAGAAATAAGCTTAGCCTAACGCCCTCTTATTGTGTTATCGACCATGCACAAAAACTAATATCACTAAAAGTAACAGAAAAAATAAAATAAAATAGAAAGCAAGAAATTAGAGAGCTACGAACCTTGAACATCAATGGCTGCAGGCTTTCCAGAGCTGGAATCAATCTTGACGAAGTGATTATAGTCCAATAATCCACCAACGGGTTTCCACTCCTCTTTTCGCTGCAGACGTAAATTAAAGGAGTGGGGATTTACCAAATCTTGATTTGAGCTGGGATAGTGGAGAAAATGGTGCAAGTCCTGAACATTAAGAAAAAAAGAAGGAAAGAAAATAATTTCTCTCAAAGGATGCAGCTCTGTCAAGAGACAGCATAAGAAATTATGAATAGCATGAGTATCGAAGACAAAGCAACAAACATTTAGGGCTAAAAAGATGTCAAATGATGTAAATAGTAAATCAAGACGAACACAATTAGAAAAGAACAAGGGAGATTGGCGTTGCAGAAGTTAAAAGTTGAAAGCGTAGCTGCCGATTCATTTACAATAATGAGATCTTTCTTATCTTCAACACCAATAGCCAGTAACCAATTGGTTCGGAAAAAAATAGATAATCTTCTTTAGAACAAATTAACTAATCACGAGAAGAATTAAATCATTGAGCATGAAGATCTCACAATCCTACACCTAGCAAGAAACAAATCCCAATCACACAAAGGTGACTAGGATAAAAAGAACATCAGAAATACTACAAACAATAATTCAACAACAACAAACACAAACACACACACACACATGCACAAACTCATGTGACTTAAATCCAAAATCTTGATCAAATACAAGAAAAATTTAGGCCTTTTTAGTTCTTTCTAGTACAAGGGGCTCAAATCCCACAAGGGTAGCTGTACAATAAAATATAATCGAACCACTCATACTCAATCATCCATCTGAAATTTCCAACATGCACAATATCAAAATAAAGCTACATAAAAGCACAATTTTCAGAACATATCCCATCAAAGACAAGACAACAAACTCCACATAAAATCATGATCTTTAACAATATATCCCATTAAAAAGCCAGAAAATAAACTCAATAAAAGCACAATCTTTACCTTTGACACCCTGCTGAAACCTTGTTCTGGATGTGAAACAACCCCCAATCCAGGAGGGTAGCCATGTGAAGCCATCAAATGTAGCTCCACGATATATCTATCTATCTATCTCTCTCTCTCAAGAGAAACCCAGTTTCAGAAACCCCTCCAGATTCAAAAGAACCAAGATTTCTCTAGCCATCTTTTAAGGGTCACAGCATATTTTGACTTATCCTCATCAACACCTCAAATTTCCCCAAGATTTTTTATTTCGAAACCAAGGCCCTATAATGTTTTTTCCCTTTTTTGATACATTTTATGTGATGCGAGATTTAAATGGGGTTCGTGTGGCTATCTCGGGGATACAGGTTGGGATTTCTGGGATTCAGACAAGAACGTCTTTTCGAGTCGTTCTATGTTTGGATTCTTATGGGGATTATCAGCACAGAGGTGGCTCTGTTCATTTATATTCAATTATTTGTGGCACTGTAATTCATATTCGTTGCGTCCACTCCAATGTGATTTTGGGTATATATAATTAAATACACATTATCCCTATGTGATATAAGGAAAAGTCTTATGCCAAGTTGATTTTGTCAATCTAATAAATTATATAATAAATATATTATAGTGGTCAAATAATCGATTATTTTTTTTAAATTATTCATTAATCACATAATAAATATTTAATACTTGTCTTAAAATTAATACTAATTTGATTGAATGGAATAAGTAACCAATTTTTCTGTAATATAAATTATATAGATTGCATTAATGTATCCTCCATTATTTAGAGATCATAATGTCATTTGAGAAGGAAGTTTTTCATTACTCGTAAGGTGGAGGTTATAAGTTGCGGATTTGAGTTATTGTAAATTCTGGTATTATTATTGTTGCATACTAATTTTTTATATTTATGGTAAGTCTTTTTTTTTTTATGTATATTTTAATATTTTGTAATTGTAATAGTTTGTTCTAATAATTTTTTATCAAAGAAAAAAAAAAGTCCATTTTAGAAGTACATTGCCTTTAAATTGTGTTGCATAGTATATAATGCATATGTGAGATAACTCCATGAATTTCACTTGCATATTTAATAACTTTTATTTTCTCAATATTTCATGTTATCAATATTGAACTAAACTTTTTAGTGTATAACCAGATAAATTTATTTCATAACTAATTTTAACATGGAGGTTCCACTAAACTTTGATTTCTCATAATAGTATAATAAGATCATGCTAATTCTATTCGAAGCTCTCTCTCTCTCTCTCTCTCTCTCTCTCTCTCACACACACACACACACACACACACATATATATATATATATATCGTTCGAGTTCTAAAAGAATTAACTTGAGTCATGCATGATGTATTCTCAAATTTTCTTTTCTCATACGTACGATTTCCATATAAAACAATTGTCATTTGTTCAATCAAGAATTAATTAATACGATTTACAAGCTATCATATTATTTTGTAGCTATAATGTTTATAATTGGGTTAATTTCAATTTTAGTCCCTGACCTTTGACCCTTCGTCAATTTTGATTGTTCATGTTCAAATCGGTTTTTTTCTAGTAGTGACGGTTTGAATCCTATTGCTTACAAAATTTATTTTGTTGTGCCTAAATATTTCAAAAGGGGCTTTTAGCTCTTTTTTTTAAAATTTGGGTGGCATTTTGGTATTTTTCTATTTTTAAGGGGGTAAATTGTAAATAAAATTAGGGTTTTTTAAAAAAAAACTAACGGAAGGATGATATTGGGTAACATATTGTAACGTTAGGGACCAAAATTGAAAATGTTTGAATGTAAAGAATCAAAATTGGTTAAGGGTCAAAAGTCAGAGACTAAAATTCGAATTAACCCTTGATAATTTGATTACTAACATTTTTATAAGTTGCTACATGATTTCATAACTAATTAGGGGTCAAAATACTTTTTAAAAACTAATAGAAAGAAACGTGGTTAAAGGTAGGATAATAGGATTGAAAAGCTAACAATGAGACTATTCTCGCTACAATTAAGTTGAGTACGTAATCAAATACCTAGCAATTGACCTTCGTTATATATTACTTCTCTTTGCTACAATAGAGTAGATGTTTATTCTATAAGATGGGATATTGCTATGTTGATCCTCAGACACTCCCACATTTTGAGTTTGAGTTTGAGTTTGGCTCATTTTTTTTCTTCCATGCCTTTTTGTTAGTCAATAGCCAACAAAAGTTATCGTTCAGTAAGAAGGTCTTTCTTTTTGTTGGGGATGTATAGTTAAAGAATGACTAGTCAAAATAATATTTTATCTTTTTATAAATTTTTGGATTAATTTATTATTTCATTTAAGATATTCAAAACTAAAAAATGCATATTCCTAAATGTGCATAGACATATATTGAGTATGTTCAACAAGTCTGCTTTAATCTTATATGCATGAGTATGTATAATTAAAATAAAGTAATTACATTTAAAATCATCTATCTATTTTTTTGTTTCATCAATCTATTATACTAAGTTGGATACATTATACACCCTAATTATATTTTCCACTTTGAACATGTAGTTACATTCAAATAATAGAATACAAAAACAAAGTGAAAAAAAATTTGGACAAAGATTTTCATTAAAAGTGATTCGAGTATTTTTCTTTAAATAGACGACCGTGTCCCTCACTAATTCTAATTTTCATAAGTTCAACGTAGTCTACATTTTTGTTCGCATGTCTATGATTTAATGGATATATATTCAATTTTTAGATATGTGAAGAGTTAAACGTTAGGGTTCGAATTTTATTAGTGTTCGTTTGCCGGTTGTGTGTATGCGTATATTAGTTTTAAAAAAATGGTAAATAAACAGAGTCTACGCATTTGGTGACGTCAAGCGCGTACCACTCCACAGAGATGGCGTGTCGGTATCGTACGTACGACAGTGTGGGGGCACGAAAAGTCACGAACAATCACCACCGCAAAATCATATTTTTGGTGGGTCCCCCATCTAGTAAAGCAAAAAGAATTGTAAATTCACATTCAGCAAATGAGCCAATCCAATTGCGACAACTGTAATTGTGTGTACTTTGTTTCAAATTCCCCGTATGTATTGAATCATGTCTCAGAGCAATTATTTACTGCCACAACGCAAGTATAAATACCCGCGCGATCATCTCAAATTTTTGGTTATCATCATTTCTCGTCTGCCTAAATTTGCCCCTTCTCGTTCTCTCTCTAAACTCTCTCTCTCTCTCTCTCGGGGGCTTTTATCATCAGTGTCCTCCCAGAAACCCTAGAAATCAATCCTACGTAGCAATTGTCAATTCCAATTCAAATCAAAACCCTGAATTTCCTCGTAATTGTTCCGGATAAAAAACCCTAATCCATTTCAATCAGACCAACCCCGGTCTATATTCGTTCAATTTTGGCCTAGATCTGACCCCAATTCCCCAAGTTCCCCCCCCTAAGGACATCTATTTGGTGGGAGCGTATTATTTGTTGTTGTATAGATAATTTTGCGTGCGGCGTGCATGGTTGGAATGGGTAGGGTTTACAGGGAGACATCGAAGCCATCTTCGTCGTCGGAGTCGCCGTCTACGCCGTCGGTGACGACGTCAACGTCGATAACGGAGACAGTTAACGGATCCCACGATTTCAAGATCACGGGGTATTCGCTGTCGAAGGGAATTGGAATTGGGAAGTACATAGCGTCGGATACGTTTATGGTTGGCGGGTACTCGTGGGCGATTTATTTCTATCCCGATGGGAAGAGCGTGGAAGATAACGCGACATATGTGTCACTTTTTATCGCATTGGCGAGTGAAGGCACGGATGTGAGGGCACTTTTTGAGCTGACTCTCTTGGATCAGAGTGGAAGGGAGAGACATAAGGTTCATAGCCATTTTGGCAGGGCGTTGGAGAGTGGGCCTTACACTCTTAAATATCGAGGCAGCATGTGGTGGGTTTTCTTTCTTGTGTTCGTGAGTTGTCTCAAATTTTTAATGTTTAAATTGTGTGGTTTAGTCTAGTACAGGAAGTTTATTCGCGTAATTGATGGCACATTGTTAATTATCTTGTTTTGTACAATGGTTATGTAAGAAAGGAGGGGCAAAAAGAAAAGAAAATGAGGAAATCGAGCAAGAATAAGAGGTCTAAAAATTTCAGTAAGATACCTGCTGCTATTATGTGCTGTTTACCTTTCTTGTAGATTTAATTTTGTTCATAATACTGACAATTAGTCAGAAAAGAGGCCTTCCTTGGACTTATTGGTGGTTTTTTCTTAATTGCTGTTTGCCAGTCTGGACTGTCAAATTGTTATTGTTGAGCGTTCTTTATTGAGAGGTGGTTGTGGAGCTTGTGCTCTGTAATTGATGCGAGACAGATACCACTGTGCCAAGATTTTCTTAAGGGCTTTGCTGTGCATATGTCACCTTCTTGGTGCAGTCAGTGATCTTTTTTATGCTTTTACTTTGCTTCAACCTGTAGGTTGCAGCTATGGGCATCCCAGGCATTATAAGTTGACTGATTTGGTTTCTTCATGGAACGCCATCTCTTAGTGAAATATCATTAGTGAACATGTAATGGATCCTGCTCTTGTTTTTTTTTTTTTTTTTTGAGATATGGTCTATATACAGTGAAAAGAAACCCTTCCATGTTTCTTAGTCTGAAATTCCGGAGTGGATCTTTTGCAAGGAATATAGCTGTTATAACTTAAGTGGGTAATTTTGGTTGCAGGGGTTACAAGCGTTTTTTCAAAAGAACGGCCCTGGAAGCTTCTGACTACCTGAAAGATGATTGTCTTCAAGTTCATTGCTGTGTTGGTGTTGTTAAGTCACACACAGAGGGACCCAAGATCTACTCTATACCTGTACCCCCTTCAGACATTGGTCAGCATTTCGGGAGGCTGCTTGAAAGTGCGGAAGGAACTGATGTAAATTTTGAAGTTGATGGAGAAACTTTTTCGGCTCACAAGTTGGTGCTTGCAGCTCGCTCTCCGGTATTTAGAGCCCAATTATACGGTCCAATGAAGGATCAAAACACGCAATGTATTAAAGTTGAAGACATGGAGGCACCAGTTTTTAAGGTCTTTATAGCTTCCTCTCGCACCCACCATTAGTTATGTTAGTTGTCATGTTTTTTGTATGCTTGTTTGTCGCTTATTTAATAATGTCCTTCTTCAGTTAATATGCTGTGCTCTTTCTTTTATTTCTTTGGCTTGTGTGCATGCACTGATGTGCTTGCATGGTGGTGGGTTGGCATTTCCTTTGTTGTTTGTCATTTACCACTGTAAAATATTTATTGGGGTAGATAAAGCTAGGGACTCCCTTCCAAGCTAATAGCTTAGTGCTCATGCGTCTTCTTTTCAAGGACTTGGCCAAATTTTGTCCTGCTTTAGTTTCCATTTACGAATGTAATTAGTTTGTCACTTGCAAAATTCACTGTGTCAAGGAAGCACATTTTATTTGCAATGGAGGTTTGCTCTAAGTTACTTTTTTATGAACAAAAGATAACACAGAGATGGGATCTTGGTATCCAGTTCACTAATATCAGTTTTGCAGATAGTCCAGGGTTTCTTTATTAGGCAAAAGAATTGAAACATTGACCTCAGTTTTTTGCATCCACCTAGAGCAACAATTCTTTTTTGTAGTTGCTTCCATAGGCTTCTCTATGACTTGGTGCTTATAGCGGGCAAATAATTTTTTTGGCTCACTTATTTGATTCTATACCATTCTATACCATTGATTAGGTTGGTTGGTGAATAAGTAAGAGTTTTATTAGTATGTTGGAACAGGAGCGATATGCTTGTCTCGACTATGTGTTATGCATTTGTATGCTGTAAAGATATAACATTTTAATAATCTGCATCTAAGCTGAGTTATTTCATTTTCTCATGTACTTTGTTTTGTTTTTCTGATGAATGTATCGGCACTACTCTCCATGATCTTTCTATTTGTACTATGATATGAAAGTATGGTTTGATGACTCGAGCTTCTAATTGACCCTGCAATTTTCATCATTATAAAAGTTTCAATGGCTGCTTTTAGTCTGCAGCAGTAGCACCCAAAAAACTAAAAAAAAAAAAAATGGTAGTCGGATCTTTTATCCTGCAAATGTTTATCCAAGTTGATCTGTGCATGAACCAGTGTGATAGGTTATATGTTAATCCTCTCTAGATTCCTTGTCATGAAAAGTGGAAGTATTCTGCCTGTGATCTGTTAGAATTCTATTTGTATGTAAAATGAAGTTGGGCACAGTTTGCGTGTTGCAAGAACCTCATTTTGTTCTGTTTTCCAGTAAGTGGTTGGTTAATGTATGGTTCAGTTTTTCACATTACTTGTCGTACAGAACTTGGCATTTTGGTTTTCTTGTATATCTGACTGCAATAATAACTTGTTTATTCTGTTTTACCTACCTTTCACTTCAGGCCCTGCTTCACTTTATATACTGGGATGCACGGCCAGATATGGAAGAGCTTACTGGATTGAATTCAAAATGGGCTTCAACGCTAATGTCTCAGCACCTGCTAGCAGCTGCTGATAGGTATGGTTTAGATAGGCTCAGATTGCTCTGTGAGGCTAGCCTCTGTGAGGATGTTGCTATCAATACTGTTGCGACAACACTAGCACTGGCAGAACAGCACCATTGTTTCCAGCTGAAAGCTGTTTGTCTCAAATTCGTGGCATTGCCTGAGAATCTTAGAGGTATATTGCTATGTCTTACCATGTCCATTTGCCTTTAGCCCCATTCTATAGGAAAGAAAGTCCTTTGGGCTCTACTTCATCATTTCACCCAAATAGCCTTTTCACTTTGCAAAAGTGAGCTGGTGTTTGCGACTACTTTGCCTTCTTATCATCATTTTCATGCTGTTGGGTGCTAAAGTCCTTTTGCCCTTGTTATTCCCCAACAATACTGTGTGTGATTATGACGTGAAGTTTGTTTTATGCAGCTGTTATGCAAACCGATGGTTTTGAGTACTTGAAAGAAAGCTGTCCTCATGTTCTGACCGAGCTGTTAGAATATGTTGCTAGAATCAACGAACACATTGCTGTTGGCAAGCAAGGAACTGAAGGTATCCTTGATGGAAGTGATGTCAATGGTCGACGCGTGAAGCAAAGGCTATAGGCAAGCCTTAGCTGCTAGATAGGCTAGCAAGGCGGGTAATTTTTAATGACCGGAAAGCGAATAGCTTAGATCCTTCTTTAGGGCTATTAGAAACATTTTTCCTGGTGTGGCGTCTTTGAATCAGGTGTAAAATTATTTTCCAGTCCTTCTGGCCCTTGGTTTCCCCTGCGATTCAAAGATGGGTCTTTCTGGTGCCTACTCAAAGTTGGCTCTGTTTGTTGTGTATCTGTATTTTGTGTATTGTCCCATGATATTGAGGGCTTTAGAAGAATATGTTACCAAGAAACTGTTGTAGCCCAAGAATTTAAGTATTCTTTTGTATTTTTTTTCTCTACTTGTGATGCGCAATTGTATTTTTGTGGGCTTCGTGGTGTTCTTATGTTGAAAATATTAACTAATTCTAGAATTACTGGAAAAACAAAAAGGAATGCGTGCATTTTTTTTTGGGGTGCTAACTCTTTTTCGGGGCACTAATCCTGTTACATTGATTCAATTAATGTTTAGCTTCTCATTAGTTCAAACTTCAAAAGATTTCTCAAGTTTGACCCCCTGTTTCTTCCTTAAAATTAATAATTATATAGGGCTTTGTCTAAAATCAATTTTCGGCTGAAATTTTCACCGGAATCTCGTTGTATGCTGCGCAAAAGCAAATTTAGAGAAATGTGGTGTATTTCATTCTTCACTCCATTTGAGCAGGGTCAACCCAATGTGAAAAAAGGAAGCACACGTCTGGCCCCTATCATTATACAAAACTCTTGAAACATCATATTTGTTGTGAGCAGCACGTGCGAGATTTCGATGAAAATGAAAATTTTATCGAAAGATTGATTTTGGGACAAAGTGTTATAAAGTCATCAATTTCAAGGGGACAATCTTGTTCCCTTATTTTTGAATTTTAAAATTTCTAGGTGGCCAAGTGAAATTTGTCCTTAAATATATGAATTTGGCAAATTAAACTAACAAGGTCAAGGTAGCGGTAGATGAAGAGATGCCCACATAAATCCCTTATTTCAACTTTCCTCCCCAAAGCCCTGTAAACTCTGGGCAACAATTATTCCTCAAGACAATGGTAATCGATTTTTGTCACTTTTCTGTTTGGCTTTTCATATTGATTTGTTAAAAATTGTGTTTGTTTCTTGGATTTTCGCAGTTCTTCTCGTATTCCAAGGATTTGGTGGGCAGAGAAGTGACGGTGGAATTGCAGAACGATTTGGCCATCAGAGGAACTCTTCATTCAGTGGATCAATATCTCAACATTAAGCTCGAAAACACCAGGGTTGTTGATCAAGACAAGTACCCCCATATGGTAACTTTTTTGCCCCTACGCCAATCTACCATGTTTTGGCAAAAGTGAATTTTCTATTTCCTTTGCTGTATGGGCACCGTTGATGCGGTTGCGTGGTGATTTTGATGAGAAATTGGACTTAGGGTTTGGTGTTCGAGTAATTTTTACCGTACAGTTTGTGCCTTTGTGGTTACACTGTTTTGAGTTGTTTAAGGAAACTAATCATTCTCTGGGATGATCATAATGGGGAAGATTTAAAATGTTTTGATGCGTGGTGGGTTTTCGGATAGGCTAATGTTGAGATTTGACATTCTTTTGTAATTGTGGTCTAGGGTCTTTTATGTTGGATTTGTATTTGTACATTTCAGAATGATGGTTTGAGTTCTTAAATCTTTGTGTGTCTGTGTATATTTCAAAGTATGTGGATTATCAAATTCTTGCAGGTGAATCTTGGAACTCTAAGACTGGAGGTTGCAACTAGAGTTACACTGTTAAGTTCCCTTCTCGATTATATTTTCTTATATTCTGAGAATCAGAACTGCTTTTATGTGAAATTTCCCTACGCTAATTCTCGGAAACCACATACGCCAAGTGAAATTTAAATCCCGTCCGTTGTGTACTGATGACTTGAATGCAGATTGTCCCTGAAAACATTTGTGCTGACTATCTTATAGGTTGTGAAACTTCTAAAGACCCCTGTTTATTTTTTGTGGACATGAATTCTATATGCCAACACATCCTCGCATAAGTGAGTTGATTTTTGTATGCACCTAAGAAATGTCAAAGATTGCTTCAGAAGTGATTAGAAGTAAGCCACAAGTGTGGAAATCAGAGAAAGTGAAGACGATATGCTTCTTGAAATTCAACTGAATACCCAGTTTGGTTCACATGATGCACATGCACGTAAGCGTGAAAGTTCTTGGCTTATCATCTTTCCTGCCAACTGTATCTGTTTCTGCTTGTGATTGTGAATTGGTGAAACCTCAAAAACTCATGTCATGAGACAAATTATTATTAATTCATGGGGCTGCTGTCTGCTTTAACATGATACGACTCTGTGTGTCTGCCCGTTTCTTGATTGGTTGTTTCCTAGTTCTCTTATATATACCTACTCGAGTAAGTTCTGACAGTATTCTTGGCAGCTTTCAGTATGGAACTGCTTCATCAGAGGATCTGTTGTGAGGTATGTCCAGTTGCCACCTGATGGAGTCGATGTAGAACTGCTTCATGATGCCACCAGAAGAGAAGCTCGGGCCGGCTAGGCTAGTTCTCTTTCTCATATCTAGTAATGGCTTTTTTTGCGGGCAACTTAAAGACTTATTATTTCTGTATTTCTAAGAAAGAATACCGTGAAAGTCTCCCGGTACATGCTTTCGCATCAGTGCCAGTTTTTTGTTCAGGCAGTCGGGTTAATTCAAGATGATGCAAGTCATGGTTTAATGGGTAGTGTGAAGCGCTGGAAAAAAATCCCGCTCTGACTGAAATTGCCTTAGCATGACGTTCATTTATGACAAGACTCTGATCTTGCGAATTCGTGTACTGTTAATTTCATGGATAGCGCAATGTGGTAATGATAGTTTAATATTTGCAAGCTCTATTTCAAGAAAGATATTTAATTGCAAGCTCTACTTCTAGTGAGAGATTATCTGTGATCCGGATGCTCTCTCTCTCTCTCTCTCTCTCTCTCTCTCTCTCAGTAACATGATACAAACGGTGTTATCAACTTTGATCACAACAATGGTGTGAACAAAATACAAAATTCTTGCTACCATAGGCCACAAGGTGGAAGAAGATGAACAAATGCTATAATTTGTTCCAATGTCGATAGGAGTGTATAGTGAATCAAATTGAGCTGAACAAAGTACTGGTCAAGGTTGATATGAATCTCTTCTCAAGCTTGTACTCTCGCTTGAGCTTCATTTGATTATTAAACAAGTTGAACTCAAATGAACTTCATTCGAGTCTAAGTAATTTGCTATTTTCACATATTATTATATTTTAATGAATCGAATCCAGTTCGAGAAGAGCTTGAAATATTATCAAACGAAAAAAATGTCCAAATTTGGTTTGTTAAGCTTATCGAACAGCCCTAAATGTTGTCCATGAACTTTATTCTCTCTGTAAATTATTTCTAACAAAGCAAGATTTGACAATATTTTTTTCCTGAAGAAACAAGCGATTGCACAAGTAAGTTTATTCAAGCAGCCAAACAAACAAGTGAACCATTATTCCACAACATCATCAGCTATTTTACCAACATGAGACCTATATAGGCATCTGGTCACTAGTGCAGTTTAAACAACAATCACTAAGTGCTTGATGCTGCTGAGCACAAATGGTTCTCTCACTTGACATACTTAACAAACCAATTAAGCATATCTTGATGCGCTTCTTCAGCCAATTTCACAACCTTCTCATCGTCCAGTTTGTACCTCACCGTCCACCCGTGCGAAACGCCAGGAAAGATTTTCACAAAGCCGGCAACCTACACGACGGAAACAAACAGATGGCAAACATTTAACCCAAGTCCGGCATGTAATAAAAACGAACTTACTCATTTAGTTGAAACGTATTTTCAAACGACACGAATGGGAATTATATGCGATTCTGATAATGAAATTGTTATGGTGTAATAGCTTCTGCCCGTACCTCTGATTTCGATGACAAGATCTCTTCAAACTTCTTAACAAGCTCCGGGGGTGACATTTGGTCGATCTCAGCTCCCAAGACAGCTAGTGGTGCCTTAACCTCTGCAAAGAAAATGCAAATTAGCACATATCATTCTTCAGGGGTGACTTATAACTGGGCCAATATTTGACAACAATGATATAATAACCCTATAGACGGGAACAACATTTAGGGGTGTCGGAAGGAGTTTTGACTTTTGAAAGTATTGCTGCATAATGAGCGCAAGAAAAATCTCTCAGCACCCTTGTTTTATGATATCTTGTCCATAAATAAAAAGTTTCTTACCCTTGATATCATCTACCGTAACAAATGATGGATGTAACAAAACTCCAGCTTGAATAAGCCCAGACTTTGCTAGTTCCACGGCCACCTTGGCTGATACAAAAGGTCAAGATGTCAGAGTCACAAACAATAAGAGAACTCTCTTGTTATAGCTTATAAACAGCGCATAATGCCGAAAATAGCTCGGAAGACAAGAGTTCTGGTCTGATGTGATGTCGACTATAAAATCTTACCACCATAGCAAAATCCAGCAGCTCCGATCGCAGATACACCTTTGCTTTTCAGAGCTTCGATAACGGGTTTAGCTTCTTCAAATGCTTTAGCCTAGCAGGAACGACATAAGAACATGCATATCCAGTAATTATAGTCCGAACAGTAATCAGGAATCCCAAGTATGATAACTGAAAGTCGGAATACACAAAGAAACAAGTGAAAAAAATATATGAGAATTAAGTAAGAAACAAACTGGTTCGTGCTGTGCTTTCCAGTCTGGAAGAGGCTTCTCAGCGTTGTCGGGGTTATACGGATCTCCATGGAAGAAATCGGGAACAACCACATAAAAACCAGCAGCTCCAACTTTGTCAGTTAGTTTCCTTCATGTCGAAAATTAAAACCTGTATCAGTTTGAAGAAAAATAACATGCTAGGAAGAGGCTAAAGTTAAGGCGTCGGGAATTTATTTTGAAATACTATCTCCATCTCTTTCTCCGTCTCCATCCGAGTCACTCCGTAGCTAAACTATGCAGACATAATTTGCTCATAGAAGTTCGAAACGAACATACGTTAATTAAAATAAGTATTGTCTTCAATTAAACTAATCAAAGATGAAGAGGGAATACCTCAAGTTGGGAGCTTCATATCCTGCAACACAGTAAATCCCATGAGAAAAAAAGAATAAAGAAAAGAGTAAAGAAATATATTCATATTTTTTTTCAATTTATGTTAAAAAATTTGTCATATAAGCCATAGTCTCCTGTTTTTTGGCATCCCGATTTCCCATGTTATCAACAAAAACAACAGTATCACAAAATAATTGCCATAACATGTTATATCAACCAAAAACCATAAAATCCATTTCTTTCTCACTCAAACAACTTAAAAAATAAAATCTTTCTCGGACCCTCCAAGGTCTCTCTCTCTCTCCCCCCCCCCCCCCCTGTTATTCAAGACTCAAGAGTAAACATAATGAGTAATATCTCCTTCGACAGAGCCAATCTAAGCAGTTTCACACTCAAAAAGAAAAACCAAATAAAGAGTTCAAAATCCACTGGATGATCAATCACCAGTAAAACAAATAACAGAACTTAAGAACCCAAGAAAAAAAAAAACAAACAAACCGAAAACATCGGCCACGAGGAGGACGGCTAGTTTGGAGTCGGAAGGGCCCGAGACGTAGGCTTTGAGCCCGGCAAGTTCAATCACCGAGCCCACCCCGCCACTCGGGCTCAACGTTGGTGGGTTCTCACAGCACTGGGGGCCCGACATCTGTTAAGCAAAATCTCAGAGGCTCCAGAAGAATCGGAAAGCAGTTGTAGATGATGTCTGAGAGTGAATATGAGCGAGTGATGCCCGGCGGAGATATACGTAGAGAAGCCCCACCGCCCCTCCCCCCCCCCCCCCCGCCCCCAACCCCGCCCCCCGGGGGTGGGGGGTTGCGTTTCATACTTAACTACTTTTATAAAAAAATATATATTTCTAAATGTCTTTCCTTTTGTTATGTTGTTGTTCTTATGGAATGAAAAAATAGTTAATGTCGCTAATGATTGTCAATGATTATTGAAATTTAATGTAACGATCATTTTAGTTTTAAAATTTAAATCGTCATATTTTAAATTTTTATTTTATAAATAAGTAATATTTTGACCATTTCGACAAAAATTTTGGTCAAGTTTTATCAAAAAATATTAACTTAATGAGCATTTTTATTAAGTTTTATTTTAAATTATTTAAAAATAAATAAATTTAAGGGACAAATTTTAAGGGAAAAAAATATTTTGTGTGAGTGCTTTTTGGTGAAATTTAGTTGAAAAACCATCAAAATGATAAAACACGTTACTTATTTATAGTATAAATGGTCAAAATATGGCAGTTTAGACTCCACATATTTAAAAAATTCTAAATTTAAATTTTAGAAATTATTATTGGCATTAACCAAAATAAAAATCATTAAACTTAAGCACCAAATCACGTGTCGTAGATTTGCAGCAACGAAATGGTTGGGATCTCCTTTGCAATTGAAGATGATACTTTACCATTTAATAAGTTATTACCTATAAAACAGACTAAAAATATTTGAATATAACGTATTAATTCCTCTATATAGTACTACATTCTTTTTTGTCTTTTTTTTTTTTTTTGAGTGACAAAATTCAAGTCCTAAATTTTGAAGTGGAATTTTGAATTCATCAACGTATGGTATTTTTGTTTACGTTTAATTCATTGATTGTTGATCGCGCTTGACAATTCATTATTTGTTTACATGTGTGTGAAAAACTCTACCTATACATATATTATGGTGTAATTTATATATTTTAATAAGGAAAAATTACACTGACCATCCCTGAGGTTTGACTAATTTACGAAAAATTTTACTTTCTCAAAAATTACCAAAAATCCCCTAAAGTTATATCCATATTACAAATTTATTTGAATTTTTGAAAATACCACTTTCTTTTTTTTGAATGATTTATACTGACCACCCTGAGATTAGGTTAATTTACGAAAAACCCCCTGTGGTTTCAAAAATTACCAAAAACTCCCTGAAGTTATACTAATATTACAACTAGCACCTACTTAGGTTGACTTATCAATAATATTAATTCTTTTTTTTTTTCCTCTGTAATATTGTTATCATAAAATTTTCATGTAATAGATTTGAAAAAAAAATGTGATTACTTATTCAAATAAATATTTCGAATTTAATGTTATGAATTTATACTAAATATACGTAATATGTGCTAAATTTATATTTGAGAAAAATATAATTATATGCATCGTATGTATCCATTATGTAAAATGAGAAATATAAGCATTGATTAAAATAAAAAATTGAAATTAAATAATGCACTTTAAAACTTTATTTAGCTTGAGGACTCTAACTTATTTCTCTTAAAATTTACTCCGTATTAGCAATAATATAACATACTTGATGTGTTGGTAGATACCTTTAATGCATTAAATTCAGAATATTTATTTGAATAAATAATCATATTTTTTTTCAAATCTATTACATGAAAATTTTATGTTAACAATATTATAGAGGGGAAAAAAAAAGATTTAATATTATTGATAAGTCAACCTAAGTAGATGCTAGTTGTAATATTGATATAACCTCGGGGGAATTTTTGATAATTTTTGAAATCACAGGAAATTTCTCGTAAATTAACCCAATATCAAGGTGATCAGTGTAAATCACCTAAAAAATGAAAGGGGTATTTTCAAAAATTCAAATAAATTTGTAATATGAATATAACCTTAGGGGATTTTTGATAATTTTTAAAAAAATAAGGAATTTTTCATAAATTAATCAAACCTCAAAGATAATCAGTGTAATTCGCTCTTTTTATA
This sequence comes from Petrea volubilis, assembly GCA_026212405.1. NCBI lineage: Eukaryota > Viridiplantae > Streptophyta > Magnoliopsida > Lamiales > Verbenaceae > Petrea > Petrea volubilis. The sequence goes on along the minus strand of CM047876.1, from coordinate 1,580,365 downwards.
AAGTAACAATATCTTTTAATAATCACATTCAGTGTTTTTGATCTTCATAATCACATTTAGTATTTTTGATCTTCACTTTTTTTTACTCTCTCCTGTATCTTATCTCTCTGCCACTTCTCTCTCTCTCTCTCTCTCTTCAATTCAACGTCATATTATTATGTTTTTGCATATTTCTCTCTCCTTTCTCATCTCCTTATTCATTATTTGACTTTCTCTTTTTATTTATCTTTTTTCAACTATATGATTTAATCAAATCTAAATTAATTATTTTTTTTTATCTTTTATAAATGTAATACAATTAAACGTGTATTCAAATAATAATTTAATAGATTTTAATTTTATACTTATTCAAAATTTTAAATAAAAATTTAAATTATATCTCATTTATATTTTGTATATACATCGAGTGTGTACTTACTACTAGTACTAATAGTTAATGTTGAGGTCTCAAATTTTTTTTAGACATATAATTTTGAATTCGAGTGACATTGAATGTGCGGCAATTCATCTTGAGAATGTGTTACTTGTAATTTCTTTGAAATTTGGTTGGTTATTACTAGTCATCATTCAAGGATACATTTTTCAACTCGATAGATGTTTAAGTATTTATATTTGTCATGTCTGTTTCGTAATTTATTTGATTCTAGAGTTTTCTTGCAATTTATCTGTTATTTTTTCCTCATTATGTCGAAAAATATTTTAAAGTATGTAAAAAATAAACATATGTTTCATTTTATAATTTTATCAGATAATTTTATTGTAAATATTTTTTAACTCAATTTTTGTTTTATTGATTAATTATGTCAGATCAAATTTCATATTATTACAATTAAAACATATATTATTATTATTGATAAAAATAATATATAATGATTATTATTCCCGAAAGAGATATTTTAGCATAAATATTTAATTGAGATTCTATAAATATTAATATTATGAAAATTACAAAATAAAAACCAAACGTCGGTTATCAGTTTTCACTCATTGCTGCTCTTTTTACACACACAACACACACTCTCAGTGTGCACAGCTCAAACTCCATGCAAAGAGGTCTTCATCTGCCCTAATTTTCAGCAACCACCAGAGAAGCATTGGTACCAATACGACACATGGCGGCTGGAAGCGACGGAGTTGCACCGGCGCGTGTTGGATGTGACGAAGGCGGCGCAGGAGAGAGGCACGGACCCGCTCATGTGGGCAATGCGGCTGTCGTCAGTCCTCTCCGCCGCCGGCGTCTCCATGCCCTCCGTCGAAGCGGCGGAGGTCCTCGTTTCCCACATTTGCTGGTCGAACAACGTTCCGATCGCCTGGAAATTCCTCGAAAGGGCGTTCAGTATTGGGATCGTTCCTCCCATGCTCGTCCTCGCACTTCTCTCCACAAGGTCAATGTTTTACCTTTCATGTCGTTAATCCTCTCTGGGTGTTAATTTTCATAATTCTATGCAAAATCGGTCCAATAGCTTTTGTGTCTATCTGTTTTTGATTGATTCACACGATAATGTCCACTAAGCACGATCAGTCCTATCGCCTTATATGCATGTCTAGCAGGGATTGAACCAAAAGTTTTAATTTTGGGGGGTGATATTATAGTTCTGTCATTTTTTAGAGTGTAAATTTTTGAATTTTAAATGATATATATATATATATATATATATATATATATATAGACTTGAGGGGGCTACTAATTAAGGCCCCTCTTCACTCTCTCCATGTCTACAGGATAATCCTAAGCGGTGGGCAAATGATGCATGTCAGCATGAAATTCTATGCGATACTCATTTAATGATCATTTTTTGTCTACATGTCTAAGAGACACAAAATGCACATATGCGATGTCAAATACGTTAAGAGAGAGAGACGCAAGAAACACAAAGTTGTAATACTTGCTATCTTTTCACGTATGAGTTATTATGCAGCGTAATTCCAAGTCGAAGGAGGCAGCCAGTAGCATATAGGTTGTATATGGAGCTTCTCAAGCGATATGCCTGTTCACTACCTTCTCTAATCAGAGGTCCCAACTATCAGAAGTACGAATTTTTTGCCTTTGAAGTCTATCTCTTGCCCTTTTGTTTTCTTCAATGTTCTGTTATATATTAATTATTGGCAATCTATGCTCGGGACATTTCCACTCTCAGGCTTTCTCTTGCTGTAAAAGTGATATATTGTTGATTATTTTTCACTATTAACCTCTTATTATACTTGGATTCAATTATTGCTTACTGTAACACCTTTATGTAAACGTTTCCTTGGAGAAACTTCTATCATTTTGTACGGATTTTATTAGTTGAAGTGTGCTGTCCTCTGTGGCAGGCATAAAATTATTCAGGAAGTGTTGTAAACTATATGTTTGACAAAAATGTTTGTGAGTCCACAGTTTATTTACGAGCAGGTTACCATTTTTTCAGCACTATGCTCCAGTTGAATTACTTATATTGAAGTAGAAAGTGGTACATGGAGTTCAATGGATGCTGTTGAATGACTGACAATTTTGGAATCTGAACAAGTGTTTGCTGCAGTGATCAATCACATGTACAGTCGATGGCAGGATTATGGAGTCCATTAATGATGCCTTCAAATTTTACCAGGATATTTGGATTTCAGTCCTCTGAACCGGGGCTTCTTCTTGTTGAATTTATATTTTCAATTGTATGGGAGCTACTTGATGCATCTCTTGATGATGAAGGTCTTCTAGAACTCAACCCAGAAAAGAAATCTAGGTGGCCAACCCAAAGTCAAGATGTGGAAACTGACTGTCCTGAAAGTTTTGATGAGAAAAGAATGGAATGCCAGGCAATATTGCGTAAAAGAAATACTATAATCTCCATTGAAGTTATTGGACAGTTTTTCCGGGACAAAGTAACTTCAAGAATCCTTTGCTTGGCCCATCGAAACATGTAAGAGGCTTTTTTTTTTTCCGCTACCAAATAATCAGTGTATGAAAAATTGATGATGAGAAAATCTTTCTTTTAATTCTTTAGGTTTCCCCATGTTGAATGACCGCTTATCTAAAAGTTTAAAGTATTAGAGAGGATAGAGATTAAATATTTAATATCTCTGATACTCCCCCTCACATGTAGCTGAACTTCTTTGTGTTACCACATTTCATAAATTGGTGGCGGTGAGATTTTACACTAACTCTCATGTTTGGTCTGGCTCTAATACTGTATTGAATGACCGCCTCATCTAAAAGTTTAAGTTCTTAAAGAGGAGAGATATTACGTATTTAATATTTCAAAGACCCGAGAATTGTGAACTTTGGATTTGTGTGTGGTTGTTCTAGCTCTGAAGCTTGCATACTCTGTTTGCATTTTAGGCAAATCCACTGGGAATGCTTCTTTCAGCATCTGAGGCTGCTGGCTGGGAATTCTTCAGCTTTGAAAAGCATGAGAAGCATCTCTCCAGAGGAATTCTTGCAGTCAACATCTGATACATGCCAAGTTTTGTCTCGTCAATGCAAAGTAAGCCCACAGCAACAATTTCATGCCGTAATAGTTGTATCACCTAAGACATAATGCTAGTCAGTGCCAAGGTACTGTTCGTTCATCACTTTGGCTTCCCATAGATCTTTATCTAGAAGATAAAATGGATGGACTACAAGTGGCGGTTACCAGTGCTGCTGAAACTCTTACCGGTATGATTTTATACAATGATGGTTCACTTGGGGTAAATTTATTCGAGCTTGTAGTTTTGTAAAACACCCAAGTGGTACCAGATGCTATGTTTGTCATATTTTCCAGACTTTAAGGAAATTGATTGAGTTGTGGATTTTGGAATAAGCCTGGCAGAGATAGAGAGAATATATGAGATTGCCATCAGCAGTGCAGAGCAATAGAAGATTTCTGCTGCTACAATATTATGCGGGGCATCTCTTACTCGTGGTTGGAATATACAGGTATTTGATTTCAAATTTTGTGTAACCAAAAATGTATAATTGACTGATTCCTTGAATCCAAAGTGTCGTAGCCTTTTTCAATTCTGGATTGTTTTGCATTACAATCCTAGGGTGGAGGGTGCTATGGGGATCAAGAAAAGGTTGTCATTATTGACAGATTTTTTACATTTTTTCTTCCTTTAATACATTTATGAACTTCTCTTGTAAATTTAATTTCTTTCTAATACAAAATATATGCAGGAGCATACTCGCATTTTCATTGTAAGATTGCTTTCACCTGCAGTTCCTGCAGATTTTTCTTGAAATGAGAGCCATTTGATGGGTCATGCTCCATTTCTCAATGCTCTTCTTGACGGAATATCATCTGCCGATTCCATTAAGATTTTTTCCTTGCACGGCTTGGTAAGTCCAACTTCAACTAAAGACTTCATCTCTTCTTGATATAATTCAACAATGATTCATGAATCTGAAATCCGCAGAAAATAAATAAATAAATGTATATACATATACATGCTAATTATATATATAATATTCTTATGAGATCAAAAATCACCACGAGGACATCATTGAAAAGAGGGAAAGAAACAGAACAAGTGCACCTGCTTACATATATGTTTCCCGTATATTTATACTTTAAAGTACACTTGGACTCTATTCAGGTTCCACATCTGGCAGCTGCATTGATGCCAATATGTGAGGCTTTCGGTTCCTTGGCTCTCATGTCTTGGAGTGTTAACACCGGGGAGGAAGTATCTTCTCATGCTGTGTTTTCAAATGCATTTAATCTGCTGATGAAGTTGTGGAGATAAGCCACCGTTGGAAATAGGAGATGGCCGTACTCATTTAACTCCAGAATACATCTTATTGGTGCGCAATTCCCAACTAGCATCATATGAGAATACTCCAAAGAATCAAAATACCAATAACAAAAGCCTTGGGATTTTCATGGCCATTCTCAAGAGAATCCATTTTCAAGGATTCTTTTCCAAGACTAGAGCGTTGGTACGAGCGGCACCAAGAATGCATTGCTTCTATTCTCTCCGGTCTTGTAACTGGAACTCTCATTCATCGGATTGTGGAGGCACTCCTCAACATGATGTTCAAAAGAGCTCAGGCCCTGAGTCCTACAACTTCTGCAGGCAAAAGCACATCTGCATCTGGGACCAATGATTCCTCTCCGTGTCTCCAATTACCTGCTTGGGATATTCTCGAGACCGTTCCCTTTGTGCTTAATGCGGCGCTTACTGCCTGTGCCCATGGAACACTATTACCACTTGAATTGACCACTGGTTTGTCAATATTCTTAAAATTAACTTATTATACTTGTAATTTTGTCTTCTATTTTACCTGCAGTATTATGTTGCTACCGACATAATGCATTATATGGACATATTGAATAGACAATATCTTAATGTTTCTCAGGGCTTAAGGCTCTATCCGATTTTCTTCCACCTTCTTTGACGACCATTATAAGCTACTTTTCAGCAGAAGTCAATCGGGGTCTCTGGAAGCCTGCCTGCATGAACGGAACTGATTGGCCAAGCCCTGCTGCAAATTTACACATGGTTGAGAACAGATAAAGCAAATCTTAGTTGCCACTGGTGTTAATGTCTCAAGTTTTACAGTAGGTTAGCCGTTTGTTGTATTTGCATTTTTTCCGGTTGTCTAACAACAATCTTAGGTCGATCTTGTATAGTTTGTCTCATGGAGCAAACTTTTAATTTCAAAATTTGGTCAGAACACAAGGAATTTTATGATTAATCCTTATCAAGGGTGAAAGGTTTGAGACTAATCTGTCTTAAAGAGAACACTGCAGAAAAGCGGACTCCGTGAATCTTTATTGATCTAGGATCATTTGCAGTTAAAAACGAATCCTGGTTGATTTAACTATTATGCTGATCATATTTTGTTTTGCTTGTAGGAGAAAGCTCTTCACTGACACTTCCGTTGCTTGTAGGTTTGACACTTCCGTTGCCCCTAGCAGCTCTCGTTAGTCTCAAAATAACATCTAGACTCGACCTAGCTACACAAACTCTAAACTTGATTGGTCCAGCCTTGGGAAGCCTTGGCACAGGCTGCCCCTGGCAACGTATGCCAATAATAGCAGCTTTATGGACTCAAAAGGTAAAGCATTGAGGCGACTTTTTCATCTTCTTGGCATCCCAGACTGTGCCCCACCACAATAGTGATGCTGTAGTTCAACTGCTTAGAGACTGCTTTTTGACTGCACTTTGTTTAAGTTCTTCTTCTGTTGCAAGCAATGGTGGTGTGGGTGCTCTTCTGGGCCATGGCCTTGGTTCCCACTTTCCTGGCGGCGTTTCTGCTGTTGCCCCCAGGATACTTTACTTGAAAGTCCATCGAGCTATTAGAAACGTCATGTTTATGACCGAAGCAATCTTGCCTCTTATAATGCACACTGTCAAAGATATTGCAAATGGTGGACTGCCTGTTGAGGAAATGGAGAAACTCAAGAAAACCAAATACAGCAGGAAACATGGTGAGGTTTCTCTTGCTGCTGCGATGACTCGAGCGAAGATCGCATCTTCCCTGGGGGCTTCTTTCCTCTGGATCACAGGTGGGCAATCACCCCCTCGAGTCTACATTGAGCTATATTTTATATACACTTTTACTGAAGTCCAAGAGATTGCACCCGAAATGACAAAAGTATCTTTCATATCTTTGCAAAAAATTCAATCTCGACCACCCAAATTAAAATTATCTAGTTTGTCCCTGCAGGTGGGCTGAACGCAGTACACTCTTTAATTAAACAAATACTACCATCTTGGTTTATATTGGTTCATGGATCAGAGGCCAATCCTGAGGAATCAGGGGGCTTGGTGGCTATGCCAAGCGGTTATGTGCTTGCACACTTGGTTGTATTTTCTGGACTTTTCGGATGGGGAGTCAAATTAGCGTCATCAACTGCATCCAAGCGCTGGTCCAAGGTACTCGAGAAGCACTTGGAGTTTGTGGCGAGTGCCCTCGACTGGAAAAATATCACTTGGATGCAACAAGACAACGTGGAGGTCGTACATGACAGGATTTTTGAGTTTGACCGTGAGCTGCACTCGAAGTTGGACGGTGGAAGTGGGTAGAGAAGCTGTGAAGAGAGTTTGTAAGGGACTAAAACAATGGAATGAGAGATAGCTGGCTGTGGCCCTCCTTGGAAGAAGTGGGGTTGTTGGTATGGGTACTGCTGCTGAAATGATCATAGAAACTGGATTTTGAATTTTTGTTGTACGATAAGTAATGCAGCTTCTGAAAATTGCTTCTGTCAAGTTACCAAAGCAGTTCCCCGAGTGTTCTCATTGTCAATTCTTTTATTTTCACTTCTGCTGCTATTGTTCTGTTTTAATCTAGAAGCAATTCAAGCCACACCTCTAGCTTCTACTTAAATTTCAACTTTTGGTTGAGCAGTTGCATACATCACCAGATTTCTGGTAAAACCATAGCTAAAGAAACAGCTGCGAGAAAGTATCAAAACCATTAAATTACAAATTACAGTTAGCAATTTCTCAGCACCGGACAAAACTTATAAGCCCATAAATATTACCCAGTATTGGAGTTTCTAATCTGAGAATCCTATATACAGTGATATGCCCCTAACATCGACATTAATTCTATTCCAGGAAACCATAAAAAGGAAGAACAAAAGAAACAGTCTACTCCAGGGGCTCTCTGCACTAGAGGAAGCCTAAAGGACCCAAAGAATGTGACTTGTCAATCCTCACAAATATGAATTTTATAATTCTTCTATATCAGAAATGAAGCTAGAAGTGTTACTACCCTTATTGGGATTTCTCCTGGTGGTAACAAGTGCATTACTATTATTACTCTCCTCATCGTCAACAGGTATTGGGTTCTCAGTCTCCAGGCTTTTGAACACGGGGTGTACATAAGCATCCTGAAGGTAAGCTTTCAAGTTCAGTTTCGGCTCCGTAGCCCTTTCCAATGTGTCCCTCACCTTCGCTTCCTGTTTTGTCACCATAATGTTAAAAACCATGAGTTTTCATTGACATAGTTTTGCTATATATTTAAAGAAAATAATTACAGAGCCTCTCTTCTGTAACTCTATATGATTACGAGGATTACCCTATTGGTTTAAAAATTTACACATACCTTCCTCATCATTTCCGTGTTACGGTTAGTTAGCTCCTTTTGTTGATTATTACATATAGTTAATGATATTATAATTCAAAATTTCAGTAACCTTGCATTTTTGGATGATGATATCCGAGTTTATGGATAAATTTCCCCAGTTTGTACTAGATTTCAATGATCAAAAAGGACATTTGTAATTTTGAAACTAAGAGGGGAAGTTTGTGTAATTATCAAGCAATCTGAACATGTGACTGCTCTGCGGTTCATAGTAGAAGATACCACAATGTGAAATAACAAAATGAGTTTTTGAGAAATTGAAGAATAATGGCATGCACTGACCTGCAGTGGGTACCTCACAAAGGCGGACTCAAAGCGTCCCTTGCAAAATCGATGAAACCAGAAGGTTAGGATAGGGAGTGCAATCAACGACATAGTGAGTTCAGGAACCTCCTTAGTGCTCATCAGCCCCAGCAGTATAATATGCGATATTACAAGACCTATGATGATACGACCATGCACATCTGGCCAAAATCTAGCTCCACTTTCATACTTCTGATCGTACACGTTGATAATCTAGACATAAGAATCAAATGCCGAGTTGATTAGTTTTCTAATTCAAACAAAAGAGCAGCATGCTGTGTTGTATTGTGATCACACGACAGAGAGGCTAATATTAAATTCATGCATTCCTTGAAAAGTTGATACACACACACACACATATATATTATATGTACATATGTATACACAGGAGTATACCTGATGGCGATAGATCGTATAGGAGAACATGAAGAAGATAATGATGAATGGCAAAATTAAAGGTGTGACTACACAGTACGTAAACCCAAGCAAGAAGTACAGCTGCAAGCGAGGTTCGCATACGGGAAGATTTAGAGAACCAGGATCCATTGCTTGTTCCCTATCCTTATCTGTTTTTACCAAGAAGGTATTTTGGATGTGGTATAGGACTAATGGAGTTACTCTAATGATCTCTGCAGCAATGCCAGACCAACCATCAACCATAACATAAGTAATAAAGAAGGTGGCTTTCAATGGCATGGAAACACCCACAGTCTTCGGAAACCTGAAAGATAGCAAAAATTTAAAATTATCAGCTCGTCCTTAGAGATGGAGTTTTGAAATACTAAATAGATCGATCATAAAACACTAGTTGCCTATTCCATTAACTTACTCTGACCTGGGTGTAGTTACATTCATTTGACAAGAACGGATTTATTCATCACGCACAAAATAAAATATCAAGACTTGCAATATCGTAAGGATTAGGATCCCCAAGATTTCAGACCAAAGAGGATAAAACTTACGCAATCTAAGTGAGTTTTGGAACATAATAACCAAGTTAAAATACAAAATATCCAATTTTCAAAATGCAATCAGTAATGTTACAGCAGTTATTAGTTGGAAAACAGAACTTTATGATTTTGAATATCTCTGGATGATACCTTATTGCAAAATTCACAGGCTTTTATGACTCCACACTGGCAAAAACAAAGTGAATAACACTTGAAAGGATTTATAACCATATGCCGAGCAAAGAAAAAAGTGACATTCTAAGTTTTGTGCAAGTAACATCTCTGTGATTTACCAGATTAGATGGAAAATTAACTTGTACCCATAAGAAAATAAAGAATCTTATGATGATGCTTAGTTTCATGCAACTTCGGCCAAAAATATCACCCCTTTGAAGGAATATAAAAACCTCCAAACACCAAATTTAAGAGATTCAGATGGAAGTTGGGAGTAAAAGACTGATGATAGCTAAAATTAAACTAATTATAGCCAGCTAGAAGAAATAATGTAACATACTCTGATGGGGCCTGACTAAGAAACTTCTTAAGCTGCTGGAATGCTGCTCCTGCAACGATACTTCCAAAGAAGACATTAACAAGTATAAAGAAATGATACTTTGCAGCTGTTTTCCTGTCCAGGGCTGACCAAGATGTATGACCTTCTATTTTGGACATTATCATGAGAACCAATGGAACAATTGCCATAAATATCTTTAGTACCATTCCTGGAAGAAAACCTTGGATAACGGACTTGACTTTATCCCTGAAGTAGAAAAAATACATCATCAGTATCAAATGAAAACCAATACTGGAAAGAGATTCCAGTGATCTTAAAGAACATGATATGGCATACAGAGAGTTCGAGCTCCAGCAGCAAATACAAAATATTCAACGCATGCCATCTGAAGCCACTTTTTTCTTCACCTGACTTACATGGACAAGCCGACATATTGGGGAATGTGCTTGCAGAAAATGGGATGAGCATTAATAACATGTAGACACCATGGTTAACTAGAACTTATTCATCTTAATAAATCCTAAGCAACTAATTTGAGGAAAGGAAATAAAATTGTAGCTCAAATCATTTACCATTCAAAACCTTGAAAAGTAGAAAATTACTATTTGACCTTTTGCATCATGTTAACTACATAAAAATTTTATATTTGAGGACATCATTCACTGAAAGCATTGAGTGAAGTGTGATCGTGCTTCCTCAGAAATCTTCTATTGATGTTGTCCTCAACACGCATCAAGCATATTTGGCAGCTTTGGAGTTAATAGCATGACAATAATGCCATCACACATGCAGCCAGTTCACTAAAGATAAATCAACTGCTAACATCAAAAGGGATGGAAAGATGTAGTAGCTTACATTTGTATCACAGGTTTCAGGAATGGAAAAACCTTTTGGATTCCTTCAATACTTGCCAAGGATTGTACAAATGCTATAGGGATCATGAAACAGAATGTGAGGAAGAATATAGCAACAGCTACTATCAATCTTTTGACAGCAAGTTGAACATATGGTATTGCAAGATTATCCCAGTAAACATCACGTGGTTCAGGAGCCCATTCTGTTAGCCACACAGTTGGATTGCGTGTTTGCTGAGTTTGAGCACAAACGGCTGCTCCCCATCGAGATTTAAAGGAAACAAAGGCTGCAGCGACTATGGAGTCGGGGTCGCTCAGGACCTTTTCCCTTTCTGCAGCTTCCTGCATCCCCAGAAAAGAAAGAAGACAAAGCAAGTGATAAGGGTCTTCTACAAGCTTATGGGCAACCTTTTATATTAAATGAGTGATATAGGAAAAAGGTATCATGACCAGGCAAGTATTAGATAGATATAAATAAATAAGTTTAGAATATTTTATTTTTCAAACTAGATGTGCATTAGTAGATGAGTTATTATCCTTTCATCTGCACTTTAGCAAGGAGAATCTATGAAATGAATGCTTTTTTTTTTTCAGTTTTGCATTTTTCTGTAGCATATTAAAATATTTGATTTGAATAATAAGACCATTCTAATAAAGAATAATGTTTTTGCCATTTTTTTTTTTTTGTTGCCATATCAATTCTATGAATAGTGAATAAGTTTGTGAACATGGTAACCATATATCACTGCATAAACGTTCCAGGAACATCTAATCTCAGCCAAACTTCCATAATGATAGGAGTGCCCTTGGAACAAAATGAGTTTTACAAAAGGAAGTATGGTAACAGTTAAAGTGTATAAGTAGATTAATCAGGTGGGAGCAAGGAATGATTTGATGTTTCAAAACGGAGCCTCTAATTTTCTCCTCTTAGTTAAATCTAAGATTTATCGTCTAATTTCCTTTCTATCATGCTGAGAGATACTTTTAAAAGCTTGGGGTTAGAATATGCTCTACTGCTGAGCAAAATCATATGACTTGCATGAGAGATCTATACAAGGAATGTAATCGCTATTTTTTCCCCCAAAGCAACCTCTAAGATTAGGTGAATAAGATTGCACATGCATTAGAAAGTTAGGGCTTAAATATAGTTTAGATGAAGATATACTATGGATGATGCACTATTTTTGATTCTTTAACTATCCAACCTCCATTATTGTGTAGGAACTAAATAGCATGTTGAAGGAAAGTACATAATTTTAACTGAATTTTGTTTGAACTAGAGTCATTACTATCTGATGGACACCTTGGAATAATTTGTTTGTGTTCCCAATTTAAAGTTATTAAGTTAATATACTGAGGTTCCAAAAGTGCCATCATCATACATTCTAAAATGGGGTCATGGAACATCAGGTTTTACTTATGTCTAGAACGGACTCAGATTAAAGTACACGTAGATACACCCTGGGATGTTCAGTTAATGAGTATAGAAGAGTGGTTTCCATTTTCCGTGGGCACACAAGAAATATAGAGAACACAAGATTGCACCATAAGTTCAAAACAGATAAAATAATGAGAAAATAGTTAATGCGGAATGGAGTTCATATAGTGCTAGGGCTCCACATACGGAAGAGGAGATACCCTCACCCCTTAGCTTTCAAATCAGATTATCACGCTAAAACCTGCATAACTCAGATCCTGTAGTATCATGCTAAAACCTATATATATAACTCAGATACTGTAGGTAAAAGTTGATTGGGTTACAGTGTTAGACTAAAACTTTAAGCTTATTAAAGCAACGAATTATCAAATCAGGCACAAATAAGGTCCAATGCAAACAAAATATTACAAAATTATGCAGAGTAGAAGGCTTACTTCTTGATGTAGCTTCTCAATTAGTTCTTTATAGTGGTCAATGGCATCCACAGTCTTTCCCCAAAGGCCCCACGGACCTGTCTATACACTTTAAGAAAATCAGATGACAACTTCCACATATTAACGATGTAGACAATGTGTTCACGGAACCACGCGATGAATTAGTTATGACTTATGAACAGATTTCAGTGACCAACCAGCATCATACAAGACATTAGACATCAACATGCAAGGGAAATACCTTTGTTCTTGGCCTCGTTTTAGGGTTTCTCTCATATCGTGTTTCGTAGTAAGTAAGCCAATTCTTTTTTGTCTTGATTTCCTCCACCAATTTGAAAAGCTTGTTTGCATTATATACGATCTGCAATCCAGTTATTGACAAGTTAGATAGGATTGCAATCTCAGAATAAATGCCCAGAGTAACTTGTAGACATATCTGATAGGCTGATTTCAACGTCTGATTCTCCTCTAGTTCTGTCTATCAGAATCATCTGTGCGTGTGTGTGCGCGCGCGCGTGTGTATGCATATTATTCATAACTGAAAAGCAAACTTACTGTCTTTGTTCTGCTAAAACTACCTTCTAAACTCCCACTTTTCTCTCATAATGTCTCTTTTTACTTCCCATTACCTTTTCTAATTCACAAACTAAAAGTTTCCTTCTCAATTTATGACGATTTTATTGTAAAATTTACAGAAAAAAAAAAAGAAATTATATTTATGATGTCTTCAGTAATTGCATATGCATTGAGTTCACCACATTCCCCTAGTAACTTTATTAATTTCAAAAGGCTATAAAAACAGAGCAGCTAACCCTAAATGTCCAATTCCACTATGGAAGCCAAATCTGCCTACTCGTTAAAATGAAAATTCTAAGTTTATTTTTCACTCCTTAGCGTTACCTACACTTTTGGAAGAGGTATATTGGTATTTAGTTGCCTATATGTATCATATTGAAGTAATATATTATAAATGCAAACCTGATGTGAGAGATACTGCTCAGCATGGTTTACGCAAAAGAAATGCTCCACATGCTCGCTAACTGATTCATCAGGATCCGGAGGAATGTTTCTCACAAGGACCTGAAAATGAAATGAAATTGGTAACCCCAGAGATTAAGCAGTAGAATTATGACAAAATGGGGCCAGAACACAAGTTTGCGACAACTTGCAGAAGTAGGTGCCTGCGAGCATGCACAATAGCAAGCAACTGAACAGCACTGGCACTGGACACCAGACAGAAATGTAAATAGAAATCATATTTTCTACACACTCACAGTGAATTGGTCTGGACGACGTTTCTCAATAGCTATGAATTGCAACCTCTTGTTAGTTATGATCTGGTATTCTTTGTAAAGGACATAGCATGCCCAAAATGTGAACACATACGCCATTATTACGTGTGCCAGCAGCCTGAAAGCAAATAGGAAGTAACCCACTTTCACTGAATTATACAGACAGTATCCAAATTGTGATAGACATTAAGAATCCAAAGAACCATTTCCATACTTTTGACTTTACTAAGAAAAGGTAGGTAATTAGTCATTTCTCCTAGAAGAATGACATCTATCTGATGAGCTGAAAACTTAATGTATAGTGAGATACCATTGCACATACACCTCCTCTGATTTATGACCCAAAAATCTTGACATTCACAAAAATGCAGCATAGACACTACTTCGTTGGAACAGGAAAGATAACTTTAATTGGTCCAGAATTTTTTGAGTCGACGAACTCAATGACTTAGGAAACTATAATTACTCTCACCACATGTGTTACAGAAAACATGGATAGTTCCTCAGTCAGAATATTTGGAGCTCTTTACTAGACACATGACATTTCTTACTAAAATTCCATTGGCATGTTTTGCATAAAAGTATGACTGGGGTGGTTACAGCTTCAAAGCAACCTTATGTTAGACTCCTGCAATGTATGAACTGAGAGCATTGCCCCTTGCAAATATCTATATCTATACTATTAATAAAGTACAAGGGTGGGATAATAACCACCTTGGTGTCTTTTGGTCTGTCAAGTAACTTCTCTCTCCTATCTCCTTTTTTTTCTTTCTACTCTCTCCTCTCTCCTCTCCCACCATTCAACATTTTTTCTAACTTTCTCTTTTCTATTTATTTTTTAATTATGTCATTTTTCTATAATCAGTTTTTCTTTTTATCATCATAAACTTATTAATTACATTGAAGATAGTTAAAACACATTGATATTCATATAAAAAAATCGATAAATAATTATAATTTGTATTATAAAAATATAAATAAATAATTATATTATATTATGTTATATTTTTATTTTGCACACACGTCGAATGTGCCTTCACTGCTAGTCACAATAAGAGACCAAAGAGAAGCCGGTTGTTCAACTTATATATTGGATATTGAAAGCATTTCAAATATAGATATGCATATAAAAAGTTGATAAATAATTATAATTTATATTATAAGAATGTAAATACATAATTAAATTGTATTTTATTTATATTTTGCACACGCATCGAGTGTGCCTTTACTGATAGTCACAATAAGAGACCAAAGAGAAACCAGTATTCACCTTAGAGATCCTGAAGGAACATTGGATATTGAAAGCTTGTCAACATTACTGTAATTCAAATCTTTTATGTCGTCTAGATGTGACCCGGTCCAATTTATGGGCCCCAATACTGCAAAAGAAAGTATAGCTACGGGGACAAAGATTTTCAATCTGCATTTAAGATTTTCATTAGAGACATCTAAAATTACCTCAAGATATAGTAACAAAATGTTAAAAAGGTAATTCTAGCAATTCAAAAGTAAGTGGCATACTTTAAGCGTGGGAAATTGTCTTAGTTTCAACATCATTATGCCAAAGGCATTCAAACCCTATGCACTCACCCGAGAACGTAAATTCGTATATACGCAACAGAGTCAAGCCCTGCATGATCTGTCAGCTCAGGTTCTGGCATTCTCAATGCTTCAGGCATCCAAGTCCAAAACTTCAAATAAGTTCTGAAGTCTAAATTGACGAATTTCGACACTGTAGTCCCACCACCATACTTGGGACTTGCTCTTAGACCCTTTTTGTACCATTTTGGAAAGTATACTCTATCATTGACTGGTTGGAGCCTTAAGAACGCAAAACCCATAAGAAATCCCAGTACAGATAGAAGATTGATAGAAGCTGATGCAACAATCTCATGTAGACCAGCTGCCATATTTTTGATTTAAAGATTCTTATCACCTGCAGTTTAAATAAAACGGTGCATAAGATATTTTTCTTATGTCAAATATATCGAGTGAATGAAATAAGGCATGCACAAATGTTGAGGTTGGCGAAGGATAAAGAAAGGTTGCGTGATGCCTCTAAGTTCTAATCAGTAAAACAATCCGGTCCTTGCAGAGTAGAAAAGCTTCAGCACTAACTGAAAACTCTTTATAAACATTCTTCAACAGGATGAAACAGATAGACTCCGGGCCATTCCTCCCTCAGTCTATTTGTTATAGCTACCTTGAGGCTGCAGCTTGATGGGTTGTTCCATCTAAATAGAAACCCCAGTTTCAAAATTATAATAAACTTACAATATCATATAAATAGTGTCCTCCTAATGCAGAATGCATGTATCCGTAAGGCCAACAAATTATACCGAGACAATCACGCAGAACCGCGTTCACAAGAACTAACGCCATTATGTTGTAAAATTGTACGTACTCGACATTGTAATCGTTATCTATAAGCACGACGAACAAAAAGGAAAAAAGAAAAATGGAGACAGAGATAAACCAGACGCTTGATGCAAGAAATATCTCCAAAAAACCGAAAAAGGAAAGAATCAATTACAAGGGTTTCACTAAATAAAAATACCAGCGAAAATTTGTGATAGCAATAATTTTACCTGAAGTAACCACGAGAAAGTAGAATAAGCAAATGAAAAAAACGATCAATGCATCTTTCTTATTTCTCAAATCTCATTACCTTTATTTCTTCAGGCTTTCACAAAGGCGCGAATCGATGGGGGGTGAAAAAAAAAATTCAAAACAATACAAATGTTCCGTCCGTACAACCGGAACTCCCCGGCGCCGATCGATCGAGATTTGTCGAAGGTGCCAAATTGAAGCGGCGAAATTACAATTCTCAGGCGGTGGATTTTTTTTGTTGGGGGTGGGGGGGGGGGGGTGGGGGGGTTGCGACTCGGCGAGAAGCTCCGTGTACGGCCAAAATCCGTCTCCCCGGTTCGATCTTTAATGTCCTTAACAAAGCTTTCTCTTCACAATGGCGGGAATCGAGACAAAAAAAAAAAGTGCCGTGTAACCGAAACTCCTCGCCGATCGATCAAAATTGGTCAAACATTCCGAAATGAACCGCCGTGGTCAGGGTTCTCCGACGGTGTAATTCGGTGGCGAAGTGGCGGAGAAGCTCGGCACGGCCAACGGTCTCTGGCTTTCTTTTCTTTTTTTTTTTCCTGTTTTTTTCTTTTTGTTGTTCCTGTATTCTGAGTCTGTCGTTTTTCAGCTTCTTTTCGGTTAGTTAGCGATTTAAACGTTATATATAGCCGTAGAAAAAGGACACCAGAATTTTGAATTGTGAAATGACGATTTTACCCATGCGTTTGCAATTTACTTGTCCCCATATGTGTGTCTTGTGTAGTCTTTGTACGATATTTCTCCTTAATAAGACTATGGCATAAATTAGTTACTTTAAATATTATTTTTAAAGTTACCTATTTGAGAGCATATTTCATTATTTTTTTAAGCTACTTGCATTCTTTATTATCCAAATGACGGCTTACACTTTATACCCTGATAACATCTTAAAGAGTCAATTTTCACTCATAAATAAAATAGCATATTACAGCCTATAAAATCTTTAAATTGGGCATCAATGCACCCTTTATATTTTCAGACCAAAAAACATCATCGAGATTGACTTCTTGTAAGGAGAAAATCTTCAATCTAAATAAAATACTAATCGCCTTCCAAAATCTTGAATGTGATGTGCCAAATTTATTTGAGGTATTGTAACTTCTATAACATGAATATACAAATTAACAATCTCCAGAGCAAAACTAAGGCTTTTTGCAACTAAATCTCATCATTTTTCAAGTAGAATTTGGGAAAAATTTCAAACGTAAATTCAAATATACATGTGCAACTGGAGCAATGGTATGAAAATCGAGAGAAGTACGCAAAAATTCTTCATTTATTCAACACGATCGTCAAACTCCTTGTTATAGCAATAAGAATTTTTATTTGCAATTTATTGTATTGAATATCTTTTTTCGAAAAGTTTTGTTTATACATGGTGAATATAGTTGCATTAATTTATATTAAAACGCCAAATAATAAATTCTACGAGACCATTAAGATGAAGTTAAAACCTATTGCTTCATTTGCTACTGATTGTGATCCTATTTTTGTTAACTAAATTCACTTGTTTTTCAAGTAAATAATTTTTTTTAATTTGCATTTTAACTCCAAATATTTGCTCTTAAAAAGTGTGATGTAGTTTAAGAATTGCCGTGTTGCTATAAAATAAATTGAATGGTACAGTGATGGCAAAACTAAAGATTTTATGAGGTGCAATCGACTTCTTTTTTTTTTTTTTTTTGTTGAGGTTTCAAAGTGACTTTTTAATGTATTTTTAGGGTGCAAAGTGTAAAGCTCCCTTATCTAAACTATTAGTTGCTAAGAAATTACTCCCTCCGTTCATTTTTATTTGTCACTTTAGCAAAATATTTGTTATTCTTATATTTCAAGACTTCATAAATTATTTATTTTTCAATATACTCTTTTACTTTAATCAATTAATGGGTAGTTAGGACTCTATTTTAATTAATTAAAATGACATTTTAGTCTTATTAGTACAAAATTATTAATATTAATTGTCTTCCTTGCATCGTGTGCAAAAACATTAAAATACAAATTAAAGAGAATGAAGGGAGTATATTTTTTGAAAAATAACTTTATGTTAGTTATATATGGAAATTATGCATGACAAAAGGTAATAGCATGAAATTTGAAGAACAAATTCGACTTGTTTTCTCTGTATTTGTAAAAAGAGGAATAAATAAATAAATAATAATAATAAGGGCGAATTACATCTACCTCCCCTGAGATTTGGTGAAATTACAATTTAATCCATGTTTTTTTGTAAATTACAATAAACCCCCTGTTGTATGTAATAATTACAAGTAATGGATGGAAAATGTATAAAGTCCATTTTGCCCTTTATTTTTTGCTAATATTACATAGGGTGCATTACATCTACCTCCTCTGAAATTTGAAAAAATTACAATTTAACCCACATTTTTGTGTATATTACAATAAACCTCTACGGTATGTAATAATTACAAGTGATGGATGAAAAATGTATAAATCTACTCTTCGCCTCAATTTCTCCACCTCTAGGCCAAAATTGACCTCACCAATGTGTTTTCCATATCGAAAAGTTTAAGACCCACTTCAAATTCATCGAAAAACTTGTAGGAAAACGGAAACCCACCACCACCTCATTGCTGCCGCCGCCACTGTTCCTCCACCGTCCGACGAAACCCGAAACTACCACCGCCAACATGTTCCTCTCATCGCGGTGATCGATTTTGACATACAACTTGGGTGATTTGGAGAAGAAATGAGTGAGTTATGATGAATTAAAAGTGTAGGATTTATCAATTTTCATGTGTATATACATTGCATATGTATGTATCTAGATCTATCTCTTCTCCCACCTATCCGTCATTTTCAACTCTTAAAAAGGCATAATTTTTTTAATAATATTACTCTTAGCCCTACAAAGATGTACTATATAACATACAACCCCAAATATTTTATATATATTACAAAAAAATCCTCAAGGGTACTATCGGAAGTTTACATACAAAAACCAACGGAACCCTAACGGTCCTAAACGGCTGGGGTAAATTGTTAGACGGAATATACCTTAGGGGGTTTATTGTAATTTACAAAAAAAACGTGGGTTGAATTGTAATTTCGCCAAACCTCAGGGGAGGTAGATGTAATTCGCCCTAATAATAATACTTAACGTGGCATATTTTCGAGCGGTATTTTTTGACCGGCTTATGCACGCCACGTGTCACTTTTCCCTAGCACTCAAGCCAACAAGCCCGGCGTATCGATTGAGTCAAGGTTTATAGACTGGGGAAACGGGGCCTCGAACCGATCGCGTCGATCACATCGGTCGAGTTCTTTATCGATCGAGACTATATTGTGTCCATTCAATCTCTCCTGGTGTTAAATACTCCGTCAGCTCAATGTGTGGGGCAACCACCTAACTCTATGCCTCATTAATTAACGACCAACTACTATCATTAGGCTCTACCTTTAGGCTTGTGGGTCACCCCATGTCATCTTATAATGGCCTACTAAGCCTAAGGGCATCATAGGAAAGGATCTACATAGACACACTATAAATACCCTTGCATTTATGGTAGGACCCGATACATTAATTGCTCTTTACTCACTTACTCTGCTCGAATTCCTACTCAATCCGATCAGCTGACTTAAGTATCGGAAAGGTCTTAGACGAGATCCATCTCGACTAGCTCACGTTGTTTTTTTCCTTATTGCATGTCATATTTACAATTCCCTCAAAAGTAGTTGTCTTACCCCTTCTAAAACTAGACATCGGGGAGATAAGGTAATAGATATTAAAGTTGAAAAACAAAATCTATTAATTTTATTTGTTCCTTGCAACAATTAATTGTAAATTATTTTCACTAAAAACCTTATAAAGAAAAAAAAAAGTAGGGAAAATTTTAGTTCCAGATCCGATTCAACCGAATCAGTATTAATTATATGGTGAGTGTTTTATGTTTATCATATGATTGGTGAATAATTTTGAAGAATGATCAATCACTTAGCAAGCACAATACAATTGCTATATAATTTGTTGTATTGGATTAAAGCAGGTTAAAATATAATGCGGATTTCTTAAAGTGTGTTATATACACATTAGTTAGAATACTATATAATGGTGTCTCGATAAATTATTATTTGAAGCGTAGTCTATGTTTGTGGAACTGTAATATGAGCAAAATAGGCTGTGTCCTGCACAATTGCACTGCATTTTTGGCTAATTTCTCAAAATTAAAAGCATTATAATCTCAAATTAAGTTCGGCCCAGTAACTCATTTTATAGTGTCATTTTGTGGATTTGTTGTTTCATATAATATTTTAACAAATGTGTAATAAGTTGGAGATATTTTAATTACTTTACTTTTTTCTTTTTCAAAAAAATAATATTCAAAACTGAGAGATTTTAAATAACAAACAAAGGCAGGCAGACACTTCATAGAATAGGTGAATTTAATCAATTTATAATAACTAGTTTATTGGGCATATTTGATGTGTGTGTGTGAAACAAAAGTGAGATGTAATTTAGTCAAATGGTTAAATTTTAAGAATATAAAATTGTTTTTCTCATAAAAATTCTATGTAAATACACCTTTCTTACTATTATTATTTATACTATAATATATTCATTAAATATATGAAAAGTTAAAAAAAATATATTTTTAAATAAAAAATTTTCATGATTAAAAAATAAATAAAAATATTAAGTAGAATATTGTTTTTTAAAGAAAAAGATATGTGAGAAAGAAAATGAGAGAGAAGTGACAATTTAGCAAATAGCAAAAAAAAAAAAAAAACAACAAAACTTTGTTAGAGATGAAAAAATGATAAAGGAGATATGGGCAGTGAAAGGATATTTTAAAAATATCATAATTACACATATTAAAGAAAAAATCAAAACTAATCACACTTAACATATAATATAGATAATAGCATAGACAATCTCACGAAAAGGAAAATAAGAAAAAATTTCAATTTAAATATTGTTTGTATGACACGAGACATTGCGCATTATACTATAGAGTATTTAAACTACAGTAATAAGATTAAGAATCGTGGCTTGTAGACTACACGGGATTCTCTATTGCAAACTGTGTTTCATCTTCTATTTCAATATATAAATATATGTAAAGTATAATATCCTGTAAATGAAATAATTTTGTATACACAGCATAAATATGAATTATGCAATAGAAGATGAAACACAATTTTACAATAGAGGATCCTATTAAGCTTGTAGACTCTTTCAATATGAGCTTATCATTTATTAATGCCCTGCATGTTATATTGTTAATATTAGGGCAAAATACACTTCGTCCCCCATAACTATTAATATTAATTATGTCATAAGATAAAGCATTTGTATAATAAAATAAAGAATAATTTTGTCATTAATATTTTAAGTAATCAATTGTAAAGGGTAAATAATATTTTCCACAACACAAGGGTAAGTTTTCATACATCTCTTTATATATATATATATATATATATATATGTGTGTGTGTGTGTGTCAGTTCGGATTCTCTATTGTATAATCGTGTTATATATTTTATTATACTCATCAATACACGCCACATATATTAATGATCGATCAAGATAAAAAAGGTATTTTCTTTGTATCATCAATTTTTTTCTTTCCTTATCTCGATTTTTTTTTTTTTTTTTATCTCAATTACTTATAAATACACATAATATATATTAATAAATATAATGAGAGATATAATACAATTATATAATAGAAGATCAGTGGTTGTGCGCGTGTGTATTTTATAAAAATTTAAACTTGTGTCTCAAAATTAAAGTTGAAATTTACAATCTCACCCCCACTTGCGCGCCGTTCTAAAAATGAGAAAACAGTGCACGCAAGAAACACATGCACGCAACCAAAAAAAGCACAGAAGCGGAATGTATCGGCCAAGAGGAACAATCACTCTCAGCTCATCACGACTAGTAAAAATCACCAATTTTCCCTTTAGTGCCCACCTGACATATACCGACAATTAATGATAATATATACAACAAACTAAGTGGGATCATATCATACAACCAATTATATAACTACAAAAACAAACACATACACACACACACATATGTGACAAATATTGATACAAGAATATTTCAATAAAATTACACTAATAGCTTTTGAACTTTTTACAACTGCTATTATCTCTGCGATCACAATCAAACGAATCATCGTCATCATCATCCGACGAGAGCGGCACAAGCCAGCACGCGCCGTGCAAGTGCCCGTTCAAGCACACGAAGTACTCCACCGTGCCGTCGTCGCTCGACCCCAGCCGCCTCACCGCGTTCCTCTGCGGGATCAGACGCGCAGCCGTCATGCTCCACACGCGGGCCCCACAGTACGGGCACAACACCCCGCTCTCAAACTCCACTCTCCTACTAATCAAACACGCCCTCGTCATCGACTTCATGAATCCCCGAAATACCCCTCGGTATATTCCGATCAGATCCCGCTCGCCCGCCGCCTCGTGCTCGCACGGGTCGCTCACGTACAGCACGTCGCCTCTGCATTTCTTGGTCAGGAAGCTCCGGCCTGAGGTCTTCGAGAATCGGGAGGGTCTGACGAAGTGGCCCGGGGAGGGGCGACTCAACTCAAAATGCCGAGTCGACTCGCAGCCTCCGCAGAAGAATAAGAGCTTCGCCAGAGCGGACACCATGCGCGGCGCGTGGTGGGTGCAGAGTTCCCGCCATAACAGGCGCTTCGCCACAGCGCGGAGCTTGTGGTTCACCGCCGCGGCGCGGCAGAGCGATTGGATGTCCCAGTTCAGGCACTCGAAGACCGAGACGAGAACTCGCTCGTCCAGGAACCCCGACTCGGATGATTCGGGTGACTCGGCGAGTCGCGGCCTCTTGCTCGGGCTCTCGCTCGTCCTCCTCGGTGATAGCATTTTCACGCGGATAATATTCTGTTGAGCGCCGTAGAGTTGGGGGGACGAGGGGTTTTATACTACGAGGATAAGTGGAGTGCCGGGAATCAATGATTAAAAAACTGATGGGTACGTGTTGGCTTTTGATTGGTGTTGGACCACGGTGTGATATCTGATTGGTGCATTTTTGATATATGATCAAACGTCAGCAGCGTTTTTGGAAGGTAATGGGAAGTGAGTGGCGCGTGGTCGAGATCAAAATATCTTTTTCGTTGGTCCGAAATATCTGAGAGGGGTACGTGTAGGGATTTGGAGAGGAGGGGCAAAAAATTGAAAATTTTTTATTTGAATTTAGTTTTATCAAATTTAATAAAATATATGGTAAATTTATTGTATTTGTTAAATAATTAATTATTATTTAAAATTATAGATTATTTATAGAATATGTATAAAAAACTCATCATATAATTAATATTGATTCTATTAAATCGAATTTGAACTAAAATTTCTTCAAAATATCTGGTGATTTTATCATAGTATTTTGGTTCTATCTACTTTATGCTGGTGAATCTTAGGATATTTGATTTTGAATGTGTTGTCGCGTGGATGGGGCATGTGCTTTTGTTACATGATAGTGCATAAATTTTTGGTGCATTTTGTAATTTTGTTGATGTATGCATGTATGTAACGGTCTAACAATTTTAATTGTAGCCAATGGAATTAAATTCTTATAAAATATGAAGGGTATTTTTGTCATTCTATTTTTGGGCTTAGTAAAAAATTATATCACTGTCCAAAAAATTAATATGTCAGCAACAAAAATTTAGGACATCTGGTCTAATGAGCTTTTTTTTTTTTTTTTTTGACACGAAGCAATTTACTACATAATAATTAATTATATCAGTATTAATATACTTCTATGGAACTCAAACTATTACATCAATTATTTATAATTATCAAATACAAATAAATTATTATATAATAAACTATATACTATTATTTGGCAAATTAATACCTACATCGTTGTGACTCAAACTCATAATCTCGTGGTCATGATGCCTTCCTCTTGCCTAGCCAAGAGCTCCCCGGCTTGGTCTATGGAGTTTTATAGCTAGAATTGTATAAGTCACTTATATTTACATTGCAACCTTTCAATTTTCTTGGGGTTTTTTTTTTATTTATGTTTTACTTTCATTATTTGATCAAATTTTAGAGGTACAATTATCAATTCAAACTTTGAGCTGCGCCTGTAGTCCTTCAAATTTTTTGTAGAATTATAATTTAGTCATTCAATTTTTATTTTTTTCACTCCAAACATCCACAAAATGGTAGGCGTTATACTCTAACCTCCAGCGAATGTTGTTTATAAGATATCAAAATTGGATTTCTTCACATTGTACGATAAATTTTTTGAGAATAGTACTCCATAGCTACTGTCGCATGTCCTTTTTGTGGAACACCCAATACCCCCTTCTCCCAAAAAAAAGAAAAAAAAAATGACGGTAGAGTGCACTAGTTAAATTAAATTGTTAAAAATATGGTGTAGTATATATGTTGATATTGTGGAACGTGTATTATTTGTATATAAACATTTTTCATATTATTGTGCACATGGAGTAGAAAACAAAAGCGACACAATTAATACACAAACACAAATTTTAGGTTAAAATCAATTTTGGACTGAAAATATATAGTTTTATTTTCGATTCTCCAACTTGAAAAATCAAAACTCTCGATTAATCGAATATAAAAAATTAAAATTATTAATTTTAACTGAATGCACACCCCTACCATAGAATCTCAAGTGGGATATGTTATGGATCTAACTTCTTGCTCAAATTACTCTTCGTTTGATTTAAATTCAACTAGTTACTAGCTCTACCCAACTCCATAATTACTTTTATTTTCCTAAACTGGGCTAAGCTGGGCCCGAGCATGAAAATCGGGCTGTAGTACATTGAACGATCCACATCTCTCACTTAGGAAGGTACAAGTGGCCCATATCTCCCCCCGCTCCAGGATTGGGGATATATTACCCAGCAAAGCGTGCAGGTCACGTGCTGTGTTCACACGCTCCCTTAGCCTACACCGCACCCGCCCAGTTTAGCACCGCCCCGCATTTTGTATCCCTTTATCCTCATTGGCAACAGTCTTTCTCCTGCAAAGTGCTCACCCACCACCATTATCCATAACCATTCACCATTAATTAGGGTTAGGGTTTTTGGTTTTATGCCCATCCGTCGGAGTGCGGATAAGCGGGTATCTTCTGGAGAGTTGTATTTGTTGTGGGGATATTGTGTGTAGATAATTTTGGAGAATTAGGGTTTTTTTTTCAATGTGTTATTGGTTTGATTTTTCAATGCCTGGAAATTATTGGTTTGTGTAGTTGCTTTATGGGTCCGAGCCGCAGAAAGAATGGCAATAAAGCGGCGGCGGCCGCCGCTAGGTTGAAGTGGAAGGTCGGCGATCTCGTGCTTGCCAAAGTGAAAGGATTTCCTGCGTGGCCTGCAACGGTATGCGTTTTAAATTTGTCATTTTGCTTCCGGGAGTTGCTTAGTTATCCATTTTCCCCCCTGCCTTTAGTTAGGGTTTCGTGTTGCATTCTGCTTTTATGGTTTATGATTTTTGGATTTTGGGTATGTTTTGTGTTGTTCTATTGGTAAGTGTTGGTCTGCGGGGTATTTTAATTTTGGCTTGGGTGTTGTTGTGCTTTTGGCACATTTGAAGTTCCATACATGCGAACATGCTGGCAGGGTTGTTAAATGATATTGTAGCTTTAAAAAAAACAACAAATTGTGAAACCAATTGGAGGACTTCTGTGTGGAATTTTCTACAACTTAGTCTAAGGATATTTAATTTGCATGTAAGTAGCTGAAATATGAGTACAGGCAGGTTGAAGAACATAAAGAAATAATGTAGCTGCTTAATTTTATGATATAGGTGGGTAAACATCACTGCTGATTTATTTCATCTATCTTGCTAGTTGCATTTTTAGATGTTTGACAGAATTTTGAGGAAAGCTATTAGCTATCATGAAAGTGGGAGAAATATGACCAGTGCTACTGGACTTTAAGATTCCTTAACAGTTTCTGGATGAATTTTATTGATAATATTCATTTGGACATACTGCTTGTAGAATATATTAGGATGGGCGGTGACATATTTGCAAGTAAAGTAGAAAGGTAATTTTTTCCCCCATAATACATATTCACTTAGCCACGTAACCTAGCCAAGAACCTTCTGCTGTTCCTTTGTCACGTGTCCGGATATTTCGTCTACAAAAAGTATGCATGCAACAGATGATTTTCTTTAATAAAGTACATTGGTTCAGATAAGACATGGTAAAAGAGGTAAATCTGATAATTTTTCTTTAGCTGTGTGCGTGTTTTCTTACATTTGTTGCTTTATGCATTATAAGTAACCTTGAGATGGGAACAATAACTATTTCTCATGACTGAACACTTTCTGGCTTTTGGATCGCACATCTGATGCTGTATAATACTAATTTGTTTTGGATATTGAGTTTCTTGTCAATGATTTTCGCACCGTGAAGAGTAACATATTCCGAGGGATGCAGTGTTGGTGCACAAGGCATCTTTAGAGTATAGGACAAAGGAAGTAAATACCTGAAGGTCTATTGAATTAATGACTTTTCATAGGCAATGGTCTTAACCTTTGACAATATTGTGCTGCTAGGAAGATTGTTATTATAACTCCCGTGGTCAATGCACTTGTGGTATAGCATTAGCATCTACCATCTTATATGGAAGACCCTGTCCATTGATTTGCTTTGGAAATGGATTTTATCTCTCTAGGTGAATTAAATAAGTGGAAGGATGAATGTGACAAGAAAAGAATGTTTCTGATTAGGTATTAAGTTTTGCAATGGTGCAAAATGATGATTCTGGTCAGCTAGGTGGAAAACACTTGTTTGGGTTTAGCAAAGTTGTTACATAGTTCACTTCTTGGTCACACATGTAGAAGCTGAAGCATTTTGGAAAGAGGAATCTACCACTGTATAAGTTACGGCATCATATATTGGTTTTCATATGATGCAGAAAAGTGAATTTCTTTGTTTATATGGATTGACAACAATCTCTTTTTGAGATTAGAAATATATTTCATCAAGAAAGATATAAGTTTGCTTTCATTCTTGGTCTGTGGGCAATGAAAACATTACTTAGTTCATAAGTGACTGGAATAGACTGCACTTTTATGCTTGTTAATTTGGTTGGCTTATGTGTTTGACAGGCCGTGATTATGCACATCATTAAACACAAGTTGAATAGAAAGTGGTCATTCTCTGAGAGATTTGGAATGTCTATCCCATAAAACATATGCTTCATTGTTCATTCATTTGTCTTGTTCTATTAGTTGATGACATCGATTATGAACTATTTATCGAAAAAAAGGAAGATCCATAATGGAGTTATTTTCTCAGCTGTGTTTGATTGACTTACTTTAGTGAGTTGTACTCTGTTGGTGTTTGTGGTTGCTATATTGATTATTGTTTGTTATTTTGCCATGGAAGGTAAGCGAACCACAGAAGTGGGGTTACCCTGCTGATTTGAAGAAAGTGCTAGTCTTCTTTTTTGGGACTCAACAAATGTAAGTTCTATTGTTTTTATGCACTAGTTGTTTTGCAATTAGACACTATTGGTTCTCCACTTAGTTTACTTTGGAGGCATAGTTGTTAGAGGTGAGAGGCGGGCGAGTGATACTTTTTCAAGGGGAGAGGCGAGGCTAGAGGTGGGCGACAAAAACGCAAACGAGGCAACATAATTAAAAAAATAAAAACTAAAAATATATATAGTGCAATAAATTTCACAAACATGTCATAAATGACAGGATGATGCAAACGTAAACATTAAATCCACATTTTAAAGTTTATGACATAGATAACAATAATAACTAACACAAGAAAAACTCAATTCCAAGCTCCAAACTAGTAATATATAACTAATCGGGTAGCGCTGGAATAGTGCTCGCCGCACCAGAACAGTCTTGGGTAGGTGGGCCTGGTTGGGGGGGGGGGGGTTTGGAGAATGTGTGGTGTGGTCGTCAAGTTTTGTAATGTTGTTTGTGTGTGTGTGTATGACTTTTAGGTTGCTTTTCCAATCAATTTTTTAGGGTTTTTTCATGGGTCCATATTTATATTTTAAAATTGACTTAGTTTTAGTCAAGTTTTAAGGTTTTTTGGCTCTAAAATTGCCGTTCCACGGCTAGGTGTGCTTGAGGCACGCCTCTCGCACCTGAGCCAGGCGAGCAAGGCGTGCGCCTTACTGAAAACGCCTTGCCTGACTCTACTAAGGCGACAGAGGGTCGCCAGACTGCCTTGGGCGCCCGAGGTGCCGAGGCGATCGCCTTTAAGAATTATGTTTGGAGGATTAACTGAATTATCCGTGATCCTAAAGTTTTCCTTTTGAAAGGTCCGTCATATTTTATTCTGATCACATCTTTGATACTAGAATAAACTGAAGGGCATTTATCATTGAATTTGTTGACTACTGAATTTTTTGTGCCCTGTTTGATCAAATATTAATGGTTCGTGTATTCTTGTGAATACTTAACATATATTTTCCTGTTAATCGTGTATTTGGTATATGTGGTTATAATCAAAATTCTACTCCAGTTATAGCCTTTTTGTAACTCTGGTGCAATAAGATCAGAATTGGGGAGTTTTTAGTTTTTATGTTAAGCCATATTTCATTTCTTTACTAGTAAGCCAAAAACTCATTAAACTTCTATGGTTATAAGTTCTTTCTATTGTTAACTGCTAGGTGTTGTTATTGAATCTTCTGTTAGTAGCAAGATGAATTCATATTGGTTTTAGTGAAAAAATTCAAAAATTCTCTACTGTTATGCTGAATGAACTCACTAGGTTATCCAGCTAGTATTCCAGATGCCTTTTTTCCTATTAGATTCTGTTCTATGTGTCGTAATAAATAATTTTTTTGATGATAATCATTTTGGTTGCTGTGCTGGTTTTTGTCTTCTCTACATGTCGATCCTTCTATCCTTAATCGGGGCATTAGTCCATGCCACCCTTTCAAAGTTCCCCGGAAAGTACTTGTAGCCTAGTAGTTGTATAATAGTCAAATCTCTAATAAATGGTGAAAATTTGTCAACTTGAAGAACTATTTGAAATTTATATGGCTTAATGGAGGAATGAGGAGTTCTTGTTGAGGCCAATGTTGTAATTGTACAGCCAACATTTTGATCGCTGATTGTCTTATAACAAATTGATCTAGAAAAATTCAGACTTTTTAATTAATTAACCTAAAAAGGTATAATGCTTACATTTTTAACACCAAAATTTGATTCTTTTTCGAAGTAACCTAAGGTTACAATGGGGTTGGCGACTTCATGCGAAGTCGACCTTGAATAAAAAATTGTTTTTTTAAAACGATTTTCAAATTTTTTGAAAATGAATTAAATTTAATAGTTGTTTAATAGAAGTCGACAACTGTGTTGTTGACTTCTATTAAAAAGTTTTAATTTTTAATTTTTCATTTTTTCTGATAATGCATTAAATTTAATAATTTTTTAATGGAAGTCAGCAATGCCGTTGTCAACTTCCATTAAAAAATATTAAATTGTAATTGTTTTATAATTTTGTAATAAAAAACTTAATTTTATAATTTCTCAAGGAAGTCACCGTAGTCGACTTCCTTGAGAAATTAAAAAAAATTTCTTAGAGATTTTTTTCGAAGGGAAAATGGGAAAAAAAGAGGAGAAATTAAAGCTTTGTACGACAAAAATGGAGCTTTTTTTTTAAATACGAAAATGGGGTGTGAATGAATGATTATTATTGGGAATGGAGGGTTTAATGCAGAGAAATGGGAGGTTTGAAAAAGTGGGCCAAATGTGTTGAATTTCTATTTTGGATTTTTTTTTTGGATGGGTTTGTTTGTCTGGTTTTTGTGTGAATTCCGAGGTCAATACACTTCTAGTGCGTGAACTCTACGCTTTGTTTTTCCTTTCATTTTTTTGTTCATTCTTGTCTATATGCTTTCAAGAATGGGACTTTCAATAAATAAATTTTTAAAGGAAGTCAACAACGCTGTTGTGGACTTTCATTTAAAAAATATTAAATTTAATTCATTATCAGGAAATATGAAAAATGCTACAAAATCAATTTTTTTTAATAGAAGTCGACAACGCTGTTGTGGACTTCTATTAAAAAACTATTAAATTTAATTTATTTTCAGAAATTTTGAAATTCGTTAAAAAATAATTTTTTATCTGAAGTTGACAACTCTGTTGGAAGGAATCAAATCTTGGTGTTAGAAACGTAAACATTATACACCTTTAGGTTAAATAATGAAAAAATCCAGAACAATTCAGTACCCATATCAATACAATGAAGTACTTGATTGGTCAACCCTTTGGTGTTTGGAACTGAAAGATATATTGAAGTATTCGTACTAGCAGCTTGTTGGTTGAGTGTATGGTCCTGATGAATTTACTGTTGTTTGAGTTGAGTCAACTACTTTCTGCTTAGGCGCCCACATAGGAAATTTTGTTTACTGGGGTTATTGGTTCGTAATTTCTTACGTGGGTGAAAATTTTCATCATTTATCTTTCTGGCGCAAAATGTGAATTTTGGTTTGCTTTGTATTTGAAATTGTTTTCTCCTGCTTCTTGTTTCCTTCTTAATATGGCTTTGGATGAAGGAGATGTAGGTTTTATTAAGTCTTGTGTTATTAGCTGCTAGCTTATTGGCTGTGTAAATGATCTCTGTCATTAGTGCCCTATTATACTGTACATAGGTCATCTAATGACTACAATGACTGTGATTATTAAACATCTCATGTATACTTCGGTATTTCCTCTTCTAGAATTGTTTTCCTTCACACAATTGGATAATGTGGGTTAAGAGGAAATATCTTGGTTGGTAAAATTTTACTGTTCATACGTAGATTCTGACTCTAGAGCTCACAACTGCTTCTCAAGAGAATTAATTGCATCGTAGGAGTTAATGAATTGTTATTTGAAAAGGTATTTTCGGGGTTATACTCAATGATTTGGAATCATTTTTCCTTGTTTTTCAGTTAGTTCATCAGTTTGATTGCTGCTAAATTTTCATAAGCATGATATACTAAATCCACCTAGAGTTTCTTCATCTATGGTGTATCATGTGCAGGGCTCATTGCCATTAATATTGTAACTGGCTTTCGTGTTTTAATCTTGTACTGGATGCCTAAGAAGATCCTGACTTTTGGACTCTAAAAATTTCCTAAATATGGGTTGGAGATTATTTTTGACCTTGTGATGTTATTTGGTTGCGTTGCTGAGATCTGAGATATAGATATAAAGCTCTTTACTGATGTAAGCTTTTTTCACGGTGAGGGAGCTGGGAGCTTTTTTCTTTATCTGTCGTTCAATCCTTAGATCATTAAAAGCAATTCTTTCTAGTATTTATATTTAAAAAAAGGGAAATTTGAAGAGCTGCAATGAGAATTTTTGTCGGTGCAATTTTACATGTAAAAAGCGTATGTATATAAAGGAGTACAATTGGAAGAAGTCATGGTCTTTGATAGTATTAAGACTTGCTTCTCTTGTACAGTGCCTTCTGTAATCCAGCTGATGTTGAGGAGTTCACAGAAGAAAAGAAAGTATCTCTGTTGGGAAAACGCCATGGAAAAGGTTCCGATTTTGTCCGTGCATTAAATGAGATAATTGACTGCTTTGAGAAGCTGAAGAAACAGGACCAAGTTACTAGTGATAATATCACTGCGGAAACTAATATCGCCAATCAGAACAATTCGGATGAGTCCTTGACTAAATCTTTGAATGATGAAGCTCCTGTAATTACCCAGAAACAAATTTGTAGTGGAACCACTAAAACCACTAATGATCTGAACTCTCTAAGTGAAGCTGCTCTAGCTGCTGCAGCTGAAGATGCTTTGCATGATGGAGAGATGCAATTGGAGGATGCACATGCTAATTCCGTATTTACGGGAACACGTGTTTATTCGACAAGAAGCAAAACTGATGCTGCCCAATCACGGAAAGTTGGCACAGACAGGAGGATACCTGCTAGAAGGTTGAGAAGTTCTTCAAGGATAGATGCTAGGAGACCGCAGAACTTGATGTCATCTTCTATGGATAACGCTAGGAGCTCTAGGAGGATGGGTACTAATGCATTACACGATAGATCTCTGAGAAGAAGTAAAAGGGTTATGAAGTCATCCGATGATTCTGAGGGGCAGGATGCGCACTCGCCTGCATTTGCATCAAATGATAGTATTGAAGATAATGATTCTGAGATTATGACGGTAGACTCTGATACATCTAGTTTCAATGATGGCAGCTCTGTCGATTCTGGTTGCAAACCGATGGGAGCAGAGCTTTTCAATGAAAATAATGAAGGGGAAACAGAGTTAAGTGATAGGCTTGACTTTCAAGCTAAAGCTACTATCGTGAAGAAAAAAAGGAAGCCTACTCGGAAAAGAGACAGAAATGATGTTGTTCTGGTGGCTAAATTGGTTGAAGCTATTTCAGAGGCTAAAGTGCTTAACACTGAATGCGTTTCCCCTAGTAATAGTGAGGAAGCAGCTGAAAGATATGCTAAAGAAGATGGTGATGAGCACTTACCTCTAGTCAAAAGAGCCAGGGTTCGTATGGGCAGACCATCACCTGCAGGGGATGAAGAAGTCACTTTAGTGCATGAAGAGGAGAAAACATGTGAAGTTCCTGCAGGCTGTGCTAAACAACCATCCATACCCTTAAACTGTGAGAGTGATGCTTCTGCTGATGGGGAATCTATTCCAAATGAGGGAGATCTATGTAATTCGCCAATATTGCAAGCTAGTCCAGCCAGGAAACCTCAATACTGGGAAACTAGAAAAGATTTTGTGGATGGTGAATCTGCTTTACCCCCGTTAAAACGCCTACATCGTGCTTTGGAGGCCATGTCTGCTAATGCGGCTGAGGATAGTCAAAGAGCTTCCAGTTGTTCACCAACAGTGACTAATCGTACCAGTGGAGGTTCCTCTTCTTCATCTGTGGAATGCTCTGAACTGTCTACGGGAAAAAACATAATCGTTATATTGGGATCAGGTCAGGAGGATCACAGCAATGGTGATCCTCAGTCAAGTGCTTGCAAGATCTGTGTTGGGTCAAACATGGAAGTGCCAGAAAATGATGGAAAAACCTCTGCAGGGGCATCAGATTGTGGTAAAACTTCTTCTCCTATTGGTTGCTCAAATTCTGAATCCTGCAAAGATTCGTTTGAACATTTGGAAGTTGCTGGCAATAAACGTTTGAAGTCATCGCCCTTGAATGAGAGCCTGCCAGAAACTGGTGCTCAGCATGAACATGCAAATCTAGATTCTACTAACATTGGCAAACATTCTTCTCATTTAGACTGCAATACGCCATGTTTGATAATTTCTCCTGATGGCTGCAAGATCAATCCTTCGGAATTAAATGAGCCTGCTAAGATATCTGATCCTGATATTTCCAAGATGAACTCAGATTCTATCTTAGTGGAAGAAATTCCTGGTGGCTCACTTAATATTGACAAAGCTATTCTTACAGACAGTGGGGATGATGAGACGCCCAAGATGAAGCACCTAGGTGAGAACAACCAAGATCGTGAGAGGTAAAGTTTAAAAATGCAGTAGTGGTCTTTTTTCATTTTTCCAGCTTCCAAATAATCTCTTACCGATAACTTGGTTGACTTGTGTGGCTTTGTGTTTGCATATCATTAGATCTGGTTATGTGGAAGAAGCTAGGCCAGCATCTAGGAATTCAGATGTTGTGCCTTCAGCTACTCCTGTGAAGGTTTTCAGCAGCGGTCGTCATGGATGTGTGTTTCAATCCAGTTCTGTTTCTGATGATCATCTGGAGGATAGAGTTGATTCAGTCAGTCAGTCTTCTTCACATATGACTGATGGGCCAGACTCTGTTGCAAGGGCATCTCCTCTCAGTTCTTCTGTATGCAACATTTCTGCTTCAGATAATAATAATTGTGTTGTAAACAATAGCTCTTGCAGTCCTGATATCAAACTACATCTTGAGAAAGCTAAACTTGCTAGCAAATCTAGCAGCAAAGTGGAATCTTTGTCATCCTTTGAATCCATGATTAGATCTTTGACAAGAACAAAGGATAGCATAGGTCGAACAACGCGGATTGCTATTGACTGCGCAAAATTTGGTTTTTCAGCTAAGGTACAATTGCTATAGACTTTTCTAAACCTTCTTCTTTAGCGCCATGGAGTGTTGTCATTTAACTTCCTAATTTTGTATTGTACTATTATCTACTTCCGCGTGGTTGCAAATCTAGCCAAGATTCAGCCTGGTCGGTGTACATCTCATTTATTCTGATGTGTTGATGATGAGTAGTGAGGGCATCGGCTGATGTGCTGTTTTGCTCAAAGGGACATGTGCTGATGCATGTTCCTCAAACGCTCATAAGCTAATCACCGAGCATGGTTTGAGAGGCATATGCTTCACTATAGAAAGAGATCGTTCAGATGAATGATGCTGATTGTATTTTGTGGTTCTGTTAAGTGCATTCTAATTTTTCAGGACTTGGCAGCTATGAAAATTCATATGAACCCTTATTCACAAGATTGTAGGATCTCTTCAGTCTTCACCCTTGTCCTGTCCCCTCTTTTGAATGATTTTTCTATTGAGGAAATTTGAGGAATGGAGGCTGGTTGTGCATATTGCCTGGAATTTCCTCAACTCATAGAGTCTTTACATGAGGATTTATGTTAGTACACAGTGACTGAGTGCATCTGGTGTTGAATTTTGAATCAAAGAACTGAGCATGCCAGATCTATATCTTCTGTTTGAAGTTAAACTCAATTACTATTAATGTAGTGCTTACCTTGAAAATCGATGGCAAAGAATCAGCTTCAAGATCTATATCTTCTGTCTGAAGATAAAGGTCATATTGGTACTGATAAATGTTAAACTATGTCCTGGCGATAAATGTTAAATGACGTCCTGGCACTGTGTTCTGTGTTTCTTGCCGCCACATTCTCAATTTCATTTTGCACTTGTACCATGTGTTAATGTTATGTTGTTTTGGCTCTAGGTGGTGGAAATACTAGTCCATAATCTGGAAACTGAGTCTAGTCCTCAGAAAAAAGTTGACTTGTTTTTCCTTGTTGACTCTATCA
Source organism: Petrea volubilis (assembly GCA_026212405.1). Taxonomy (NCBI): domain Eukaryota; kingdom Viridiplantae; phylum Streptophyta; class Magnoliopsida; order Lamiales; family Verbenaceae; genus Petrea; species Petrea volubilis. Next base: position 1,544,935 of record CM047876.1, on the reverse strand, counting down.
CTCAGTGCTCTGGAGGCATGAAAGGTAACTCATTTTAGGTCTTCTGATATTATGGTCATTTTGATTCATGCCTATGCATCTCTGATATGGTGTGGTGTCAACATTATATTGCATGCTTGATTTTTGTATGCTTACTTATAGTGCCAATTCAGGTGATGCTGGTATTTATCCCTCTGCAATCCAGGCACTGTTGCCACGCTTATTGTTGGCTGCTGCCCCCCCTGGTTCCACTTTTTATGAGAATCATAGGCAGTGTTTAAAAGTAAGTGGTGGCCATCCTAAGGGTTACCTTTTCAGGTCTTTCTTGTTCATATTACATATTTCATATAAATATGGCGATAATGTTCTCTCTTTCCTTGCTGGATAGGTTTTGAGAGTTTGGCTGGAGAGGAAGATTCTTCCAGAACCAATAATTCGTCACCATATTCGAGAGCTTGATGCCCTTTATGGTGCACATCTTGCTGGTGGCTCCCGCCGGGCTTATAGATTCGAAAGGTCCTTTGACGATCCAATAAGAGAAATGGAGGGCATGAATGTAGATGAATATGGAAGGTAATATAAATTCTTGATGCAACAAATTAAATGTAGAAGTCCTTGCAGTTTCCACCCTTTTCAGTTTTTAGCATTCTGGAATGTTGCAAACTGTCATTAATGAGCTTCATCTATTGATGTAGTAATTCAAGCATTCAACTACCGGGTTTCTGTATGCCTCCTATGCTGAGGGATGATGACGTAGTGAGTGATTCTGATGGCGAGAGCTTCGAGGCTGTTACTCCAGAGCACAATGTTGAAATCCATGATGGAGAAACAAGTCTGAGTGCTACAGTTGCGAAACGTAGCCATATCTTGGAAGATGTTGATGGTGAGCTTGAAATGGAGGATGTTGCTCCAAATTGTGAAGCTGGCCCTACTTCCACCAGTAATAATGTTGGGACAGATTGCATAGAAACATCACTTCATCAATCGGGTAATCATTATGGAGCACCAATTGTGTCTCAACAACCTAAGGACACACGACCAATATCTGCTCCTTTGCCAAGGTCCCCACTGCTTCCGCCACCACATCCACCTCCACCTACCCCCGCCACCTCATTCATTTCCACCATCTTCTTTTCCTCCTGCAGGGCTTCATTCAGTTTCGAATGGTCCTGATGTGATGCATTGTCTGAGTTCTCAGGTTTCTGTTTGATAACTGCTATTCCGTGTAAACATGCAGAATTTCTACTTTTTTTCTCTGGTTCATCATGCAGAAGTTTAACTGTGTGCAGGAACCTATAAGGAAGGAGTCTCTTCTACAAAGAGGCAAGCCAAGAACCTTGGATTCTGTGCATCATTGTGCTAGTGATGATACAGATTCCAGAGCCCAGCTGCCAAGAGAGATGCCTGACTGCAGTAGTTCTTGTCCTTTCAGTGATCAACCAAACCCCCGCCTATCTGGTCGAGCATGTAACAGATTCCAGCCTGTGGATGGTGCTTTCAGTAAGGGTTATCATCTGCGCCCTCCTCACCCCTCTCCATCAAATCAGTTTTCATATGTCCAAGAACGACAAATACAATCACGGCGGGAAAACTCACCGCCTTCCCATCACAACAGATTCCATACGCGTCATGCTGAAAATGGAAATTTCTACAGGGATCGGGACAGAAATAAGTTTGCCTCCCGTGATAATATTGGAGAGTACTGGAGGCCACCATTGCCGTCCATATCTGGTAATTGAAGCTCTCCTTTTATTATATTTTTAGGTATTGTGTCATTCATGTTATGTTTGAAACTTGTCAATCAGCGCCTTTGTAATATTCCCTCAGGTTCATGCTATCATGATAATTCCAGGATGGCTCATGCACCCATGTCGTACTATGGTCTGCCCCGTGAGCCAGCATTACCTGACAATAGGTGGAATTTCCCTTCCCGGTCCATGAGCCACAGACACTCTAATCCTTACAGGGCACCGTCCGGAGGCCCTATTCCAGTGGCCAACAGAGGTATGTCATCTCTCCTCCTATGTTGAGAAAAGGAAATCAAATTTTGCCACATGTTTTGCAAATTCATCCTCATGCACCTTATTCCGCAGATGACAATATATCTGGATGATGACTGGCAAAAATATGATTGTCTTCTATGGGAATGGTGTGTCTTACTGGATGTGTAGATTGCCTATGATAGGGGTGGGGTCTTAGTTGACTTTCTTTTTGTGTGTTTTGGGTTAATGGATCACTAGGTTCCCCAAGAAGCAAAAGGTCATATTCAGTAATGAACTGGGTTATCACATCATCAGCGACATAGTAACATGACGAGAAACTAGTAGTATCTGGTTGTGTGAAATGGTGGTTTGTTGAAGTACTTCGTCCTGACTTTTGTCTTCAATTCCTTTTTCTTTTTGGTCTTTCAGGTCCTAATTTTTGGAAACCAGGATAGTTTGTCTGAGGCAGCTGCACCAGCTTGTAGTTTTGGTGAACCTCCCACATTTCATTTTAGTTTTTGTACTTAATGTATTCCTGTTTGCTTATTCTGCTTTTTCTTTTGTTAGGTATATATTTTATTGGGATGTGGCTTGCCTGGAAAAGCTGTCTTATGGTTGACTATTCTGGAACCCTCAAAGAAGTTGATGATTTTGTAGTGTCCTGCCTGTCGTGCAAGTGTATATATGTATGCTGCCATTTTGTCTGCTGCTGCCTAATGAATAGATGGAGCGAGTGAGTCTGGTAGGGGGACTTAATGTTTCTGGTAGGACTGCTGACTACTTTTAGTTCAAATCTGTAAAATTTTGTTAAGATTAACTATAATTTATTACTTGTAGTCTGGTGTAGAATCACCTTCGACATTCAGGCAACGATTTGTACTTTCCTCTCCCCCTTCCCTTGGGCACATTCTTCTCTTTTTCCCTCTTTGAAGCGGTTGTCACCGTACTTCATAAAGCAATTATCAGTTTTTTCTTGCTCAGCAGTGTACATTTCCTTCTCCTCTATTGTGCTCAAGATCTTACGAGATTGAGTAGAAGAATGGGCTTTAAGCCAACGAGCTGATAATCTCTTGGTTTTGATTTTTGATGTGAATTTACTCGGATATGGCTTTTTTTTATTCTGGTTCTTTTTCTGAACCTTTTTTTGGTTGTTTGCTCTTGAAAGGAGCAAAGTTGTCTCGTTTTGTAAATGCTCAATTTCAATGTCTGATATTGTTGGCGTTGTAAAGCGTGTTTAATTTGGATATCTTTATAAACTAGCTCCAGTTATGATTGTCCAATGGAGTGCTTAAATCCACCCAAGGTGTTATCAACATTCTTGCTATTATGTTGTTTTTTCCACGAGTGATTCATCTCAATCAATACATATGTATAATATTTCCAATATGAAATGTCTATTTAGGTTATTATATTCGAACCAATGGCATGCAATATCATAAACATCTGTTATTTGATCGATTGTAATCGTCAAAAGCAAGCCAAGCAGTGCCAAACAATTTCGTCAAAGGGTTTTGTGTGGTAAAGGATTTTTCAAACTGAGTGGGGCATACAACAATATTATATACAAAGCAAAGCACTAGAATGTCAAAATAATTACTGTTTGTATATCCTAGTTCGCCTTTTCTTTTTTCGTCTCTTTCGTCTTCAACCACTCTTGTTTTAATACCTTTCTTATTCAGTTACTCTAATTACATAGTTATATCTTATTCAAATTTGATATTTTTATGATAATAATTTTATAATTAAAACCAATTAAAATGCATATTTCATATAAAAAGATCTAATAAGTATTCATATATATATATATATATTTTTTTTTTTAAAAAAAAAATTTAAAAGAAACCCTTTTTCCTTATAATAATTTATAGAAACTCATTTTATTAAAATTTGACCGTAAAATTTAACTAATGCGCAAATGTTAGAATAGTATAACATATAAATTAGTTCATTAGATGCTATCTAATTGAATGATATTCATATGATATTTTCAACTGTTATGATGATATCATAATTTTACCGATATCATCATATTTTAATTCAATGGTTAAAGGTGATGTTTGAATTCAATGATTAAAAATATTAGTTGAATAATTCGAATTAGGTAAATTGAAAACTTCCATATAAACCATACATGTGTCATTGATCAAGAAATGGAAAAACAATTTGGAAGATCCGAATTCCAGCTGTAATATTTGATATTTCTTGCCAGCACACAAACGTCTCTCGGCTTTCTTGTCTCTCACATTCAAGACCTCGTGTATTTCAAAGTTCAGCTGCGAAGTCTTACAAACATATGGCCTATGACATAGGCACATAATTGGAAAGAAAAAACCAAGAATTTGTCGGAATAAGTTTGTCAAGACAGAGAAGAAATACAGAAAGGAAGGAAGAAAATGGGTCTTTCTTCATCAGTCCCACAAAAGTCCATCCATGAATTTACTGTAAAGGTTGTCTTTTTATGCCCTCTTTTGTGGGTTTTTCAGTTTGTATGTTTGTATGTATTTTTTTGCCGTATCAGTCATTAGTTTTTGTATTTTTTGTGGGTTTGATAATGGCGTGCAGGACAGTAAAGGTAATGATGTGGACCTGGATACATACAAAGGGAAGGTCTTGCTTGTCGTTAATGTTGCCTCCAAATGGTGTGTGTGCCTCTTTTTCTTCTCTTTATTTGTTTGAATTTTGTTTTTTGTTCTCTTTTTATTGTTTATCTCTTCATGGGTTTTGATTCTGTAGTGGGATTTTCTAATTTTTCTCTTTTTGGCCATGTTGTGATGAATCTGTTTGATTGGATGAAACAGTGGGTTCACGAACTCGAATTACACCCAGTTGACTGAGCTTTACTCGAAGTACAAGGAGAAGGGTCAGTTGTTCATTACATTCTTTGTTTTTACCTGGTTTCGTGTTGTCTGGTTTATGTTCTTGTAGGTTTTGTTTGCAGGAGCCTCTCTCTCTCGCCCCCCTCCCCCCCGCGTCCGTGCGAATATGTTTTTGTGATGTTTGGAGCTCTTTAGCAATGAAGAAGTGATTCTGTGCAGACTGTAGTGTGACACCTCTGTGTGTGTGCGCCCACGCGTATATGTTTTTTTTCTGTTTGGAGCATTGGCAATGAAGTTATGATTCTGTGTAGACTGTGGTGTAATGTGTGTGTGTGTTATCTTGGGGGATGTTTGGACTCCGGAGCTTTAGCAATGAAATTGTGATTCTGTGCATTATATATTGGTGGTGTTTGGAGCCTTAGCAATCAAATTGTGGTTTTGTGTGTGTGTCATTTTTGGGGGTGACTGTGATTCTGTGGTGGGGGGTTTGGGGTGGGGTGGTGGTGGTGGGGGCGGGGGTGTTGTACTTTTGGGGGTATTTGGAGCTTTAGCAATCAGATCTATTCAGTGCCTCCGGTGTTCATATGACGATGGTTTTGTATATCAGGTTTCGAGATATTGGCATTCCCATGTAATCAGTTTTTGAATCAAGAACCTGGATCCAGCGAAGAAGCAGAACAATTTGCCTGCACGAGATTCAAAGCTGAGTATCCCATCTTTCGAAAGGTAATCAATCTGTTAGAACTTTGTAGTCTCGGATTGGAGATGTTGAGGTTGATTAATCAGCTTCTGTCGTTTTAAATGTTTTGCCTTGCTTCAGTTCTTTGTTATTTGAAGTTCTATTTTTCGTTCCATGGGTCGATAGTATTGATACAGTTTCCTTTGCAACCAAAATTTTCTTGCTAAAATTGCTTCCTTGTAAATTCTTTTAGGCTTTTTGTTATTCATTAGGACTGCAGCTGTATATTATTTGAGGTATTATTTTGTCTGTTATAAGGTGAAAGTGAATGGATCAGATGCAGCACCTATTTATAAGTTCCTTAAAGCAAGTAAAGGGGGCTTTTTCGGGTCTAGCATCAAATGGAACTTTACCAAGTTTCTGGTCGACAAAGATGGACATGTACTCAAGCGTTATGGAACAGTTACCTCACCATCAGCAACTGAGGTCTCTCTCGCTCTCTCCCTCCTCTCTCTCTCTCTCTCTCACACACACACACACACACACGCGTGCCACGCCTTTGCATTGTGCTTCACGCAACCTCCTAAAATGAAAATTTTGTTCTCTTCGTATTTTCTGTTGCAGGGTGACATCAGAAAAGCTTTGGGAGAGATTTGAATGGTTTATGTTCGTTTTAGATGTGAACGAGATTTGAAGCTGTTAAGACGTTGAGGAGTGCGAAGAACTAGTGTGCATTTATCTTCCTGCCTTTTTTTCCTTTGGTTGCTGTAACACTCCTGCTCTCGTGTGTTTTGTATATTGTTTCTGGACAGTAATTATGCATTGCTCAATGATGATGGTTACTTTATCAACCCATATGACATCAAAGTCACGTATATACTTAATTAAGCTTTTTATCATCTTGGTGTCAAGCTATTTTTCCACAAAACCTCCCCTATAGCATCGTCTCCACAATAGAGTTTAACTACTAAATTTGGTATGGTCAATTTGATCAAGAGTGAAATATTTTAACCCTCGATTTGGTTCATAAATTTTGGTAAGAAAAATAATAATAATTTTTTTTTTAATTTTAAATGATAGTATTTTATTTTCGGTTTTTGTACTTTTCATTGTTTTTTCTTCACTAAAATTCTTGTTCGAAACATAACGTAAATGAAAAATGTGGGAGACAAAAAAGATGTTGGGCCTTTTGTATGCTTGGCTAGTCGAGCATGGGATAATTCATAGAGCATTGGGCTTTGATTATCAAGGGGTAGAGACCATGTTCATTTTTTCATCAAGCAACACGTAGGATTAAGGACTTATAGTTGCATTCTTGATCAATCTCATTGAGTTTCCATCGATCTTATTCAGAAAACTTCATACTATTGCAAATTTGGATGCCATAGATATATTACACAAGAAACAAAATTTCCAGCGTTCAAAATCCAGGCCTAAATCAACAATTAAACAAAAACTAAATAAAAACAACAGTATGAAATCAAGAATCTTGAGAACTTAAAAATTCATCAAGTTTTCTTTATTAATATGTACACAGAACATATACTCTTAGGCTGCAGAAATTTCAGGATCATCAAATATTTCCCATCCATCATCGAGAAGAGCCTTGCGATCATCACCTCCAGCTGGTTCTTGAGATGAGGGTTGATCAAAAAAGGTCTCGTTTCGAGTCTCCAACGAATCTGTTCTGTCAGGCACCAACTCCACTTGATCTTGGATTGAACTTTTTGACGACGAACTAGAGGAAGCTAAGATGCAGCTGGTCTGGCTGGACGAGAGAGATTTGCTAAGTGGAAGACGATCATCAAACTTCTCTTTTAACAATCTCACATCCTGACAGATAACGGATATCTCTCCTCTGGAAGAACAAGTGCAAGAAAAAAGAAGACGACAATGAGGACTACTAACGCGCAATAGAAACTAAGAGGGTAGCTACACGTAGCCACAGAGGAAGTTAGTATGATTGGCCAGACAATCACAACGAAACATGAGTCTATGGAAGTTGAATTATTATTAGATCTCAAAAGAAACCACATTCTTGGAGGAAACGTGACAAATCAAGACAACAAAATTTGAATTTGGAGAAGCAAAAATAGTTTTTTCTAAGAAAAAAACTTACTGTAACATGTCTACAAAACGGCCGCGATCCACAAGAAATTCTTGTAACTGCAATGTAACAGCAACAAACAATCACTAACCCTCTAATAAAATAATTATTGACAGTTAAATTGGAAGGATGAAAATCTAAGGGGATACAACAGAAGTAGCAGTCACTACCTACCTTGGCATTATCTTCTGCCTGTTGTTTTAAGATCCTTGACTCTTGCATCACTTTCTCCAGAATCAGTTCCTGGTCAGCAAGGGCTTTCATTGCATACTTTCCCTTTTCTACTTTTTCCAGTTCTGCCAATTTTATTTCATTCTCGGCTGCTGCTAATCGTACCTCTAAAGTCTGACGCATCTGCCGGAAAATGCTTGAATCTTAAAACGTGTAACAGTGATTAACCGTTCAAGTACTCATATGGTTATAGATGTGGTTGATTACAGCCATGCAAGCACAACATGTGCCAAACTGGTTGGACGGATCAGCTGAAACTTGGTTGCACTAAAGATTTAAAAGAGCGTGCACATTTAGACTACTAATACATGATCAAGCAGACATGAAGAACTTCAAGAACTATGTGAAACACTCATGTTGTTTTGAAGCCTAGCATAAGTATGCAAAAGAAAACACTTTAGATTGTAATATCATTCAGCAAGTACATCACCATACAAAGATTAATGATGATATATACTGCACAAATACCATCGAACAACTCCCCAACAAGATAAAAATAAGGCAAAACTAATAAAATAAGAAAATTTGTATAGGTTGGGTTGGATTTGGGTCTAATTAGGTTTAAATGGTTTTGGATTGATACTGGGTCCTTTTGGGTTCAAATGGTTTTGGGTTTAAAATGGATTTAATTTGAATGTACGTTGGAGTCACCCAAAATTGACATTATGGATACTACATTAATTGAATAAAAGCTTATATCTGGAGAAGCAAGTAGAAAATATAAAACCATGGAGAAGCAATAGAAAACTAAAAAAAAAAAACACTATAAAATTGTAAACAAACTTTTAAAATGAAATTTTATGTCCAAAAAAACCTGTGAAGTCATTTTGAAATTCAAATAAATTACACCAACTTTTCATTACAAAAAATTTAGAAGTTAGTTTAGTGAATAAATTACCTTTGCTTCTTGAATTAAAAAAACTTAATGAGTTCACTTTTTCAATAAACATTTTTTAAGTGCTTCAAGTTAGATTTGCTCTGGCCAAAGCATATTTAATTTTGAATCCTTCAAGAGTTTTTTTTCCCAATACTTCATTACGTACAAAAATAAAAATAAAATTAAAATTAAAAACACGTTAAATAACAATATGACAGAGGAAATTCGAAGATTAAAATATTGAAAAAGTAGATTAGAAAATAAATTCATGAGAGTTACTTGATGCCAATAAATTTGTATATTAATCATGCCATTATCCAAGAAAATATATGATCAGAAGAAAAAGAAAAATACTCGAATCAAAAGAAAAAGTAGAGAAAAGTGATGTAACGATTACATTTTGAAGTTTAATGAATACATCTTTTTGCTTTGGACCTATTTGGGTTCAACCCAAACCCAACCCGTACATTTGAACCCATTTTGCACCCAACCCAACTTAGGGATGCAAATGAATCGAGCCGACTCGACAAAGGTTCGAACTCAAATTCGAATAATTAGAGTCGAGCTCGAGCCGAGCCTGTATAAGTTTCGAGCCGAGCTCGAGCCAATTAATTCTTCACGAGCTTTTATTTTTTTAATATTTATTTTTTATATAATTATAAATCATATATTGATTTTCGAACTCGAGCCTGCACCTCAAACATAATAAAATATTTGAAAATATTTAAACTCGAGCTCGAGCCCTATAATTTACTCACAAATTCGAGCCAAACAAGCCGAGCTGAGTCGAGCTCGAACATGACTTGAGCCTGAGCTCGAGCTTGTTTTTTCCTAGCTCGTCGGGCTCAAGCCTGAAAAAAAGGCCAAGGCTCGGCTTGTTTGCATCCCTAACCCAACCCAACATTTGCCACCCTTAAGAAAAACCATAAATTTTGTCTTCCATTCTTGCACTTCCTATTTTCTTTGGTATGTGAAGCAAGAGGTAAGGATGGAAGTGGCAGGAAACAAGAAAGATTAAAGGAAAGCAAAATTCTCAAATGAATAAAAAATAGTGCAAAGAATATCACCAGAAAACAAACAGAGTCAGATTTGGAATGTGTATAATATGAGAGTGAAAGAATAAAATATAAAAGAGGCGCTAGCGCTTGGATGAAACTGAGTCGAGCCTGAAATCACCTCATCAAGAACAGCAAGAGATTTTTCTCTTTCATTGGACAGGGACAGCACACGAGACTGAAGCTCTCTCAACTCAGTTGCTAGGATGGCCTTCTCACCATACACTTCCCCAGCATGCTGAGAGCAAAAGAAGAAAAATACAACCCATAAACATGATGTTTAAAATAGAACTAAATGGTTTAGATCATTTCGAAGTAATTTTACAACATCAGTCATAGGAATACAACCATGTCATTTGCCTCCTTAGCATGTCTCAACATTGCTTTAAGCTCTTCAACCTTAACCAGTATATCAGCCCCTCCCATGGCAGCCTCCACTTTGGCTTGTTCTGCAGCTTGCTCTTTACGCTCAACTTCCCTCATCAAGCTGATAACAGACTCCATTGCAGAGAATAAAGTTTTCTGTACCATTTTTATTGTTATCAGATATATTATCAAACAGAAATCGATGCACACACATGCTTTGAGTGACATCAGATTCTTGTAAAAGTCACATTAATGAGAAGGTCAAGGTTATGATATCAATACCTTATTATTTCTTGCATCTGCAATGATTTCCTCAAGAACATCCATGATTTGTATTTGGCTAGATTGGGATATTGAGGCATTCAAGGTAGATTCCTCTTCAGTGCCTACGCTGTTGCTGTTAATGTCAATCTTGGAATCCGTATTCGACAAATACGCATCTAATTCCTTCAAATCACTTTTACGAATGTCAGGCAGTATTACCAACGGGACACTGCTTTCTGGATGGCCTGTTGTTAGATCATGAACAGTCAAGGAAGCAGGATCAACCACAGCAATATTGCCATCTGCAGAAGATTTCCCTTGATCAATTTCTTTACTGGTAGCTGACTGAAACTCAGCCTCTAAGTCGCCACAATGTACATTTTCCTTACAGAGATTCGTGTTTTGATTGATTCTGACACCCACTTCTTGGGGAGTTCCTAGTGTATGACAAGGTATATTATCAGATGAGATGATTATATTGCTTTCTGGACATTTATTATCCTTAACTGCTTCCTCCATTTCGGCAACTCCTGTTACTTCAACTTGAAGAGTGTTGTCCACCCCATGTTGAACAGCCAACTGAGCTTCAGCATGAGAGTGAACATCAGCTTCCATTTGTGAGCTATTTTCAATAACTTTTTCAGACGACGCAAATTCAGCAGTAGTGCCCTCCCCTTGATGTTGATCATATGTATCATAAAAGGGTTCATTATGCTCATCAGCATTATGGACAGACTGCTGATTTCCACCGTCTATATTACGATCATTTTGGGCTTCACCTGACTGCCCTGCGTTCACATGTGAGCCATCCACAGTTTTGGTGGCAATAGCACCTGCAAGAGCTGCTGGAATCAAGAAATAGAACCACAAGATTCAACACCACAAATCAGCAACAGCTCAACATCTAGAACTCAATAGGTCCACAAGAACTGACCAACGCTTCTAAAACAACTAACTTGGGCTCTAAAATCAGGGAAGAATGTTACCTTCAGACGATTCACCAACAGAAACGCTTCCATTCAAAGGAGCACTTGGTCTAGACCTTTCAGTAAAGAAAGGGATGATCTCCACAAGCACTGTCTCAACAGCTGCATCAGCATCCTTGCTATGCTCAATTGCAACAGCCCTAAGAACTCGAGCATCAATCTGTCACAGCAAATAGCGAGTAATCTAGTTTCTCCTCACAAAACCCAATTTGATGATTAATTGTTCAAAAGATTATCCACCATAAAGAATCATTAACAATTGGCTTTGGATCATAAATCTCATACTATCCCTAATGCCACAAGTTCCAATTTCTATAATAGGAGTCCTAACAATCTAAAAATGTTGAACGCCACTAAGAACTTCAATAAAACTCAAAAAAAAAAAAAAAAAAAAAAAAACCAAATTACCTGCGGGAAAAGTTCCTGCAACGACTTACACACTTTATTGAATCCCATCTCCAAACTGCAACAAATCAATTCTGCAAATGACAAAAAGAGCTGCAATTCACATAATCATATTGAATTTCACAAATTCAACTTAATCATCAATTCAGTACAATATGCAGTGAAATACAAATACACGGATCCCTTAAAAAAACTGCAAAACCCTAACCCCCAAACTACACTCAAAAAAAAAAATGTGACCCGACGATCACACAAGAACAAAAACAATAGATACGTAACTTTTCGTTTTCTTTCAGAATCAAACGCCAACAGATAAGAACTACGCTGAAACTGATTGTACCTTTGCTCTGATGGAGAGTTCAAGAGTGAGAAGCAGGGGGAAAGTGCGAAACAGAGGTGGATTGGGTTATTGGGGGAATAATGTCGGTTGGAGGAAACTTATGGCGCTAAGAAATCGGGTATTTGTTGTCAATTTTCCACGTCATTAGTCACTTTTTAATTTTTTTTAAATAATACACGCACACACCATCTATTTGCCCACAAACTGTCAATATTACAACTAAAATAAATTGATAAATTAATATATACAAAAATTCAATACTTGGTAATATAATGTATTCAATTTCAATATTAAATTTTAATATAATTATGCCATGAAATTTCTTTGAAAAAATATGTTGAAGTACCAACTATCAGTTGGTTTAGCGGTTGTGAATGGAGTAATTGGATTGGAAGAGTCGCTTCCATAATGAACTTATATAGTACCTGGATTAGTCGCCCAATAAGTCAGAATCGGGTGGTTAATACAAAAAAAAAAAAATATTGAAGTAATTGATATATAATTCTAATACATTAAAATTAAAGTAATTGACAAAAATTGTAAACATATCTTATGATAAATGTTGATTTTTATTAGATAATTATGAAAAAATATATACTTATATAAGTTAAAATCTAAACTTGTTGCAATATCTTATTCAAGTATGCGTTTAATTGACTTGTTTCAAAATTTCTGAATTATATTATATTATCTATATTATTAAGGAGCATCTTCCACCAAATATATGTATATATATATATATAAGAAGCAACACCATTTTGTAATTATTTTTGATTTGTTAATTTTCTTTTTTATTTTTTTTACTTTCTTTCTCATCTCTCCTTTTCCAAGTTCTTTTTATTTTTTCTCCCCTTTTTCTCTCCCCTCCCTCTCTTCCATCTCTATCATCCTTTATCTCTCAATATTCTTTAATATCACTTTTTTTCTAAAATGTTTTTATAATTATTTTCTTAATATTTTATTTTAAATTATTTTATTTTTACATATTATTAATTTTAGAAATCTATTAAAAATATTTTAATAATGTAGATACTGCCAAAAAATAATACATTATTAAATTAAATTATTTTTTAATTATACAAAAATATAGAGCGTGTCAATGTTTTTAGTATGTATATAGATAGGTAGATTATAAATGAATACGAGTTCAAATCGAGATTTAATTTACAGATGCTAATTGCGCATCTATCGAACTTAGAATCACATAATTTCACACAAAGTAAATGATGTATACTTTAACATATATATATATATATATATATATATAAATTACAAGTCTAAAAATCAAAATCAAAGCAATCACACGGCCCTCATTTTCTTGATAATCCTAATCTATATACTCGCCTTTGATCAACCTAAATTCACCTATTTCACTAAACACGAAAATCTCATGAACCATCCATTACCATTACCATTACCATTACCCCCCTTATAAATAACGACAAGCAACCAGAATCTCCGGCAGATTATAATCGCAATCATGGGCACAGCAATCAACACCCGAAAGTTGTTACTCGCACTCACGCTTCTCGCGCTGCATCCAAACGCTGAAAGCGTGCACTGGCCCCCGGGCCCCCCACTCTGCACCTCCCAAATCGCATTGGTCAATCACGCGTGCTCCATTTTACCTTTCACGCCGGTCCCTCCGCCGTCCCCGGCGGGGCCTCCAGAGGCGCCGCCGGGCCGGCACCACCACAGGCACGGCCATGAACGCGAGCACCGAGAAACGCCGGTGCAGGGGGAGTGTTGCCGGTGGTTGAAAGAAGTTGATAGCACGTGCGTGTGCCGCTTGCTGGTGAATTTGCCTCCATTTCTCACCAGGCCCAGGCATAACTACACCGTCGTCGTGGACGATTCGTGCACCGTCACGTTCGCGTGCTCGTCGAGATTGGTGCAACTCTGATGAGTATCATCGATGCAGAGCAAGAGAATATTTATACTAGTATATATTTACACTACTTGTTAACTTTGAGATTTATGTCGTACTGCTTTTAATTTTAGTATTTATTACCTAAAAAGACCTTCTATCTGCATTTTTAGTGGTTCAATTGTGTTGTTAGTGAGTCTTGGGGATTTCGGTATGTTAGAACGATTTAGAGAGATGAATTTAAAATCAATTGAGTCCGAATGTTGAAATGATTGTTTCTCTTGATTTGTTTCAAACATCGATTTCGGGTATGGAGAAACTGTACGGCCTGACGGAGTTAAAAAAAAATGATAGTACAGATATCTTTTGTTACATTTATTCATATACGCCATGTGTATAAATGAACATTGATATTAAAAAAAAATTCTTATTTTAACCGGCAACAGAATATATAGATGATCGTGATAGAGAATGATGCATTGTTATACAGCAAAAGACACGAATCATGTTGCCATTGACCATAAAAAATAATAATGAAGATGTTATTGCTAATTATATGCATTTAGTGATAAAATAGATTAGTTTGTAACAAAAATAATTTGCACAATGTCAATTAGTACTACTATAGTGTCTAAGTGGTCACTGATAATAATTAATGACAACTATAGTTATAACTTAATGATAATAAAATTTTGTTATGAAATCATAATGACATTTTTTTTATCATCAAATTGTTACTATAGGGCCCTAACTAATTATAATCAATGGTGATTGATGCGGGTCGGATTCGGAGCTAATCAACATCGATCGGTTCCTCAGGTCGATTGAATAAGTGATGATATTCGAACGGGAAGTTGGTCCTGCAACAAGGGAAATGGCAACGTGAGCTAGCCGAGACCTATTTCGGCTAAGACCCTCCGATGCTTAAATCGGTAGATCGATTTTGGGAAGATTTGAACAGAGTAAGGGTACTGTAGGTAATTAATGCTTGCCTCTTATCATAAATACGTGGATATTTATACTATGTCCAGGTAGACCGCGCTCCTGTGGGCCCACCAGGCTAAGTAGGTCGTTGAGGACCGACGTGGGTGACCCGTAAACCTAGTGGTAGGATCCGTTGGTGCTAGCTGGCGTTCCATTAATGAGGTATGGGATTATGTGGCTCCTTCATACCTCGTCTGACGGAGCATTTAATGTCAGCAGGAATCCGTTGGACTTGGCATGGTCAAGGTCGACAATGGTGCCGACCAGAAGAGCCGAGGAGCTGGGTTCGAGCCGGGAGCGATAATGATCTGCTGAGGCCAACGAGGAAAAGGGATAGTGGAGCCGGTCAATATCCGTCAGTTCGATCAAAGAAGATTTGAGGGGGAACCGATCGGGGGTATAAGAGAACTCGTCGGGAGAAAGGCGATCGGATTTACCGATCAGAATTATGCCACGTCAGTGATAATTGATGCATTAATTATTGTCAAAATTAAGTAATTTTATGGCAAAGCAAAAATTATTATCACTAAATAAAGCCAATTAGTGACAAAAGAAAAAGTAATGTCACTGAATTTTATATTATCATTTACTTATATTTTGTTAATAATATTAAAATTTTCTTGTGCCGTGTTTGGATTTGAAAAAATCCCAAACTTTCTCCACCATTCCTCTTACCCGCCATCTTATTGAGTCGATCGGGTATGCTGGAGAGTAGCACCGGCAATGCCACGTCTGCCCAACCCCAAAGGAAACATCACTCGTATTGGATTTGAAATTCACGCCTTGATGGACAAATTTGGTCTGCTGCTAGACTACAGTCCCATTGACAAACTTAACCTTAACCCTAACCTTGATTAATTGAATTGTAATTGATGCATATTTTATTTTATTTTATTTTATTTTTGTTCAATCATCAAATCAACATTAAATAGGTCTACAAACCCCGATGTGGCTGAACCCGGTCTAAAACACTCACCACATAATTAGTCCTGTTATGATTGAACTCGGTACGGATAAGAATTTCCCCTCATCTAAGACAGTTTGCACTACGTGCCAATGCATGAGAAATTGATGCACGTTTTATTCAAAAACATGACACAAAACACAATAACATGTAATTAGTTTTCAGAGCATTAAGATCCAAAGTTGAACTTGGCACAAGTGGTACTTCGTAGCAATAATGATGAGCTAAATCCAACCCTCTCACGTTCGAAATCAAATTGCAGCAAATTATCTTCAATTTGATGCCCACCAATCACAATCGAAGTCCTAGGTTCAATCCCACCATCCACAAACCCCAAACACCAAGCATCAACACCATCTCCATTCTTAATCCTCACCATTGAATTCCATCCATAGATCGTCCAAAAAACTTTGCTCTTCCCCATCACGAGATCAATGGCTGGCACACCCGGACCCACAGGCGTCATCTTAATCCCGTCCGCAGCATAGCACGCCCTGAACGGCTCCACGGGCGTGCCTAAGGTGAGGTTGAGCGCAGCGGATTCCTTAACAAACGCATCTCTCAAAGCTCGAAAAATCGAGCTCTGCAAAACACTGTAAGGCCTCGAGGTGCTGAGCTTTGTTCCTCCACGGCCGAGCTCGGTAATGTTTAAAAGAGTCTGGTTCAGAGCTACAACTTTTCCATTGACTCTGAATGAAGTCAATCCAATGTAGTAATCCGGGGACTTATACCAATAGAACATCTCCGTTTCTGCCCCCTGCGGGCCCAAGATTAGCGGAGTGTAGACAAGAAACCTGGAAACGTCGATTTCGGGCCTGGAGAAACCGTACGGGCCGGCGGAGTTGAACAGAATTATCCCTGTCGAATTCGACGAACTCGGCATGCACAATGCAAATATTCTTGGGGAATTAGGAGAAGCCCGCATGATTTGAGCTGACAGGGAATAATTAAACCGGCCCAGAGAGGCCACACCCTTGGATCCCTTTGCCAGGCCCCGATAAATCTTGAGAACTGTGGATGTGCAAGAAAGGACGATTTCAGAGACAGGCCCGAGTCGGGCCGGATTATCGACAGTGGGCAGGGCAAATTTGTCCGTCAGGAGCAGGCCGTCCCCTGGTTTCCCGGTAACCGGGTTTTCCGGGAAGAAATCGCACGTTTCGTTGGAACAACCCGGGCCGGGCATGTTGAAGCAATTGCCGGAAATGTGGGTGTCGAGGTCTATGCAAAGAGAAGAGTTGTTGATGACGGGCTTGTATGAAGAGGACTTGTAGGGACGACAATCGTGCCAGAGGAGGTACGAGCCGAGGTCTATGTGTAATTGTGAGGGCTGGAGAGGGGTTTTTAGGTAAATTAACACGGTGTACATGTTGGTGGATTCATCTTTCTTGATGGGGCTGAAAAGGGCTGTTGTTGTTGTTGTTTGTGAAGTTACTTGATGAGTTGAAGAAGAGATCAGGACGACAAGAATGTAAGAGAGAGAAAGTACTAAGGTACTAGTGATAGAAGACATCATGATTTTTGCTAATGTGTGTATTAAAATTTCACGCTAGTAAGATGTATATGTATATATATATACACACACTGATATCTACAGTTTGGATCTTCTATTGCATAACCGTGTTATATTTTATATTATATTCATAAATACACGACACGTGTCTTGGTCGACACGTGTATTGATGAGTGGTCGAGATAAAAAAAAAAAAGAATTTTTCGTATATCAGTTTTTCTCTTTTCTTATCTCGACCGTTTATCAATTCTTGTGCATAATTTTTTATGTAAGTAAATAACGGCACGTTTTAATTGGTAGATGACGGCGTATATAAACATATATTGGGGATTATAGAATTTGGCAGACATAATAAAGAAAGATAAGAGAATTGATAAAAAAAAAAAAATTGGTTTGGATCTGGGATTGGCTGGCTTTTGACTTTGAGTTCAAATAAATGAGATCTATAAAAATAAAATAATGAAATAAAAATTTGCCACAGAGTTATGAGAGATCCCAATATATTTATGATGAATTTCTCCGGAGCAAAAGGAATATTATATCTGTACAAGGTTGCATTAAGTATGCATAATCACATTAATTTGAACACAAAGCAACCCAATTCCGGATTCAAATTAACTATAAATTATTTTATCAGTTCTTGTTTCTTTGTTTAATTGTCTTGCCAAGGATAGGATTTTTAGAATAATACATGAAAATAAAAATTAGAATCAAGAATTCGAATTCGAAAAAAAAATGCAATGGTGTTTTTTTGGCCTTTCTTTCTATTCTTTTATACGAGAATCTCTTTCAACGATTGAGTGTTCGCGTCACCCATCTATTTAATGGTTTATATTTAGTCACCTTTCATATATGATGTTTTCTTTTTTTGTAAAATACATGTACAATATAATTAAATCTAAATAATTAAATATATGGGTGGACTCCAAAAACCTGATACGAAAAAGAATTTTCCTATATTATACAATGTTTAAATGATTATTTTTTCTCATATTTCTTTCCTTTTGTTTTCTGTACCGCAATATATATGCCTTTTGTGATCATTATTGTTCATTCACCAATCAGCCCCACCACCTTCATGTTGCTATACATATGTATAATTTAGAAAATACCCTAGTGCAAGTTGCATTAAAGCAAGCTGCAAACCTATCCCCTGATTCAAACCATAAACTTTATGTGAGTGTGTGCGCGTGTGTGTCGTTCTGATTGATATTTATAGGATGACGTTCTGGTTGATATTTATAGAATGTTTCGAGTTAATTATATCAAAAAAAAATCACAAAATACTCTAATACAAACAAATTATTAAACCCTCCTTAATATAGGGGTTTTTGAATGATACATATCCTTCGAAATTTGTTATATAAAATTAATATTATGATGTATTTATAAATTTTCATATTACACATGATTTTTCATTTATTTATCTTATATGTCTAGCAAAGTACGTGAATCTCATTTTCTATATAAAAAGCTATAGCTCTTTTACCAAAATGCGTCGTCATTCACTTCCTATAGAAAATTATGTGAGGTATCAATTAAATAAAGAATAATACAATCACATAAAATAAGATTTACGTAATTTAGTAAAAATAATATTAAAACACAACATTGTATCAAAAAAAATATATTAAAAATAACATATTTATATATAATATGAATGACAAAGAACATTTAATTAGAAGATAATATAAAACTTTTAACTAATAATATATGTTAATTGATAATGCCTCTTATATTATCAATAATAATGATATTTATTAGGTGACAATAGCTGTTATTTTATCACAATAACACTTATTGGTGACAAGAATAAATTATTCCTTTTAACAATTAGTGATACTATAATAAAATTTAGTGCCAAAATAAATTCTTACTATAACTTGTGACCATATTTCTTTTGTGACTAAACTGCCATTATAGAGATATCGATAGTAGTTAATTGTGACAATTCAAAATAATTTTTTGCCATTAGAAACATAATCTGCCTACCTAAGTTTTCATAACGTTGCATTAATATATATATATATATACACACACACACATATATAATTTCAAAAAATAAAATAAAATCTTGTCTTTTAAAAATAATATTTTCTTTAATTTCTATAAGAGTTTAATTGACGCCCCTCTATTAGAATTCCCAACTCTATAAACTTAACGTGTTTTTGGAGTTGAAGAGAGGTTAGAAGCCGACCCAAAAGGACCACCACCACGAACCACCACCATGGCGGTGGTTCTGCGGTGGTCCATGAAAATCATCCAATATGATTGTTGTCGTGTGTGCGTGCCACTCTTTTTCCACAAGACTCATTCTTGGTGTTTCTACCAAAAAGTTCTTAAAATTTTTTTTGGTATGAGGAATAAATTGTAATTTTAAGGCATGACAGACACTATACTTTAAACATTGTGTGTACGTGAATATGAATAGTCTGGCTATGCTCCCTCTATTTTGACATATATAAAAGTATGATAGTTTTTAACTTCAATTTGTATAAATATATTTTTATCTCTAACCTAAGTTGCACTAAAGTATGCTGAATCACATTAATTTGAACTCAAAAAGTCATCCAATTCCAGATCTGCACAAGAAATTGGTATCATTTCTTCTCTTTGTTTACGTCTGGCAAAAGATATGAGAATCCCATAATGTTTCATATAAAAAAAATATAGGTCTTCTGGAAAAAAGTGACATTAAAGTTGACTTGTTCATCAGTTGAAATTATTATATATAAATTATAAAATAAAATAATACATGCCTATCAGTATATATACATCTATCTTACTAGCATGAAATTTCAACACACACACTAGCAAAAATCATGTCTTCTCCTCTCACTAGAACCTTACTACTTCCTCTCTCTTACATTCTTGTCGTCGTGATCTCTTCTTCAACTCATCAAGTTACTTCACAAACAACAGCAGCCCTTTACAGCCCCATCAAGAAAGATGAATCCACCAACATGTACACCATGTTAATTTACCTAAAAACCCCTCTCCAACCCTCACAATTACACCTGGACCTCGGCTCCTACCTCCCATGGTACGACTGTGCCCGCCATTACAAGTCCTCTTCTTACAAGCCCGTAATCTATAACAGCTCTCTTTGCTTAGATTTAGACACCAAACAATATGGTAATTGTTTCGATAAA
Organism: Petrea volubilis; assembly: GCA_026212405.1. NCBI lineage: Eukaryota > Viridiplantae > Streptophyta > Magnoliopsida > Lamiales > Verbenaceae > Petrea > Petrea volubilis. The sequence goes on along the minus strand of CM047876.1, from coordinate 1,524,371 downwards.
CCCGGGCCGGGCTGCTCCAACGACACATGCTCTTTCGACCCGGAGAACCCGGTCACCGGGAAAAGTTCCCTGGGCCTGCTCCTGACAGACAAATTTGCCCTGCCCACCGTCAAGAATCGGGCCCAACAGGGACCTGTCTCTGATATCGTGTTATCTTGCTCTTCCGTGAATAAAAATGCCAATACTGGGATTTATCGAGGTCTTGCCAAAGGATCCAAGGGTGTAGCCTCCCTGGGCCGATTTAATTACTCCCTGTCAGCTCAAATAAGCCGGGTTTCTTCTAATTCTCCAAGAATATTTGCGTTGTGCCTGCCGAGTTCATCAAATTCAACAGGGATAGTTCTGTTCAACTCCGCGGGGCCGTACGGTTTCTCCAGGCCCGAAATCGATGTTTCGAAGTTTCTCGTCTACACGCCCCTGATTTTGGGGCCGCAGGGAACGGACATCTTCAATTGGTACAAGTCCCCGGATTACTACATTGGGTTGACTTCGTTCAGAGTCAACGGAAGAGTTGTACTTCTGAACCAGACCCTTTTGAACATCACTGAGCTCGGCCGTGGAGGAACAAAGCTCAGCACCTCGAGGCCTTACAGTGTTTTGCAGAGCTCGATATTTCGAGCTTTGAGAGATGCGTTTGTTAAGGAATCTGCTGCGCTCAACCTCACAATAGTGAAGCCTGTGGAGCCGTTTGGGGTGTGCTACGCTGCGGACGAGATCAAGATGACGCCCGTGGGTCCGGGTGTTCCGGCCATTGATCTTGTGATGGGGAAAAGTGAAGTGTTTTGGAGGATTTATGGATGGAATTCAATGGTGAGGATTAAGAGTGGAGACGGTGTTGATGGTTGGTGTTTGGGGTTTGTGGATGGTGGGATTGAACCCAGGACTTCGATTGTGATTGGCGGGCACCAAATTGAAGATACTTTGTTGCAATTTGATTTGGATCATGAGAGAGTTGGATTTAGCTCATCGTTGTTGTTACGAAGTACCACTTGTGCCAATTTTAACTTTGAAAATTAGATCAAGAATATGTCTGTCATTGGATTTGACATAGGTACTGTTGGAATTCTAAATTCGAATCCTCGTGGCTTCCGCTTTCCCCTCTAGAGTGAGTGTGCATGCGTATGTCTCTTCTTTTTATTCTTGTTTATAGGGAGATTCGGGTAATTATATCAAAAGAAAATAATTATTTGTCTCATACAATTCGCCATGTGCGTCAACTTGGAATTTGGAGATAAATAAACTAGATTAGGATTAGAAGAAGAATCAAGTGTCTCAAAGTAACATATTATTTTGTTTGTATAGGCCAAGAGAGTGAAACGTCTCCTAACTCTCAATAATATAAGCTTTTTTTTTTTCACATTTTGATACTTTATTACTATTTTTTTTTTCTCGTTTAAAATAAGACCCACTAGGTATTGTTATTCCATTTGTAAGATGAGATCTTTAATAAAATGGTTAAGGTTCGAGTTGGACAGGTCCTTTTGTCTTGTGTAAGAACAGAAACATTGAAAATAATTTGAGGCTTGGTACAGGCACTTACGGGAAAGGAGAGAGGGTGTTGACCCCTTTTTCATTTTTGGGCATGTTGTGATAAATCTGTTTGATTGGAGGAAACAGTGGGTTCACGAATTCGAATTACACCCAGTTGACTGAGCTTTACTCGAAGTATTATAACCTTCTTTGTTTTGATCTGGTTTCGTGTTGTGGTTTTGTTCTTTGCAGGAGCCTCTCGCACTCGCTCTCTCTCTCTCTCTCTCTCTCTCTCTCTCTCTCTCTCTCTCTCTCTCTGTTATACTTTGGCTGATGTTTTGCCAATGAAATTGTGATTCTGAGTAATCAAACTCTGGTTTGCTCTTAATAAAATAACTACAATTATAAAAATTTTACACGCTTTTCTCGGTCTCCTCTCTCAATGTATTTTTTTTGGTATTTTTCGTTCATCCCTCCTTTCTCACGTTCATCTTTATAACTTTTTCTACTTTTTGTTTCTATTTATTTTTTTCAACATATAATTTAATCTTATTTTAATTGTCTCTTTTTTGTGTATCATAAGTCTTTAAAAATCAATTTCATGGTGTATTAAAATTAAGCATTTGATTAGATTATGTCCAAATTTTAATTCACTGATAGACATAGACTAGTATAAATAAAAAAGGGCCTCTCATTCTTTCACGATTTAAATTAGCCCAACTAATTTGAACCCAGGTCCAATGAAAACCGCAAAACTAGTCCAGCGCATGCGAAGTTCAATATTTCATTTTCCTACTAAAATTAATAGAAGTGGCGAAGTCTATGGTAAGCATAAAAGGGCTGGAATTAATGAAGCTTTTGAAGAAATATTATTAACGCGAGAGAGAGAGAGAGAGTGATTAATTTGCATGGTGACCATAAATACAGTCACACAATTGGACAACAATTTCGCCGCAGAATATGTCTAGTTTTAGACTATTTATTAATAATAATGATTAATTCGGGAAAATAAATGTGAAGTGTGTGTGTGTGCGCGCGCGGGTGCACTTTGCACAGGTGGAGAAAAACTGTTTCAATTGAGAATAAATTGCATTTAGCTTTTAGTTTTTTTCTACTCAATTCATTTCCAATATGATATACCCAAATTCGTCGTAAACTATGGAGGCCCGACCCTGCGAGATATCATCCCGCACATTTAGACGGTGGGATTTTGTCCTTTGATGAAAATGCTCATCTCAAGGTGAGGGATAATACCTCGCAAGGTCGGACCTCCATGTTCGGCGACGGATTTGGACATCATCAAATGGCGCCGTATGTGGGGACGATAACCCTATGCCTCTTCTAAAGTCTCTTGACTAGGGGGACTTATGATGATACGATTTTCTTGTACCATATCGAAAGGAATCTAAAGACTTGATAAGTTTGTAAGCTGCAATTTCTCCCTCACACTTTATGAGATGTTTTTTCATCAAATGACTAAACCCCACCGTCTCAAAGTGCGAAACAATACCTCAAAAGGTCAGGTCTTTATATTCGGCGACCGATTTGATCATAATCAAAACATATTTTGAGATGTTGAACATCAAATCTCGTTATTAATTTGTCTCAAACTTAAAGTAGTTTCCCGGAAATTATACGCACACAAAATTTGTAAATGTCCAGAGTAAAATCCCAAATGGAGATGCATTCAAAAGGCTGATTTTATTGCTTCAAACAAACAGGATAACAACTCGAATTCCAATTTCCAAATACGTTAACCCACACAAACATTAAACAACACACAAACGCAGCATTTCCGAACCCTGTTAACTGTAGCAGTTGCTACCAACTACCAACTTTACCGCCACTAGATTCGTACACAAAAACCACACTCAAACTGTAAAAACTCCCCAAAAACCACTAAATAATACACTTACAGTGCATCCATTAAAGAAGCTCTATCCCATCGCCACCCAGTCATCCAAAAACCTCCTCACGATCTCGACGCTAGGCCGCACCACCAGATCCTCCCATGCCGCCTCCGCCTCCGCCTCCGCCTCCACCTCTCCGCCGCGTCTCCGCAACGCCTCTGTGGCCTCAAGGCGGTGTATATTCCACGCATTGGTATTCATCAGCCGACCAATCTTCTCCAGCTGGCGGCCCGCCAATCTGGTTGTGTTCATCTTTATTTCATCAACCGCCTCCGCCAATATTCTAGCCCGAGTTGGCTCATCGGAAACCGATTCCACTCGGAAAAAGCCGTCCAACTCGGCAACTCCGATTGCTCGCCGGATTCCCTTCGTGTAGTCGGCGTTCGGTTCAAACAGAGACCTGATTTCATCCACCATTCCCCTCTCGACCATCTTATCAACCCGATCAGACACAATAGAATGAAGTACTGGTGGTGCTACATCAACCCAAAGAAAACAGAAGTCATATCTCGACCGGAAATTAGCATTGCCGACAAGGGCTTCGATGAACGAGCATGAACCGCCGACGATTATAGGAACATGATCGCGGCCGATTGTCGAACGTAGGGAAAGAGAAGCCGCGGCCCCGAAATCGGCGGGGGAGAATTCTGAGTCAGGGGGGACGATACCAAGGAGGTGGTGAGGCACACCGCGGCGCTGGTCCACGGTGATTTTGTTGGTGGCGATGTCAAGGCCTTTGTAGAGTTGCATTTTGTCGGAGATTATTATCTCCCCGCCGAAAAATTTGGCGAGGTCGATAGAAAGCCTAGATTTGCCCGTGCCGGTGGCTCCCAGGACCACAACCACCTTCTCTTTGGGCGGCGGGCGGCGGAGGAGGGGTGGTTGGCGATTTTTGAATGCAATGCTCAGATTACAGGGCATTTGAATTTGTTTGGACGAAGTAAATATCACGTTCATTTTTCTATTCTTTTTCTATAAAGAAAATTTCGACTGAAAATTGTGAGATGGCTGGAAGCGAAAGAGGGATATGGGCACTCTCAGTCCAGAGACCAATATGAGACTGCTTATATAAACAATCCTGCCCTCCCCTTCTCGCTCCGGCGCTTTCCTAAAATGCCCTTGTCTCCCCAAGTATTTTGACTAATTTACCCAACAAACAATCCTGGCCTCTCCTTATTGCTGCTGCGCTTTTATTTACCAATTTACCCCGTTACTTTTGAATTTTAAAATACTATCATTTTCTGTCTAAAATTACAATTAGACCCTCTAATTTGTGGAAATTAACCTAAATTATAGTGTTTTTTTAAAAAAAAATATACATAATTATAATATGAGAAATATTAAAAATAAAATTAATGTATTTTCTAATTTAATTATTTACACTTCATTAACAAATTCAAAATATACACATTATTACTTCTTTATTTTGAATTTCATTTTTATTTAAGAATATATACATAAACATTATATTATTAATTTTTATTTATTTGACAAATAAACATAAATAATAATAATAATAATAATAATAATAAACAGATTCTTTATTTCTTTTTTCTTTGAAAAAAAAATTCAAGCTAACTTTTTCAAATTCTTTTTTTTTTCTATAAAGGACAAATGCGATTGAAATTTTAGGCAGGCAGGACGCGAAGCAGAAGAGAGCTGTGATTTCATGGCAAAGCATGGCCAGTTCTTACCGAGGGAGAATTAACATACCGCCGCATCACGTTTCTTTCTTTGTTTTTTTTTTTTTTTTTTTTGTTAAAAAAGAGTTAACTCTATATCATATTATGCCACGTATGTCAAGCGTGTGGGGCCACTTGGAATTCAACGGTGAGGATTAAGCGTTGATGAGGCCTCGGATATTTGGTGTTTGGCCTTTGCGTGGAGGCAAGGGGTCAAACGTGACAAAGTCAATTTCTCTTTTTTTCGCATTTGGTTGGAAACAAGTGTTTGATTGATCAATAATAATATTACTAATTTTTTTTACTTAAAATGGGATTCATTCCAACATGAGTGCACATATTTTGTGATAGAATTAGAAGAGCTAAGCGGTTAGTTTTAGATTTCGAGATGGATAAAAACAAAGTTGATGTCCGAAAATTATAATTAATAATTGGAATAAAAATACTTCAAACCTCCCAAATTATGATACTTTTTTTACACGCTATTATATAAATTCTTGCAAAGTTCTTTTTTACTTGAACATTCATGCACACGAAGACATTGAGATTCTTAGTGATTGGATCATTTGTAGTTGTAAATGATAACGAACTGAGTATTAACTATTAACAAACAAACACAACAAAAAACACATAGACACACACACACACACACAAACTTTCCCGCTAATGCTCCAAATTCTTATTAAGGTTAGGCCAAGAGAAAGAAATGCATGCGAAATGATTAAATTAATGACATTTTCCATTTTGTCTGTGTTTCCTAATCAATAGAATAAATAAGTGAGCAATTTTTATGTTTAGCAAGAAATGTGGAGAGAATAAAGTGCCAATTTAACGTAAGGAAATGAGGTTGGGCCACAAAAAGTTGCAACACTTAGAGGAGTGTTTGGTTAAATTTATTCTAAAGAATTTATGAGATGTTTTTCGAGCTTGTAAATTTATATGTATATATGTATATATTAAATAAGTTCTTAAAATGTTTTGATAGAATAAGACTGTGTAACTTATAAGATGTTTTTAGAACCTATGACAGGGTATTTGGCTAAACTTATTTAAAATATCTTGCAAGCTCTTACATCTTATAAGATATTTTAAGAGCTTATAAAATATTGGATCTTATTTTAAAAATAAGTTATTAAATTATTTGGATAAGTAAGCTGGATGTAAGCTTATAAGATATTAGTAATGCCAATATTGTAATTATTTAAATTGAAACTTGAAAACAAATGATGTTGGTAGATTTTAAAAAATAAATAAGCATCTCTTTAATTTTTTAAAAAGAACTTATAAGCTCTTAAACATCTTATTTTTTGAGCATATAAGCTCTTTCCCTTAAAATTTAGCCGAACACTATTGCCACATATTATAAGCTCTAAATCATATTATAAAATATCTTGAGAAGCTTATAAGCTTAGTCAAACATCCTCTAATTTGTAATTTTATTTGATAAAAATGAGCGCTTATAAGGTTTAAGTGTAATGAAGACCAAAGAAATAAAGTAAAATTAATTTCATATAAATAAATATTTTTTGAGATAGTAGAAATATAATATTAGAAAAAAATAAATATATTTGTATTATTTCATCTTTTAGCATTAAGCATGTTATAAGCTGTTTGAAAACAAAAAAATTGGGAGAAGCTTTTTCATTTTGTTTTTTTTTTTTTTGAGCTTATAAACTCTTAATAGCTTATTTTTAGAGCTTATAAGTTCATTTATTAAAAAAAATTATCAAACATTAAAAAACATACAAATTTATACAAATTTTAAAAATTATTAAAAAATTATTAACAATACACAAATTTATGAAAAAAAAACGCATATAATTACATAATTTCTTATTTTATATATCATAGTAATTAAATAAAAAAAAAGAAAGAATAAAATAGGCTACAGATAATTAATGTTTGAAGTTTGTGTAATAAAAATTATTATCAGTATAGCAATACAAAATATGGGCAGCACTATAATGTCATCAAAATAATTGTAAAAGTACTGCTTTATTAATATATTATATTTTTTGTAATAAGTTATTTCACAAAATTATATTAATAAATTTATTAGTTTTGCGTACAAGTACCATATAGAAAATTAAGGATCCAATCATAATTTTTGATTTAAAATTGTTACTTTATCAAACTTTAAAGTCAAAATTACTAAAATTTTACCAAAATGAAAAAACAAATAATTTTATAGTTGCTGGTAACCCCTTTGGTCCATCTTTTTTTTAATATATATATATATATATATATATATGTGTGTGTGTGTCTTTTCTCTCTCCACTCTTCTCTCTCGCTCTCTCATCCTCTCTCCTTATTCATTGTCTTCCAGAAGATATATATATATATATATATATGTATTTTCTCTCTCTAATCTTTTCTCTCTCCACTCTTCTCTCTCGCTCTCTCATCCTCTCTCCTTATTCATTATCTTCCAGAATCTTCTCTTCTTATTCATTGTCGTCAATGTTCAACATCTTCAATGGAGTCCCCAATTGACAAAAAAGAATAAAAGAATAGAAACATTAATCCCAATTTTCAACCGAACAACGATATCTCAAATAAACAAATTTTCTTTAACCAAACAAAATTTTTCACAAATCTAAACTTTTAGCATCCCCATAAACGTTCCGGCCAATTTATCCGGTGTTTTGTTCCTTATTGGCATTTCGGTCCGAAAAATCGGACAGAAATGTCGATTTGGCCGATAAATCACAGCTCCAACTTCGGCCCAAACTCGCGGCAATTTCACTTTATTGCATTCGTCGCCCTTCTGGGATTTCTCGGCGTGAAGGCAAACTATGCCTCCAATACCCTACGGTCACTATCACATGACTCCAACGTTACATTTGGAACATGAATTTTGTTAAGAAAAAATAAGAAGAAAATAAAAATAATTTGAAATAAAAGTAAAAACTACTATCATTTAAAGAACTTTTTTTTCCTATTTTTCTTACTAAAATTAAAAAAATCGAACGGAGGATAAACCCACCTCATTTGTCCTCCTTCAGTTTCTTCATATTTTCATTTTTTTTGCCCTTTTTTGTTTCTGTCACGTGCGTCAAGAGTGTTGGGACCATTTGGAATTGAACGGTGAGTGGGAGATTTATACCAGGTGCAAATTTCTAGTTATTTCTTTATAGTTTTGCATTTTTTTTTTTTTTTTAATAACTTCTTCTTTTTACATGTTTAAATTTTATTTGTTTCTTTATCTTTTTTTTTAATCTTTTTTGTTATTTATGAATTCTTGTTTATGCAATCTTCAGTTTAATGTTTTTGATTTTTTGTTTTACTTTTTTCATGAATTCCTTTTTATTTTTTTTTATTTTATGTTTTTATTTTTTGCTTTTCTTTCTTTTTATTGTCATTATTTTTCGCACGATTTTTAGTGTTTCTATAGAAATGTAAACTGAAAATAAGAGCCAGATGGTCTTTGAACATGCACTATGGTAATTTTTATTTTTATATTTCTTATTTTTATTGGTTTCATAAATTCTTTTTGTCCCAATTTGTTTATACTATGTTTGATTCTTGAATTTTGATAAAAAAAAAAAAATAAAAAAAAAAATTTTTCTTTACTTCAAATAATAATACTCATTATTTTAATTTTTGATTCTTTTTATTTTTCTTCTACCTTTTCTCAATGATCGGGGCATAAGATTAAGTAGACTAAATCGATAAAAACAATGGATGCAAGTGGGGCGACGACATAACAGAGTTTATACAGTAATTTAATTGTTTCAAATGGACAACGTTTAAATAAGAAAAGTGGAACCAAAATAATTAAAAAATCTTTCAATTGCAAATAGGAGAACACAGCTCTCTCTCTCTCTCTCTCTCTCTCTCTCTCTCTCTCTCTCTCTCTCTCTCTCTCACACACACACACACACACACACACACACACACATATATATATATATATATATGTTAGTATAATATAAGGGAATTATTATTGGCATTCTAAAATTATTACGGGCACACCATCTTTATTTTTTGAATTGAAAAATTGACTAAATCACCCATTTATCGTTAGAACATTATTTTTATTAATTTCGATGGCATAACCTTGTCTTTATTATTAATCATTTTCACCTTTAGATTATAAAAAACACACAAGATTACAATCTTAATATGAACTCTTTAGCCTTTTGTTTTATCATTCTTTTTTGTCCTACTTTCTTTATACAAAATATATATTACTAACAAAATTTTTCAAGTCATACATGCAACTTTTAAAATATATACGAAATTATGAAATAAAAGAAAATAAGTTAAATATATAAACAAAAGTTGGGTGATAACGAAAGCAAAATATATTGTATAATCATACTAATATTGAAATATGCAAAATATTAAGTAAAGAGAAACAGATTGTATATCCCCACTAATTCTATTTATCCTCAACGTTATCTAACTTCAAATAAATAAAAATCCTATTGCAAAACAATAATAATAATAATAATAATAATAATAATAATAATTGCATGTGTTAGGAACTTCATTAGTTATAAAACCTTACGTGATCAACAAACGTTAAGAACTTAATGCAGCTTTTGAAGAAATATTATTAACGAGAGAGTGATTAATTTGCATAATAGGTACATAATATGTCCAAATATATGGGTTCAACATGGGTTTAATTGAGCTCCCATTGGGGGCCTGTGGAAATTAACATTGTTATATTAATTAAGATATAATGTAAAACTAAAATACGTCTAATAGAATTTAATTTAAAAAAAAAAAACAAAAGATATGAATGAATGGATTTGATAAAATTCGTTCAATACAACATATTACATATAAATAAAATTTAATATTGTAGGTAATTAGTAGGCAACAAGTTATTCAAACTTAAACAATGGGTGGTAGGTTCGTTGTACAAGGACATCTATAGTACTTTAGTTCATTTTTGTTGTCGGAAAATGACCGAGGGGGCTAAGTGAAGAAAAAAAATATCAAGTTCAAATGGCAAAGTATAGCTTGTAAAGGTTCGTACGACCTTATGTGAAAAGCAAAATAATTTGGAATTAAGTGTTTTCCTCCTAAATAGTTAAATACATACTACATATCCAATAATAATATCATATTTCCATTGAATGAATTAAAAAGAAAAAAAAAAGGTGAATTAATTGAACATTTGTCACCCAATTATCTAATGTATTGTATCTAATGCATCAAGTATAAAATCAGAAAAGGAGTATCAAGTTTTCCGTTATATTTATTTATTCGCCCACATTTTCTTAGGGGGTTCATGATACAAATTCATTTTATATTTCATCTTAAAGCTATGTGATTAATTGATGAAATACAAAATTGAATACCAAAAGTGCCACAAAAAAGTTGAATCCACAAAAAAGAAAAAGCTTGTCTTGGGAGAGTATGATGTCACGAGTTTGAAAAAGGTAGCCCCCAACAAATTGGTTCGGATTCCACTCCAGCGTAGTTCACTTCTCCACTGAATAGCTATTTTTTTTTTCTTTTCTTATCTAATCCACACGGTTTTAATTTATTGATCGATTAATTGAAATTGGGTACTGTAGATATTTAATATAGGGTGATCTTCTTAACCTAATTGCTCTATTTATAATATCAAGATTCGAACTCTAAATATTACTTAAAGGATATAACGCCTCATCCCATTATATCAACTGATAGTGGATGGTAAATATTTTTTTATAAGAAATTTATAGAAAAAAAAAATTTAACACCAAATTTGCAAGAATTATTTAAAGGAAAAATGTCATTTACTTGAACATTCATGCACACGAAGACTCACTGAGATTCTTAGTGATTGGATAATTTGTAGTTGTAAATGATAACGAACAAAAAAAAAAAATCGACACAAACTTTCGCGATAATGCTCCAAATACTTAATAAGGTTAGGCCACGAGAAATAAATACATGCGAAATGAATAAATTAATGAGATTTTCTTTGTTGTCTGTGTTTCCGGATCAAGGGAATAAATTAGTGAGCAATTTTTATGTTTAGCAAGAAATATGAAAAGAATAAAATTGGCATAAATAAATTAATATTAGACCAAGAATCAAGTGTTTTGATGTAGGTTGTTATTTTGATATTATTGTTTAGGCCAATATAGTGAAACGTTTCCCCACACTCGATCACGTAAGTTTTTGATAAAATTTTTTTCTCATTTCAAATAAAATCCACAAGGTACTAATATTCCGTTTTTAAGATGACAATTTTAATAAATTGAAGGTTTTGGACAGTGAGAACAGAAACATCAAAAAGAATTAGGCATAAATTGGGACGGGAGAGGGTGTTGATCATGACTTGACCCGCACAGAGTCAAAGAAAGACGAAAAATATGATCATTAAGGGACTGTAGGGGGGGTTTAGCTTTTTTTTTTTCTTTTAAAATTCATTTAACTCCAATTACATCTTTGTTCAGCCGACGAGCTCTCAAATTTGAAGTTATATGGATCTTCTCCTCTATTACTTTGTGCATAGTTGTTAGAAAATTGTATTCCTAACATGTTGGTATTTGACTAAGATTGAGAAATTATTTAAATGGATTACAAGTTGAATTTGACATTAATGCGTTCTATTCCGAAAGTAGATGTGAATAGTGTATTCATTCGAATGAATACAATTTCGAGTGAATGATAAATTAATTATCAAAGTTGGCCACTTAAAATAGTTGAAGCTAGAATTAAGAAGCATTTAAGAATGCTATACCACATTGAAAAAATGAAGGGAAATTGACCACTTAATAAAGCCCAAAAACTCACAAAGAGTTGGGGTCTATTGGGGATACCCAAATGTGTAAACGGGTAAGGACTTAGGTCCAAGTCGGGTTCGGAGCTGATGGGTCGGTTCGGGTCGGTTATAGCTGAACCGGTGCACGCCCGGGTTGGTGCGGTTCGGTCACAATCGAATCGGTGGCTGATTTGATCCAAATGGTGCAACTAACACTTATTAGTGAATGGCCACAATCTTTTAGATATTATAAATATACCCCACTTCTGCCAAAATCATTCATTCACATCCATCAGCGTTTTATACTTTCTTGCATTTTAGTACACATACTTTCCAGAGCTCTCTTATTTCGTGTTTCAAGAGTTTTAACACTTTTTATTCGCCCTTCTCGAGATTTGAAGTGCTCCGATCTCGTGAAAAGTCGTTGTATTTTAGGAGATAATTTGCCGTTTATACCGTGAGCACTGTACGGGGCAAATTTGTCTTAGAGACAGAGAATCTAATTCTCGCCTCGACTTTATTTTTATTTGAAATCACCTCTCACCAAACAACAATAGTTTCATAGAGGGTGTGCACGGTTTAGAGTCAAAGAAGATTGAAAAATATGATTGCCAAAGTTGTGCAGGGTTCAGTAAACCAACCAAATTGTGTTGAAAACAAAATTTCAGTACAATCGGTATTTGGCAATTTTGGTATTATGTACAGTTTTTATTTTTGAATGCGGTATACTATACGGAATCGAATACCAAGTATAATTATATATATAAGATAGTCGTTTATGCCCAAGACACATTCTCTTCTATAATTTTTTTAATTTTTTTTATGTTTTTAATTAACATTCCATAATTCGACACAATCGAACCACACCAAAAATTATTTTGGTTCATGTCGATCCAGTTCAGTTCGATATTTGATGTGCATTTTTGACCTACTAAAAATCCAGTATATTGAAATTTTGATTTGATACATACCGAACCAACTGAACGTACATCCCCTAATAATCGCCCTATTTGAGTATTCCTGATAACACAACTAATCTATTTTGTTGATTGAGGCCCAATAAGCCCTTTTTTTGTTGGTTTCTGATTTTTGGACATTGTTTCAGGTTCAAGATGAGCCCAACTAGTTTCAATCTAGATCCAGGGAGCCAGTGACGATAGTGGTCGTCTCCTGCGAATTTTGGTAATTAATTTGGGAAAATTTCACTACTAAATATATCGATTTCTTCGAATACAAAACGAAATAATAATTTAATACGGAAAAGCTAGTGAAAAATAATTATTTAATTTCAAAAAAGTTGGAGTAATTTAGGAAAATAAAAGTGAAAAGTAGTATAGAAAAGCTGTTAAAATTGAGAATAAATTGCTTTAAAGAATTGAAAGCAGAAGCTGTTAATGGAAGACCTCCCCTTATGTTCAGAATTGGAAAAAAATACTTTTGACTTTCGAAAATGACAAAACAAGGATTATTGTTGTAGTGTTTGAGAATTCATTTGGATAGATTTTTTTAATAAAAAAATAAAAATACAAAAAAAAAGGTAGTTTTCTTTCAAATTATTTAAAGTAACTGTCAAACAAAAAAATTTTTTAAAACACCTTTCAATTACTACATCAGAATGAGATATAATTTGTCGTTGGGCTTATAGTCCAATGGTGAAGGTTTGAGTTTGACATTATTGAAATTTTGAGTCTGAATCCTCTTTTTCCTTCCGTTTATCCCTTAGGTGAGTGCTTGTGTGTATGTATGTATGCGTGTGTCGTTTCTTTCTTTTTTTGCTTTGAATGAGTGTATGCATGTGTATCGTTCTAATTTATATATATCTATATATATATATAGGACTTAAAAAGAAGTATTAAAAAAAGGTGTCGCTAATGAATTTTATTCAAAAAAAAAAAAAAAAAAGCGGCGTATTTGACTTTAAAAAAAGTGTCAAAAAAAAAGTCGAGAAGCACTTTCTTTCAACTTTGTGGCAAAGGATTAATCATGGGGCTATCAATAGCTGTAATATTGACCAAAGAAAGGGTAAGAAAATATAGATAGGGCCTTGTGCTTCATTTTAATTTAATTACTTAATGTCTTTGCTTCTTTAATTGAGGAAAATGATAGAATGGACGTACTATTTTTTTCTACATTTATGTATATAAATGTTCGAATAAGAAAATTGTTAATTGTTAAAATCGAAGGAAAAAAATACTTGCTCATATAATATACTTTTTTTTTTTTATTAGAAATCGATCTATTGTATTCATGACTTGTTACAATTAATCAACTGTTCCAATACTTCAAATAAAAACAAATTATTATAATTATTGATCATCAAATACTTGCATTAACAGAAAATTAAATTCAAAACCTCAATATTATGAGGTCTCATCTTACTATTCAAATAAAATTTAATCAGCTTCTTAAATAAAATTACTGTTTTATGACAAATAATGAGAATCCAATGCCATTTTCGATTAAATCATCTCTTCATCACAGTTGTGACTCAGATCAATTAAAATTATCACGTAATTGATAGTGACAAATTCGTTTTCAGATTGTTTCACAATTTTATGTTATGGAGTGCTTGCCAAAACTTGATTGATTTCATAACTAATGAAATGACGTGAGTTCATGTGTAAATTATTGATATAATTTCTTTATTGTTCTAGTCCCGACCACATCTATCATCATCAAATTCCTCTCTCTCTCTCTCTCTCCCCCCCCTCTCTCTCTCTCTCTCTATATATATATATATATAATATCTTGAATTGGTCAAATCGTTCTACCTTATGATCTTATCTTATATATAAAAATTAAAAACTAGTGAATAATACAATTATTTGGCCTAAAACCGTGTTCGAATTAAATTGTCATTTGACTAGAAAGTTTAAAATAGTGTACATCCCCTAACGGAATTGCTTGTCGGGTGTGCGGGCCCACGTGTAATAGTATTGTAATCTTATCTGAATTATGATCTTTATTACGAGAGAGACACTTCGAACTTACCTTGCCATAAAAGGTCAATTGAAGCTAGAACAAAAAAAAAAAAAAAAAAATCTAATTATAACACACTTTCTAAATTGTTTGAGACAAGTGATTTGTCCTATCATTATTTATAAAAATAATTCTAAATGATCATTTTTGATTTAGGTGTAAGAATATTTTTGAATGGAATCTAAATTTGCAAATGCGCATTAAGTATTTCATAATCCTCTTGATTTTAGAGATAATATAACCCATATTTCAGTGTTTATTCAAGTATACTATATATATATATAACTATATGAAAATAAAATATCTATGTGTATTTCATCATGCTCACTAATATACTACAAAACTATAAATTAAAAAATAAGTAGGGATGGAGTGAAAAAAAAATTTACTTGAGGGGCAAGATCAAATATTCATAAAATTATAATATATATATATATATATATATATTAAAAATCGCAACTTAGGGTTGTGGGTAATCATATTTTCTTTTATAGAAATCAGTCCATTATACTCAAGCAATCACATCAATATTGCCAAATGAATAATGTATTATTTCAATCAATAATCATCAATCAAGCATAACAACGTAATACAAATGAACTACTGTATAGTACAATGAAACTAGCATATAACTAGAACAAACACGTATATTTACGAAAATTTAAACCCGTGACCTAAAGGCTATGGGGTCTCTACCCTACTGCTGAAATAAGGACTCATCGTCAAAATATTTATATTATTTGAGGAAAAAGAATTAAATTTTCAAAAATACGTATAAAATTTAAAATCATATAAATTTGAGACCGACAACCGCACTTTCTCATATTTGATGGTTACATAGATTTGATGACAACTGTTGCATATATCTTACTCAGCAGTCGGCGCTATAGGTGCAAAAGGGCTCAAGCAAAAAATAATAATAATAATGAGTGCAAAAGGCAATTATTTAAATCTCACATGTTTGTTCAATAGTCCAACCTCCCATCTTTTCTAGATTAATTGAGTTGTCAAGAATTGACCTTATATACAAAACTATTATATTTCAATATATCTTATCCTCCCACAAAATCATGACCCACAGCATGCTCGGGCCTGAACAAACAGCCTATAAGTTCAAGCGCTACACGCTCAACATTATCAAATAATCTCTTACAACACAACCATGGCATCCTCTCTTAAGCTACTTCTTTCCTCTTTTCTCCTCATCATCTCAATCTGCCATGCCCAAACCTCGTTCCGGCCTGACGCCCTAGTCGTCCCGGTTCGAAAAGATGCTTCCACCCTCCAATACGTAACTGTAATCAACCAGAGAACCCCTCTCGTGCCTGTAAATCTAGTCGTCCACCTTGGGGGCCAGTTCTTGTGGGTCGACTGCGATAACAACTACGTGTCATCCACGTACAGGCCCGTTCGTTGCCGCTCGGCCCAATGCTCCCTGGCCCGGTCAACATCCTGCGGGAATTGTGTCAACGGGCCCAGGCCCGGTTGCAACAACAACACCTGCGGCGTCATCCCGGACAACCCGTTCACCCGCACAGCCACCAGCGGTGAGCTGGCCGAGGACGTCGTCTCCGTTCAGTCCACCGACGGGTCGAACCCGGGCCCGCTGGCCACGGTGCCCCGTTTTCTATTCTCATGTGCCCCCACATTTCTCCTGTCGGGCCTGGCCAACGGGACTTCGGGCCTGGCGGGCCTCGGCAGGGCTCGAATCGGTATCCCATCCCTGTTCTCCGCCGCCTTCAGCTTCCGCCGGAAATTCGCCATTTGCCTATCTTCCGCCACCGGGGTGATCTTTTTCGGGGACGGCCCGTATAACCTCCTCCCCAACATCGACGCCTCCACCTCGCTCCGGTTCACACCGCTGTTCATCAACCCCGTCAGCACGGCGGCGGCGTCCAGCCAGGGCGAGCCCTCCACCGAATACTTCGTCCAAGTAAACACCATCAGAATCAACAACAATCCAATCTCCATCAACAACACCCTCCTCACCATCGACAGGCAGGGCAACGGGGGCACGAAGATCAGCACCGTGAACCAGTACACTCTGCTCGAGAGCTCCATCTACAGAGCATTCACCTCGGCCTACATCCGCGAAGCCGCGGCCCGGAACATCTCCAGGGTCCCTGGAATCGGGCTCTTCGAGGTCTGCTTCAGCACCAAAAACGTCGCGAGCACCCGCCTCGGGCCTTCGGTCCCATTTATCGACCTGGTTCTTCAGGGACAGAACGCAGTGTGGACGATCACGGGATCGAATTCCATGGTTCAGGTGAATGATAATGTCCTCTGTCTGGGATTCCTCAATGGGGGATCGAATCCAAGAACTTCGATTGTGATTGGTGGGCATCAGCTTGAGGATAATCTTTTGCAGTTTGATCTGGCGGCTTCGAGGTTGGGATTTAGTAACACTCTGTTGGGGAGACGGACTACTTGTGCCAACTTCAACTTCACTTCCAATGCTTAGAGAGTTCCTCCATATGTTCATAGTATATATACACATGATATATATATATATATATATATATGCATGTCTGTATATGTTTACATGTTTAGGTCACATACTCTTTTACTATGTACTTGGAATAATGGGCTGCATATATGATATATATGCGCTAGTCGATTGATTTATGATGTTGTCTGCCGTGAGGGTTTAAGGATTAGTGAAATAATACTCTCGTTCGAACTTAAAATTTTACCTTTTCTTGTTTTCAGATATCCGTAAATATAAATTTCATCTTCTAACGTTACATCATGTATGCATACCGTGTGTATAGAGTTTTAACCAAATATATGTTCCGTATATCTATAAAATGAAATATAAAATCTTGATTTGACAGTTGATTATAACACGAATAATCAGGTCGATGGTAGAGCCACGTGAAAATTAAAGGATAGACATGGACTTGATGACTTTAAATTTATCTTCATTTCTATACACATATTTACATATATACACACACTACTCATGAATTATATAAGTAGACAGAGAAACTAAAATGGTTGGGAGTAAGAGAGAGTTGATCGACTTGAGGTACAACCTTAGCTACAGCCTCAACTAATTTTGGCATTCATATTTCTCGATACTAAGACGTATGAAACTTAATTTGAAATTTTATGCACATTGCAATTTTGAATTGAAAATTAGAGAATGGAGTTGCAAAGAATATAACGTATATAAACCTTCGAGATTTTAAAGTGGAATAATTGAACCAAGACCAAAGAGAACGACAAGATACATGAATAGTGGCATAAAAAAAAACATTGGCATTCAATGATTACATTATATTGTAGGTACTTCAGTAATTACATTAATCGCTTCAAATTTAATGTCTCATTCCTTTGCTCTATTCTATGTTTTACTATTCAGAGTTTAAAAATGTGTACATGTTATTGTTAGTATTAAGCGCTTATTATTCGATCAAAAATTATAATTGATGACAGAGGCATAATTTTATCTCCTTATATATTTAGCAATGCGAAGCACCGTCCGAGGCGACAACTGCCTTGAGATGGCTATGCCCCACAAGCGACATGGGTTTGGCGATTAATTCTCAACCAATTACGTTTGCTTGAATCAAAAGATGGTGTTGATATAAAAGTCCAACAGTCATATTTTATTTTGCATATAGTACAAAAACATTAATTGTGTTAGGTGCATTTTAAAAAGAGAAGAAAGAGGACAAAATATTTGAAAAACATCTAATGTAGACTGGCCCAAGATAGTGGGCCCTGGAAAAAACAGGCCAACTTGACCCTCAGAGGAGGCCCAAACCAATCACAATCGGGACAGGAATACGACGCCGTAGCAATCGTCATAATTTACCATTGACACTTGCTTGACCTCTTCACCTCTCCTTCCACAGAGGTCTCGGTTTTGCGTCTACAGAAACCCTAGCTTCGTCGTCTCACTTCACTGCAACAATGAAGCTTGTCAGGTTTGTTTTTCTTACCCGAATCCAAAATTGGACGTGAAAATTTTAGTTTCGGATCATAAATTTCATTTGATCTTGTTTTGTTTTGCTTAATTTGAGCAGGTTTCTGATGAAATTGAATAATGAAACTGTTTCTATTGAGCTCAAGAACGGCACCGTTGTTCATGGCACGATTACTGGTTGGTCTCTCTCTCTCTCTCTCTATCTCTCTCGTGGATGTGTGGTTTAATGGGATATCTTTGCGTATAATATGTTTCCAGTGAAGTTTAGTTCGAGTGCAACTTGAATTTTGTTGTGGATTTTATACTTTTTGATTGTGGAATGCGTTTAGTTGCTATTGTTATGCAATTATAATTGCTGCAGAAGTGGGAGTTATGATTTGTGAATTGGACTAAACCAGTCAGTAGAATTTTGGGGCATTGAGCTGTGCTAAAACTGAACTCTAAAGCAGAGAACAATTCAATGTGAAATCTGAAGTGAAGTAGACAGTAGAAAAGTGATTTAATCATCAATTAAGATTTTCACCCGTGTGTTTGTAAGCTTGACAAGTTGCGAAACTTCTGTTGGTTTTTATTTAATTCTTCGTGGAGTTGAAGTTTGGGACCTCAAAAATTTACAGTTACGATGATGCCATGCCAGATGAAGATGTAACATAATGCATTTTACGGTTATGAGCACGATAACACCTTTGTTGCATTTGATCTGTTTTCATTTATGCAAGTTCACTTTTGTTCATCAAAGCCTTCTAATGTTGAATTCAATGTGACACGTAAGTGTCTTACTGTTTGATCACTTGTACAAGAACCTAATTATACACGCTCTATTGGTTGCTCATTTGCATCATAATTTACTATGTGAAATAGAAATTCCATGTTTCCTTTGAACCTGTGAATTCAATTCAAAGTAGAAGGTTTCAGAATATTTCGGAAAGTGTTTGATGTAATGTGGTTTTTGCCAAAGCATTTTTAAGACAATGTAACTAGGTCAGACAAGCGGCTATTTATTGTTGTATTCACATTTGAAATTATTCACAAAGTCAATGTTTAATTTAGTAGGATAGAGAATATTAAAAGCATTAAGTCAGTGTACATAGCTGTTTTACTGATTGCATTCAATTACTTCCCTAGGACCCTTTCGTGCAATAACAGAGTCATCGTTACATTTCATGGCTGTGATTTCTGACTGATTACTGACTTCAATTATCTAAGCTAGGCATTTGAACTGGCTACTGACTCGGGCTCTCCCTTTTTATAGGTGTTGATATCAGCATGAACACACATCTGAAGACTGTAAAGCTAACTTTGAAAGGAAAAAATCCAGTCACAATGGATCACCTGAGTGTAAGAGGTAACAATATTCGGTATTACATCCTACCTGACAGCTTAAATCTCAAGACTTTGCTGGTGGAAGAGACACCTAGGGTCAAGCCAAAGAAGCCAACTGCTGGTATGACAAAAATTGCGCTTAACTTTCGTTCTAGTTTTATACGGAAAATTCTTGCACATACGCAATCTTGACTCTCCTACATCCAATGGCTCAAATTATGCCATATATGGCATATAATTGAGTATATATATACATTCAAAATATTGTACAATCGGAACCATTATATAAGGGCCCCCCATGATTGTGTATATACAAGAATTTTCCGTTTTAGATGATGTGCATCTCATGGTGTATATAATCTCTAATTATCTGTCCTATTCAGGGAGACCTTTGGGACGTGGTAGGGGCCGGGGCCGTGGGCGTGGACGTGGTCGAGGCCGTTAGATATGGCTCCGATCATCTAAATTTTTGTAGTATCTGGCTATGTAAAATCTGTAATGAAGGAGAGACGATATGCTTTACCTTGGCACTTGAGTATGAAGCTTGCCGAGTTTTTGTTTACAAGATTATTGGACTTACTTTTAGTATTATGAACCTATCTGTGTGGATTCAAACTTCTGATGACCTCTGATCGTAGCCAATGTGTATGTAAGCAAAAGCAGGTTTTTCTCCCACTTTTTGAGAGAGAAAATCAGTATTTTCTTGTTATCAGACAATAGTCTCCTCTTTGACATTGTGGAAAGTAACACTTTCTTAATGACCTAAGATTTGTTAAAGTCGTGTTAAAAATTGATTGAGCTATGAAGACAATTTTTGTTTCTATAAAGTTCTATAAATGTATACATAGACGTATAAATAAGTGTGTGTGTGTGTGTGTGTGTGTGCTCGTGCATAGATTTATCAACTATCAGCTAGTCTAGGGGATGGGGAGCTAGAATTATTATAGGATTTGAATTCTGAAATTGTGAATAAATTGAATATTCAAATTCTTAAAATCATCCCATTGTGAATAAATTGAATGTTCAAATTTTAATCTAGGGAACGAGGCGCTAGATCAATTATAGGATTCGAATTTTAAAATTGTAATCTAATTGATTATAGGGTTTGAATTTTAAAATTATAATTGAATTGAATGTTTGAATCTTATGGATGGGATGGGATATTCGAATTTTGAAATAGTTGGATTGGGAGGATTGTTCATATGCAGTTTGGGTTAGAAGAACTATCCTCATAATTAGGCTTTTGTAGCGGGCGAATTCGAATTAGGGGGATAGTGGTCGAAAAATTGAGTGGTTAAACCAAAATTGGAAAAAGCAAAAAAATGTACCGGCAGAGTTTTCGAGTCGGACGCGTAACAAAATTTATAGGCCGGATGTCATTCCTTGGGTCCAATTCAAACCCGAGTTATATCTTGTCTCGCAATTCACGCGCTATTTTGTCTTCTCCAGCAAGCAAAAGGCCCTCCACTTTAAAAACCCTCTCGCAGAAAATAAACCCTCTCATTCACATTCACAAAGTAAATCTTACAATCCGTCATTTTTCTCCTCCTTCCATCGAAATCAATGGCGAAATCAACCTCGGCGAAGTCGGCTGCTATTGTGTTTGGAGCTTTGGCTTGCGGCTGGCTCGCGATTGAGATCGCACTCAAGCCCTGGCTCCAGAAGGCCCGATCCGCCATGGACAAAGCCGACCCGGCCCGAGATCCTGACGATGCCGAGAACCCTTCTTTGGGCGATGATAAGGCCAAGACAGATGATCAGCAGTAGTAGGTTCTGAGGAATTCGAAATTAACTCTAATGGCTTAAATATTGTGCTTATTAGTTTTATATTTTTTGTTAATTAGGTATTTTACTGTGATATTCTGATTTTTATTTTTCCTCTTTTTGGTTGAATGGATAATTTTTAGTTTCTGCTTACACCATTTTTTTTTCCCGATTTGGGCTACAATTCCTTGAGCAATCTTTATTGTGAAAAGAAATTAGTATTTTCCAAAGAAGTTATTTATCGTGAAGAAATTTCTGGAAAATAATTCTTTATTTTTCTGGTTTAATAACTTTAAATACTATAATCAATCTCGACTAGTTCAAGTGGTTTTTGGTTTTTAAGTTATTATTGCAAAAACAAAGCATTGAAGAAAAATTGGGAGTTCCTTGATCCTCATTTCCAATGGTGCTATGCTACCTAAGTTTCCTCTTTCATAACACACACATCGGGACAGAGTCAGAGAGGGCTAAGGGGAGGCGCCCGTCAAATTTTTATATGTACTTTTTTTAAAATTTAAAATTTTGCCCACCCTACGTCATATATAAACCTTTAATAATATGTATAAATTCAAGTCCCTCCAAACAAAATTTTCTAGTTCCTTCCCTGTACACAAAGCACTCACTCTCTCACTCACTCACTCACTCACTCACACAGACAATACGACCTTGCAAGAAAGTCCCTCAAATTTTTCTTCACAAGATTAGGCTCAAATCAATCAAGATATGAAGCAAATCGTTTAAGCTACTAGTAACTCCATACATCGCACTTTCACACTTATTTTCTTGATCAAAAGCTAAGAGCAACACGGGACAACAGAAGAAAAAAAATAACAAACAAAGCAAAAAATCAAACATCATTTCAAAGTGTAGTAGACTATTAAGTCAGAATGAAATGATGAAAGCTCTTCATCTTCCCTCTTCCCTCCTTTTGTGAAATTTACGCGAACGGGTAATTCTCATACCTCATGCTGCAATCGACCATCCCGACCTGGCCGCCAATACGGCCAGAGCACGCACCAGACACAGCGCCCCTGGCCGAAGCCAAGCAGTTGGCGCATTCGGAATTGGCCAGGGATTGGCTGCAAGTGGCATGGCCATAGGCAATCGAGGTGGGATAAGGAGAGGTGGTGTAGTAATCGAAGCCGTTTTGCGACGGAGTGACATTCATTAAGTCAGCAAGAACATAGGCGACGCTGTCGCCAAACGGGTCGTCTTCTGAGTATGTTTCTCCGTTGCAAATAAGGGTGTTTACATTTGTGTTGGGGTCGCTTTTCGCGACGGAAAATGCCGTCGCTAGAAGTGTGACGATCATCATATAGGGAACGAAGTTTGGAACTTGGCTCATCTTGACTTGGATTTTTGATGGGGTTTTTGTTGGTTGCTTTTGTGTTGATTTGTGGGTTTTTTAGTGAGTGAAGATTGGAGGTGACCAATTTCGTCGGTATATATAGGCTTTTGGAGACATTGGTTAGTACACCAATTTTTGGGGCTATTAGAGACGGCTGATACGGGTGCATTCGCTTGTCCCTATTTTATGCACTGGTTTAATTCAAATATTTTAAACTAATGTCGTATCTTACTTGTTGCATATCCAAGCTACACAAAAATATGGCATTGTATTTTATGTTTGGATCACGTTCGGATTAAATTGCGCTTGTCATTACCCCCAATTTAAAATTAAGTGAAATTCTTAAAAAAAATAAAATTCAGAAGTTGCATGGTAAAATTATAGAAAAATTGCAAGGATGGAAAATTTCAGTTATTGAAGTGAATTTATACTCGATTGATTTATGAAGTATGAATGAAAATATGATAATATAATGAAGTGAAATACTATACTATTATACATGATTTAACAGTTCGTACTTCGTAACTCGGTTGGATATATAATGACACCTTCCATGCATAAATTCTTTTCTACTAAATGCCCAATTCACGAAGTACCTACTCTATGTCTCTAAGAAACCCATGGGCAATTTAGTCCAAAAGTTACTAAATTTTCACATTTTTTTTATATAGAAAAATTTCACATGGTTTTGAAAATATTAACATTTTATATTTGCCCGGGTTGTAAGATTGGTAGAGTACCATAGTTTAGATAAAAGACGACACTATTTTCTTCACTTTTTAAAAGTAGAAATCTTTATTTTAAATCGGGCTTAGTTAGGTAAATGTATTCTCACCAAATTTTATTTTTCCTTTCATTTTTTTTTCAAATTTTTTGTTTCTTTCGTTAATGGATTATTAACCATATATCATATTTTGAACTAGAATAAAAGATGAAATCTTAATTGGAATATAAAATCCAAACTGTGTAATTTCCAATATATAATAATCATTAGGGATAATTTCCATTTTCATTCGTTATGTTTGGGGTGTATGTTTTTAGCCTGTTAAGTATGATCTCTGCAATTTGGATCCTATATGTTTTATAATATTGCAATTTCAGTCTGATTTCATCGAAATCCATCGGCACTCGCTGACATGGTGTATAAAATTGTAACGTCACGTCAATGAGTTCCAACGGATTCTGGTGAAATTGGACTGAAATTACAATATTTTTAAAATATATAGGACTAAAATTACAAAATAAATATTTAACGGATAAAAAATATACACTTCAAACATAACGGAGAAAAATGACAATAATCCTTAATCATTACAGCATCTCAATATAACATCAATTCATGGCGTCAATAAAATGGCTTCGCTAATCTACTCCGGATTAGTGGGAGAACACAAATTTTGCAGGCCAGATACGAATTATACATATGTAAAGCTATAGTTTTTATTATTTTGACATTTTGTGGGTGTAAATTCTCAAATATTTACAGGTCGTATGTAACCAGAAAAAAAATATATTCGCAAATAAGTAAAAACTCTCAAGGGTCTAACCAGTCCGTTGTCGTCCAGCGGTTAGGATGTCTGGCTTTCACCCAGGAGACCCGGGTTCGATTCCCGGCAACGGAAAATGTTCTTCTTTTAGTTGTTCAACTGGTTTTGGTCTTGCGTTGTAAGTTATTATAATCTGAAAGCACCAAAAAAAAGGTGCAGCTTAGAAAGAGAGATGCTGCTCGTCTTCTTCCTCCTCCACTCGTACCACAATTACTGATACAATCGAGGCGAGTCGAACCAAATTTTTCAGTAGTTGAGGAGAGCCAAATTTAAGCGAACGGGTACTTTTCGTACCTTATGAAACAGGCGATATTGTCGAACTAACTACCAACATGGTAGCCGGAGACAATATCGTGCAATCTCTGCATTCGGACTTGGACAGAGATGTCGTGCGAGTTGCATTGACATAAGCCATCGAGGCCGGATAAGGAGAGGTTGAGTAGTAACTGTAGCCTTCTCGTGATGGCCGTGAGGAGCGGTAATGCACCGAGAACACATTCCACGCTGTGTCGAAAAGGGTCATCTTCTGCATAGGTTTGTACGTTGCACGCGTGTAAGATTGAGCTTTTTCGCTATGGGGAATGCCGTTGCCAAGAACACCATTATCATGATAGAGGGGACGATAGTTGGAAACTTGGCTCATCTTTTCTTCAGGTTTGGTGACGTTTTTATTGATTGCTCTTTTCAAGTTGTAGCTATATATGTAGGCCTTTGGAGACATTGGTTTGTCCACCAATTTTCGGGCATATTAGAGACGGCTGATATTGATGTGTAACTTTGATAGGCCAGAAACACATATGAGCTGATATATGACCATCAGTATATGTTCATATTTTGTTATAGCCTTTTGATATGAAATTTTACTTATAATTGTTCAATCATAGCAATTGTATATTGTGTTTTAAGGTATTATTAAGAGCCATCATTGATGCAGCTTCTTCACAAGAGCTCAAAAAAGTCCTTTAAATCTTTTCTCAACAAGATTCAAGCCACATTGCATAGAACACCAAAATGACATAGCTAAAAACTCCTTGAAATCGCACTAAGTTGCATTTTCTTGAAAAGTTTAAAACATCACAAAAACAATAACTCAACATACCAATAAAATAACACACACACAATCATTTCAAAATGTGGACTATTAGTTAGTCCACAACTGAATTCTCTTCCTCTTCTTCCTCCTCCTCTTCAGTCGTACCACACGTACTAATACAGTCGAGCCTAGTCAAGTCAAATTTAAGTAAATGAGTAATTCTCATACCTTATGAAACAACCAACAATCTCAACCTGGCCACCAACATGGCCCGAGCACGTGTCGGACACGATGGTGCTGGCTCTGCCCAAGCAATCGGCGCATTCGGACTTGGACAGAGACAGAATGCAAGTTGCATGGCCATAAGCCACCGAATCCTTGTAAGGGGATTCATTGTAGTAACTGAAGCCATCTTGCGATGGGGTTTGATTCGCTAACTCAGCAAGAACATAGGCCACACTGTCTCCATAAGGGTCACCTTCTTCGTAAGTCTCTGAGTTGCATATGAGGTTACTTTTCGCGACGGAAAATGTTGTCGCGAAGATCACCATTATCATGACGAAGCTTGAAATTTGGCTCATCTTTACTTTGATTGTAATGGTGTTTTCTTGGTTTTGTTTCTTGGTTTGAGTTGTAGTTTTACTGAGTGATGATTGGCGGTCACTAATTCCGTTGCTATATATAGGCCTTTGGTCATTGGTTTGTCCACCATTTTTTTGGGCCTATTAGAGACGGCTGATGTATGCGAATTTGATACCCTTTTTCCTGCATTGGTTTAACTCAATTTTTTTAAAAAACTAAATACTGTATCTTAATTGTAGCATATCCTAGTTACACAAAACTGTTTCTTTTGTTTAAAGAACCAATATCTCTCTCCCTCTCTCTCTCTCTCTCTCTCTCTAAGTTTTAATCAGCCAAATCCGTCCCTGAACTATTTTGTTGATTATCTTCTGGTTGAATTGCCCTTGTCATTACTTGACTTAAGAATCAAGTGAAATACTTACTTTTGTTAAAAAGTTGCATTAGGTAAATTTCGGTATAATTACAAAGACAAGACAAGGCCATGAGTAATTTTGTTTTACAGTCACTAAATTTTAACTTTGATGGTGGAAAGTTACGAATCAAATCTTCTATTCAACCTTTTTTTCTTTTTTAATATTGCAGTCCACCGTCTG
Source organism: Petrea volubilis (assembly GCA_026212405.1). Lineage (NCBI taxonomy): Eukaryota > Viridiplantae > Streptophyta > Magnoliopsida > Lamiales > Verbenaceae > Petrea > Petrea volubilis. Next base: position 1,497,497 of record CM047876.1, on the reverse strand, counting down.
ATGCAGGACGCATTTATAATATGAAATACCCGTGAGTATTTGTCATGTGTCCAACCTAGTGGAATACATAGTTAGAATAGGAAAATGGAATAGATGATCTGATGCCGAAAAATTGACCACTTATTATCTGCTGGGTTGATAAATTGCCAGAGTACAAAATAACTATTTTCTTGACATTTTGAAAGTAAGAAATTTATTTAAGTGGGGGTTTTATTTAATTTAATTGTTTGTGTTCATATCTTTTTCATCTTGATGTTGTGAATGGAGCAATTGGATTGGAAGGGTCGGCCTCTGCAGCACTTGATCCGGCTTAGTCGGCCAGTGGATCATAACCGTATGAATAAGACCAAAAAAAAATATTTATCTTTAATTTTTCATTTTTTACGAATTCTTATATTTGTTCAATTGTTTTGTTGGCTATGAAGATTAGCCACAAAATGTATTATAAATATCTAAATATCTATTTTCTAATATGTAATTAGCATTTGAAACACCTCATTTTTAACACAATCAAATATGACTGATGACAATAATTAGTGGCTTAACTCATGTTAAAATTTACTGACCAAAGTGTGTCAAAAAGAGTATAATTGGAAGAATTAGAGTTTGGAAATTGGAAAAAGTATCCTTATCTATTTCAGCTCCAGTTGAAATAATTATATTTGGATAGATGGAAGCACATAAATCTGTATACTTGGATAATTACACCTACATCCCTTGAGATTTGGTGTAAAAACACTCAGCCCCTTGAGGTTTGTATAATTACAGAAAACACCCGTGCGATCAATGTTTATGGGGTTTAACTAGTTTAAGAAAGGGGCGGTTATAGCCTTAGGGGATATAACGGTAAGGCAAAAGTTGACAGCATAGATAGTTTCTATAATTATGCAAATCTCAGGATTAAGTGTAGTTATACCAGGTTTCAAGGGGTCTCTGTGTAATTATCCATTACTCATATAGTTTTTGTTATTCTGACATTTTGTGGGTCTAATCTCTCAATCATTTCAACTCGTACATATGATAGAAATTTGTGCTCGAATATAACATTTTTTTGGAAAAGTTCCATAATGGAAGGGTCATCTAGGCTGCTATATCAGAGCTGAACCAGTCCTGTTTTTCACTCTGCTTAATCATAGCAACAATATATTGTGTTTTTCAGTTACTATAAAGAAAGCATTATTGCACTAAATGTCAGGAAAATCCTGTTATAATGTTATAGTGTGTGTATCTATAATTGATGCAGCTGCATTGTAAGATCTTAACAAAAAGGCTTCAAAACTTTCTTCTTAAGGATCAACACACATTTCCTGATACTAAACAAGAACCATAGCCAAGAAACTCCGCCAAAACCGCACTAAGTTACATACTCGAGAAGCTACAAGCAACACATGCAAAGACAAAAAAAAATTGAGCAAGAATTCAACATATCAATAAAACAACACACATCATTTCAAAGTCTCGACTATTAGTAGTCAACGACTGAATGCTGGCTCTTCCTCCTCTTCTTTATTCGAACGAATAATTGTCATACCTCATGTAACAACCAACGACCCCAACCTGGCCACAAATACGCGCAGAGCACTCTCTAGACAGGGTAGCTCTGGCCGAGGCCAAGCAATTGGCGCAGTCAGAATTGGTCATATAGTTGCTGGTTGCTACAAAGTGCCTTCCCATAAGCCACTGAGTTCGGGTATGGTCCGTATGGAGAGTGAGTAGTAAATGTAGTGTTTTTGCGACGGGGTGACATTCATTAAGTCAGCAAGAACATAGGCGCCGCTGTCTCCGAAAGGGTCATTTTCCGCATATGTTTGTCCATTGTAACTAAGCTCACTTTTCCCGCAATCATTATAACAGGGACGAAGCTTGGAGTTTGGCTCATCTGTTTGTCCCTTTTTCATTTGTTTAACTCACTGGTGTATACACTAATTACAAAATCTATATCTATTTTTAAAAAGGACTCCTAACTTCTCTAAGATCTAAGTAGTCACACCCTCAAACCCATCCCTTAATTTCTTTATTTCTTTTTAATTTATTAAAAGTTGATAATATCACCACTAAGATTTTAATAAAGTTGTCAAATTGCCAATACTTTAATATATAACGTCTGCGAAATGGATTTAATGTATTTTTTTCTAAGTAAAATAGCCACGAGGGATTTGCAATTATATAGGTTCGAACACATATTTGATTTGTTTTTCCAATTGTATGAAATTATGCTTTCCAACATTATTAATCGATTCGTTTTGGAATGTGAATTAATAATGATGGTTTGACATAATAATTTGATCTATAAATTATGAATCAGTAATGTAATTAAATAATACGCAATAATACGTCTTCCATTGAAAACAAAAGAAAAGAAATCAACGTCACAGTGAGTGAACCGTCCCTAAAAAATAATGCAAACACAACACTTTGAATGACTATAACTGAAACAATCTTCAACATCCCAACCCAAAAAACACACACACGAATCGCACCTTAAACAAATCGAATCAAAAACAAAATGATCAAAACCAAATCAAAAATCAACACCAAAACACCAATGAATTAATCTTTCATCAGAAAGTGTACTTCTCATATCTCATGGTACAATCAACCATCTCCACCCTGCCGCCGACGCTATAGGGACAGCCGCCAGTGACGGTGGCTCTGGCCGAGACAAGGCAGTTAGCGCAGTCGTTGTTGGACAGCGCCGTGTTGCAAGTGGCGTGGCCGTAAGCGACCGCCGCAGCGTATGGCGAGGCAGTGCTGTAGTCGAAGCCCTGTTTCATCGGCGTCACGTTCATCAGATCCGCGAGGGCGTAGGCCACGCTGTCGGAGTAGAGGTCCCCTTCAGAATACCCGTTCTCGTTGCACCAAAGCAGAGTCACTTGGGTGTTAGGGTCACTTTTAGCGACGGAAATTAGCGACAGTAGGGTAACTAGCGACGTGATAATCGTGACGTTGAGCTTTTGAGCAAATGCCATTCTCTCTCTCTCTCTCCCTCTCCTTGTGTGTGCGTGTGTGTGTGTGTGTGTTTTCCCTCTCTTTTTGATTTGATTTTGTTGGAAGATGATTTCTGGTGTGTGTGTGTGTGTGTGTATATATATGGCTTAGGATCATTGTTTTTTGCTCCGCGTTAGGACCAATGCGGATGGCCTTTGTTTGTGTCTCATTGCATTGTGTAAAGAAGTTTGTATCGCATGTGCTTTATGATCATCCGTAAAGACAAAATTAACTAATCTATTAGATGCTAGAAATCTCTCTTAATCCCTGAAATTTCTAAGTACAATTAGAAAATTCTACTATCCGGCTAAGGGCTGCAAACGAGACCTTAGTGAGGACACCGGATATGAGCGAAAGAGCTATTGCCCCTGTAGCAAAATTGAATTTAAGCCATTAAAATACTATTATCCAATTATATATATATATATATATATATATATATGTTGGTGTTAACCACTCCATTATCGACAATTGAGGTACTACAAATGCCCAATATAAAAACAACCCTCTCAATTTAATTGTTCCATTTACAACTCCAAGCTCGGACCCTAAACATTGTTCAAAGGTCCAGACCATCATCTTTACTAGATCATTTGGATGTATATATGCATACTGAAAATAAAGAACCAATTTTAATTCTGAAGATTTTTTTTTAGTAACTTAAGCTCTTCCCTTTGGTAACAGTAACCCTGGCGACGTGCCTGCAGATGCATAACCCGAGCGGTAGGGTTGTTGGGGATTGGGGACATTAAACGAGTAATAATTTCTTCATATCTGAAATATCAACTGTGATTGATATAATAGTTTGTAGTCCATAATTTCAAGATCATGTTATTAGCCCCCAAATATATATATATATATAAAGGAAAAAAAATGAATATGCTCGTTCCTAAGCTCTAACTAATTTCAATCTATACATTATATCCCTATAGATAATGATCATACAACACTTTCTGCGTGAAGTGCATTATATATGGCTGGCTCGGAACCTGCTCTCGCATTGATGAGATGACCGCGGCAATATGGTGAGATCGCTTGTTTCGAATATTGATGATTTTACTCCTTCGGCGAGAGGCCATCTGACCGGCAATTAAGCATCAATACCCACGAGCCACGAGCCACGAGACACTCATCGGATCATAGTCCATAACGCCGCAACACTTTACTTAGACCAGGCATTACGTTGTACGCTTGATAGGATCTTCGCAACTCAATGATTGAACCCACCTAAGGATACAAACGAAAAGGGAAATTAATTGGGAGCAAGTGAAGTTCAAATGAACATTTCAAGAAACAGAACCTTGTGTTACATATGTTAACCGGATTAAAAAAGTGCCAACTAGCAAGTGTAAATTCAAACAATTCCAATGCGCTCGAACTACAAATTATGTTTGACACAAGTATGTAACATTTTCTGCAACACACCAGTGTACGACACATGTAAATTTGGACAGTGGTTATTTGGGAAGAGAGGATGTTGTAACGTGGACAAAAGACCAATAAATCTTGTTCCGTATCAGAACCCATCATTTTCACCTTATCATGTATCATTAATATAAAGAAAATGTTACAGCTTGTGTTGCATAAGATTCTTGTTGCTATTTTATGAGAAGCAACAATAACTTTTCCACTGATACAATTGTCCATTTGAATGAAACATGTAGATACAATTTTCATACACTAACTACATGCGTAAAAAATCTGTGGTATGCCCGAGAAGTATAGGACGACTTCCATCAATGAACAAATAGGATGCATCACATGGAAGTATACAATTACGGTGGAGTACATGGACAGAGTAATGAGTAACTAATAATTACCACCCTGAATTGCAATCTGGAAGGCAAGAGACATGCACTGATAGTGAACTTACAATGATTAGAATTGATGTGAACCCTATGGAGAAACCCTCATTGATACGGCGCAAATAATGATCTAGAATGCTCGACGTAGTGGCCAAGACACTTAGCAATAAACCCCCTGCAGAAGTATTGCCATAAAACATTAGAGAACTTGGAATCAGAGAGAGAGAGAGAGAGGTAAGCAGCGTTGTACCCCAAAACCGTGTTGAAGCTTGTATCTTTGTCAAATACTCGATGGTGGCTTTTCCTGGTTTTATATTTGGAATTCTTGCACCCATCTTATTCAAGTAATCAGCAATTTCCTTTGGCATATTGGCCTGGATAACAGATTTAAGTATTAATATACATACATCAAGATGTTGATATTTGGCATCCATAGGGAAAGAAAGAACACTATAGTTATCCTGCCAAAAATAAATTCCCACACGTGAAGGTTGAGAAATTACTTACAATGTCAAATATGTTGAACAGGAACACGAAAAATGCATAAATTGTATAGTAAACCCAGGGTTCTGCCCCACGAGACGTGGCAGGGTTCAGGATATCCCTCAAATGTTCCCAAAAACGAGAGCCAATAAGACTGAACAAAATTCACATATTAGATTCTAATGTAACAACCAAATTAATATTGGGAACCATTTAAAGTTGATTTGACATAATATGAAAATGAAAATATATGACAAACAGTAAAATCATAGAAGCCTTACTACCTTGCAACAATGCCTGGAAATGCCAGGAGATATGATGTAGTGAGCACAGGTTGCATTCCGGATGGATTTATGTTGAATGGAATATAAGGCTCCACCTCAGTAAGAGGAGAATCTTCTCTGTCCAAAGTAGGTAAGAAAACAATGAATAACTTTTTCAAAACCATGTATAGAATTCAAAAGGCAATCTCTATGTTATTATAGTGCTGAGGATAAATTACATCCACACCACCATAGGGGGTACTGGTACTTTTCCGAACAAGAGCAGATTCTTTCTCATTATGCCAAACCTCAGGGGGTGAAGATGTAATTTCCCCTATTAATAAAGTTCAGTTGTTTCAGGGCATATAAGCTGATAGCGATGTCATAAGAGTTTCAAGAAAACATAGAATGTGAAAAGGCTTAACATCTATTCCCAAGAAAAGTCAATAACACTAAATTGCAGTTCTCTCTTCATAAAAAGAAAATATTATTTTCACGATGATAACAATCCCATATATCAGAACTTGTGTATTGCTGATCACTTGGGAAGATTAACCTTAATTTCTTCAAACTGAATAAAATATATCCAGAGAACATTAAGTAGAATTCACCGAATCACCTGGCAGCCGAAGCGAGTTTGAAACCATAATATTGCAATTTGATCTTCCTGCAACCCTCGGTTACAACAACTGCCCACATAGTCACTATAGTGAAAACACCTAATACTCCAAGCACGTAAGGCCACCAGCTCACGGAACTTCCTGCAGTTAGGGAGAGAAAACACAAAAAAATGAAATAGTTCTATTAGTATCTGGACAATATGGCATAACACGGAGCATTTTTAGTATTTTTCATGACTAATTAACATAACTTCTGAATCAAGATAAGATGAATTTATAGTAATTTTGTCCTTGTCACTAACCTGAGAGCTGAGTTAACATCTTGTACAATGTATCTGTGTAGCCAGTTAAAATGCTGACACATATAATCAAAGATGATCCTTGACCTGGCCACATATAGCAGGTTAGAGAGCTATTATTCAACAAACATTACATGGCTACAGAAAAAAACTAGAATATGTATATCAAGACAACAATGAAGATATATATGCACATGCACAGAAAAATACCAAATCCAGACTCTGATATTTTGTCACAAATCCAAGTCATTGTCATCGCACCACACACCAGAAAAAATGTTGTGACCATCACATGCTTTACCCTGCATATAATATAAAACATTAACATTTTATAGGTGAACACAGAAATGAGCTTTTCTCTCACGTATCTCGATTCTTATAAAATTATTCACTCCTATCACGACTCAGGACCTTAAATATGAAATGAATGTCTTAAGTCATGATTACCTGTGACTGCCTGCATAAATAGAATATGGAAGAGAATAACAAGAAAGAATTAGAGCCTCCACCACAGCAAAGCCAAGAGAGATCCACCATCTGAAAGAGATCGGAGATACATGAAAACTGAAGCAAACTTGTATGCAATCAAAAATTAATATTTTGAAATAAACTGAAATTTTCGCAAGGGCTTGTCTCACTGCTTGAGATGAATAACTAGACACACATATAACTCTTGATCTTCTCATGACCATCTAAGCCTTCTTTTCTCAGCTTCACTAAGGAAGGTACAACGTGACAAAGCACCTGAACAAGAATTGTACTGACCATTTTAAAGGCATTACCGTAACTAAAGCACAACTATAGGTTTAATTCTCACTTTAACAATCAAAAACAAGGTCTCGAAGACTAAACCTGCATAAGGATTGATGCTGCAATTTGAGGACTGATCCCAAGCTGAAAAAGAGAAAGCTTAAGCTCTGGAGTGAAATCACCAAGTTCATCTGCAAACAGTGAAAAATCCAAATACAAAAGAATAAATCCACAAAGACTGAAAGTGGAAGCAACTAACTAAAGCAACTCAATTTACAACATTCAAAATAAATCATCTTGTAATGCCTAAAAAGCCAATATAACATCAAGAAACTTAAAAAACACCAAAAGAAAAAACAAGAATCAATTCAGGGACAATTAAACCTTTGGCTCGACCCCTGGCGTCAAGATTCAAAATGTTCCATGAAAATTTACTCACCAACAGAACCCGAGATGAAGCTGAGATAATTTTCTGGCATCAACCGCCTATCAAATCCCGGTAAGGGAATAAAGTACCCGAGTCGGCTCATTACTATCAAAACAGCCGTCACAAACAGCCTCCTTCGAATCTCACTCTTGAAAAACGACTCTGCAGCATTGTTAATGATCGAGCCAAGCCTTACAAAATTCAAAAACCTATTCCTGAATGCCTCAGGCTTTGGCTCCGAAATCTCTAAACTCTCAAAACCATTCACATTCAAAGCCATTTCCCCATTTCCTGAAGCTTCTATAAATCGCTCATAATTTAGGGATTCTGTAGACGCAGCCCGAACATTAACCAAGCTCCTTAAATAACACTTGGCTAACAAAAACCCTTTGTTTTCTTTCAAAAATACATGCTTTCTCGATGAAAAAAAATCCCTTCCACTCATGCTTCGCCGGAACAGCGAGAAATCAGTCGGAACTACAGTTCCGCATCCGGAACAGGCCCCAGCGCGCCACCGCGACTGTTGTGGACGATTATGCTTCGCAGCCGCCAATGAAATCGGATTCGCCGGGCGGTCGCCGGCGATATGGAACGAAACGGTGGCTGAAACGGCGTTTTTAGCGGCTCTCTCTCTTCCGCCATGTCTAGAGCTCTGATAATTTGGAGTGAAGTTTTGGATAATCGAAAAGCTAGCCATGTCACTTGAATTTCACGAAGCAATTACCATCAAATCAACTCAAGAACGAGTGAATTGCTGCTAGCCTGCTACTTCCACTACTCAGTTCAACCCTAATAGAATGTTTATATTTTTATTTAAATAAATTATTATTATTATTATTTATTTTTAGAATAATGGATTTCCTGTTTAGCCGATGTAGTACATGGGGAAACTGGCAATCTTTTTTTTTTGTTATTATTACAACCACGCCTTATATACGTCAATCGAAAAAAACACTCCCACATACATACATACATACATACACACTATTATAGAATAAAGTTGGCAATTTCCCCCAAGTGGTTATAAAAATATTTTTTATTTTAATTTTAAAAATAGTTGATAGCTTAAGTAAACTGAAATAAAACTAAATTAATAAGTTATTATAATATTACTTAAAAATTAAATATAAAAATTATTCTAGTTCTTTAACTTAATAAATTTATTTAGTCTAGATTCTAAGTACAGTTCAATTATTTTGAATAAAAGTGGATAAATATTTTATTGAATTAAATTATAATATATTAAAATAAATGTAAATTCTTTTAAAAAATGAGTATACCAATTTGTTTTAGAAAAAAGCATACACAACTTGAAGTAATTGATGAAAATAAAATTATTCATATAAATTTAAAAGAGTTTAAAGTTTACTTTTGATTGAAGAGTAAATAGTTTGGTTTCTAACTAAAACATATTTAATTTAATATGAAATTCATATTATAAAAATTGGTACAAATACATTTGTGAAGGTATATGACATATAGTATATAATTAAGGGATAAAGTGTATTTAACCCTATTTTAAAATGAATGGCCATGTTGGTCAATCCTTCAATGTAAAAAATAAGAGTGGAATATCAATAATAATTCAATTTTCTTACATTATGTTCCATGTGTTAATCTTTGTTAAAATTTTAATGAAAATATCACATGACTTGCACATTATCGTTAGTATGTAACTATGTATTATTGTTGGGATGACGCGTCCACTAAAGGGTTGACAGAAATTGGCCCGCAAATTTGGTTAGTATTTATATTTTTTTATAAAGTACCAACACCATCTAATAATTATTTGGTTTGCTTTTTCCTTTTTTTTTCTTTTCCTCTCTCCTTCTTTTTCCTCTCGCTTTGCTCTTTCATCTTTTTACCGTGATATATTATTATTTTTTTATTTTCTTCTCTCCCTCCTTTCTCGTATCTTTGTCTTTAATACTTAGTTTACTTTATCTTTTTTTAATTATTTTTAATAATAAAACTCAATTTAATTTTCAATCTTTTTTTAATTATTTTTCATAATATATAAATTTACTTTTCAATCATTTTTTTATAATGGATAAAATTATAAATTTACTAAATATGTGATTAAATTATATTTCATTTTTATTTTGCACATGCATACACCACTAGTTATATTAATTATTATGTGGTTGAATGAAGTTTTTCATAATTGTTTTTGCACAAAACTTGAAACGGTTATAGTAAGGTGAGTACAAAATCAACAATTAATCACTGAACCAACCTTAACATTATATTCTTATGACAAATGTATATCTACATATACAACAAATGCAGTCAAATTGATTATTACCAATTCACCATGAAGCATGTGGATTTGCTGTCATTATTTACAGTACATGAGATGATTATCAAGAGGAAGACAAGAATTGATGGAATTTATGAACAATAAATAACTGCAATACAGGCTGTGTATATTTATTTTTTTTCCTCTAATGAAATTAATTAATTTATTTTTTTTCTTTAAATCTGTTAGTAAGTCCATTCCTTGGGGAGAAAAATCTCCGGGGAACGCCACATTTCATCTTCCTTCTTCTGCATCTTTTCATCTACTATTTTTGCGATACATTCGGTTTCATCTGCACATTAAATTCAATTACGCTTGTAAATAAATTCATCATTAGAGTACAAGAAAACAATACTACACACGCAGGCACGTGCACGCACACACATATATATTTATAAAATTAAATGAACCACTTGATCGGGACTTACTAATTTGTTGGACTCGACCAAGTTTGCCCGCATCAAGATTAAGGGTGTTGGCCACATTTGAAGGTAGCAGAACGGGAGAGAATGCTGGAAGAAAACACAATAGAAAAACATTACGATGGAAAAATTAACCAAAAGTGATATATAGGAGGTGTTTGCAAATGAAGAGAAAATATGATTTTCCAACTTCTGTCGGAACAAAAAATAGCAATGCAATGTTTTTTTTTTTTCTATTTCTATTTAAAAAAGAGTTAAAATAAGTTAAAAAGTAAAAGCACTTTCAAGCCGCTTTTTAAAAATTGAATCATTGCTGTCGACTTTTTTTTTTTCAAACATTGTCTACTTTTACCACTTTACTTTCGTTCAACTTTGTCAAGAAGCTCTACTTTTCCAAAAAGCAGAATTGTTTGCAAATACCCTATACTTTTATCAAAATGACATATTGCATATATAGATATATATACATACATATATATATATTGCATATATTACAAATTCTTTAAACAATGTTAAGAGTTCGAATCCTGATATTGTGAATGGAGCAACTGGATTGGGAGAGTCGCCCCCCGTAATGAGCCTTTACAGTACCCGATCCAGACTAGTCGGCCAATAAATCAGAACCAGATGATTAAGACCAAATATATATATATACACACGGCTTACTATTGGGCCGAAAATCAGTCTCCAGTACTCGGGGAAGAAAAACCCCAGTACCACAGCTTCTTGGGCCTGAGCCCAGGAACGCTGCTCGCATTCCAGGCCCACAGGAGGCCCAATTCAATTGTTGTCTTCCTCTTTGTGGCCTCTGTATTGATATTGAGTGTTGCAACTGATGATGTTGGTTCAACGAACGCCACAAATTTGAGAAAAGAGGTTAATTAATTAACTTCTAAGTAAATTCCTAACAAATAAATTTAAATTAATAACATTCAAAGGAAGTGAGGACAGATGTCATTTATGGACTTGATAAACGAATCAAGTTATTCGATACTCAATCCAAAATTGAGTTTGTTTCCGCTCAATTCGCTAAACATAACAAATTAAAGAATGAACACCACCTTTTTTTTTTCTTTTAATAGAATTCAAATATCAAACCTATTAAATTTGATTTAAATATTGACTTGATTAAAATTCATCAAAGCAAGACTCGACGAATAATCAAATCAAATTCAAATAAAATCTCAATTTAAACAAAAACTTTCAAAACAAACTCGACGAACAACTTATTTGACTCAACTCAACTCGTTTACACTTCTAATCATTTCAAATGATATATTTTGAGCTATCCTTTGACCATATCTTATCTGGAGTAGTACCTAATCATTCACTTATACAAATCATATGATTAATCAGCACCACCCCATCTCCGCCGAGCCGCCGCCATGGTGAAACGGCGGCCACGGCGGAGAATAGCACAACAAAACAGAAAATTTATTTTCACAAAGCTTAATTTAAGTACCATACCAATGGAGGGTGTGGTTGATTAGTAGCCGGCGGGGATTTAATCCCGTGTGGTCGACGTGGTTGCGGCACCCCAACAACAAACTGCTCCTGCAAAGAAGAACACGGATTAGCAGCTTGCACAGTATTGCCACACACCAGTACTTTTTTTCCTTTTGGGCCCGTAGGAAAAATAACCTTTGGCTTGTGTTCATGAACATTTTGTGCATGTTTTTGAGGAGGCCAATGTACAGTTCCATGTTCGAGACCACCGAAATCATTTTGCTCCATATCGCACCTGATAATCTGGAATGTAGAGAGAGAAACTAAGGTGCCCAACTCTAATTAAACCTGCAACGTAAACTAATTATATATTTACAGGGGGGGGGGGGGGGAGTCATATTTAAAGGTGTAAATTTGGACTTTTAATCATTGATTACCAACTTAATTACCAGTGGGTATAATTGTGAATTTGGTTCAAATCTTACGTATATATTTTCTTACTTTGTATTTTATTTTTTAAATTCATGATATATATATATATATATATATATGCGTGTGTGTGTGGAGATATAAAAGATTAAAGGCGATTTGAATAAGTGTGGAACCACCATTATTTTAGTATGATTGTATTTAATGTCATTTTGACGAGTTTAGAATTTAAACGGTTTTATGTACAACAATTTTCATTTAGTCTTGCAATACATTGTTTTCTATTTTCGAGCAACTTTGGTCAGGTCCAATAATTAATTTCTTTTGACTCTTTTTTCTTGTGTAAGAAATTTATTGATTTTGAAGGTTCGCATGATCATAAAAGCAGGGCAGAATCCTTAATTTTTGCTTAGAGAGCGATATCAAATTTTTATAAAATATTAAATGTGATTCTATTATTTTAGAAAAAGAATTTTTGAAAAAATACATATAAAATTTAGCTCAACACGAATTTGAGGGGAGCGACTCCACCCTCAAATCTCTTTGGCTCCACCACTACATGAAAATTCATGTACAACAAAAAATGCATGCTTCTAAATTATATATATACTTTTTTCGATCTTAGCCACATAGTTTCAATACATTGGCCGACTAATTTGAATTCGAATACTACAAAGACCCATTACGGAAATAACCCTCCCAACCCAATTATCCTATTTATAATTCTAAGATTCGAGCTCTACTTCTAAATCATATACGTATAAATACCATAGAACAAAAATATTAGTGGTTACTATATGTATCCCTAGCTAGTTTTAGTGTTCTCTAAAGGTGTATATGACAAATTGTTATCTCTGCTTTTCAAGAAAAAAAAAAAAAAAAAAAACAAAATACACTTTGCACCCCTGAACTATTTATTAGGTCGTAAACACATCCCTGAACTATGAAAGGTAATATTTCAGTCCTTTAACTTAACCGTGAAATTGAAGACTGCTCACAACATTACAATTTCCATCTAGTAACTTATCCACGTCAGACCTTATTCTTTAATACCAAAATTACCCTTTCTTTTCTTTTATTATGTAAGCAAAATAATTTTTCTGTGGGTTATAGGCCCCGACTCTAAAATCACATTCCATAAGGAAATTTTGTAAGGTGGAAAGAGAAAGACGGTCAACAAAAGCCCTTATTCGACCAAGTAGACGGAGATTGAAAAAAAATATCTCAAAATTCTCTCTATTTTCAATCAATTAAGACTTGATTCTTGCTGGAGCATCCACTTTGAGGTAAGTTTTAAGTTATGTTTTTCGACAATTATTGAACATAGTTGAATTGAGCCATGTTGGTCTTATTATTAGCCTTTGGATTGAGATTGAGCCTTCTTTATTAGTCATTAGAAGGATGAAGTTGCATGTTTTGTATTAGGTTTTGTTGATTTTTGACTGTACATTGTGGAAAGGCCGTAGAAATTAAAATTTCATTCACAAAGTGACATTCTAATTTACATGCATAATCCTTTGTTTTTATATTTATTTTGTCCTATATATTTTCATTTGGTTTCTTAAAAAGTCATGTCATTTACAAATTTTTGAATTGATTTTGTAAATAAAATTAAGATAGAACATAAACTTACTTTCCAACCAGCACAACTTGCAAAATTTCTCCTTAGATTATTTATACTCCAAGTCATTGGAATAGTTGCCTTTTATTTGCATTTACATCTTGCTCCGTTAAAATTAGAAATACAATATTTTGAATGATGATATAAAGACATGAATCTTGTGAATTTGTACTATTAGTAGACATTTATAATATGAATAAAATAAATAAATGTGACAACATTTCTTGTCACAATAATTATCAAGCAAAAAGAAACGAAAGCTAGTTGAGGCTTATTTGGTTCTTAATAAATAAACCAGTCAACAACATTTTCAACAGAAGGCTATTGGATTTTTACATAAACAATCTTAAGAGTAATTTGAAAAGAAAAGGGCAATTTGATCCCTCAATTTTATACGGCTAGTGTAATATTTCTTTTTCCATAAAGTCGACAGCTACATCAGCATCTTGCAAACTGTTAAACTAACGGCAGAAATATGAGGGACTGAAGTGTTACCTTTCATAGTTCAAAGGGAGGGGGGGGGGGGGTTTGCGACCTAATGAATAGTTTAGGGGAGCAAAGTGGATTTTGCCAAAAAAAAAAAATGATCGAAAAAATTAGATTTGAACTTAGGATTTTTTTTTCTCTATAAAATAGAAAAGAGATGGTGCGACGTCGACCAAAATGACAAGAAAAGCTGTTATTACTAACTAGCTTAATCCCATTTCGAACATAAATGTCGAGATGATTAAAACTAAATCATGGATTTGAACATATTGCATGCGCGCGCAATAATCAATTTGTAATATATTAATTATAAATAGTGTAATTATTTATACTTCATGAGTTATTAATATGAATTTCAAAGTATATTCAATCTTCTACACACGTGTTAAAAAAAAAGTAAACAAACTAATTAAAACTAAAAAGAAAAAAATTGGCACCAATACAATATATATATATATATATATATATATATTGGTTTATGTACCTTCAGTATCCAACACTTTCATTGTAATCTAATTAAATTGAGGTGAGCGTCATGAGAATTCATATTGACAACTGTTCTCCAATCGATTATTTTTACATACACAAAACTCAAACAATGACTATTCAATGTAGTAGCTATCTAGGGTCATAAGAGTCATTTTACACAAAACTCGATCGATGATTATTCAATATAGTAATTATCCCATAATAGTCATTTTACGGGCGGGGATAGTTGGGTTGGATTGGCTAAACCCCTCCACCCCCGTAGGCTGTTGCAATTATTCTTCACACAAGGTTTAGTTGCCCCCATACAACACCATTTTCTATTTTGTCCTAAGTATAAAATTAAATTTTAAATATAAGTCATGGCTAACGTAACTCATCCGAACCATAAAAATTTGATAAACATAAGCACTGGGATGGAGCTTTAACAACCCTTTATTCTTCATAACCACCACACCCACCCACCCACCCACCTACCTATATCTAGGAAAAGTACAGTTTTGGTTTAGAAAAGTGGGCCCCATACATTAATATTAAAATTTCCCATAATTATCACCCAACTCACCATAAATAGTTGTTTTATAGAAGTATTATTGTTTTCCTAATTTTGTTGATAGACAAAAAATAGATCTCCCGAAATATGGGAAAAATATTAGTGGGATGTCTAATATGGACAAACTATGAAGCACAGTCAACAAGAAATTCCAAAAATAGATAAAAACATATAAATTATCTTGCAAATTATTTTATATCAATAACTAGACTTGTTATTGTAAATTGGATTTTTTTTGGGACAATTTTTGAAGCCCTTATAATTGAGTATTAATTTTGTTTCAATTGGTGGAATATTTACAATCATTATATTATTAATAATTGTTAACGATCAGCCTAGTTTCAGAAGGCCTAATTTGAGCCCAAAAAGTACAATTACTAGCCCTAACATCGTGCCTAGGTACGGGATACTATTATTTTAGAATACTGTAAATAATATATAATTTTTATAGTAATAGAAAGGATGGTAAATTAGAAATATATATGTTTGTAAACAATACTAAATTAGATTTTGGTGGACTATTGTTAATGTAAAATATTTTGTAGTAAACTCAAAAGTGATAAATTTATACATGAACAAACTTATATGAATGTATACTTTAGTTGAAATATGATGCCAACAACTATAATCTCTAGTGTATAATAATAAGTTTCACTATATTTTAAGGATTTCTCACTTAAAATTTAGAAATTGAAATAAAGTGTGTTGGCTTAATGTTGTAAGAGTATACTTAAAGGTTTAACGCGTATAACTTTATCATAAATATTATTAAATATATGTCAAGTTAATGTGTGATACTTTTTTTACAATTGGAATGGCGACATTTATTTTTTGTAGTATATCGCCTTTTGTATATAATTTGAGAGTTCTTTTTTCTTTTGCATTATGTTAACGTTACTAAATTTTTTGTACTTTATTCTTGGAACTTGTGAATTCCCCTTCCATATTTTCTTCGAATACTCACAAATACTTTATAAACTCGTAAATACATTATAAGAAATGTTAAGAACAAATTCAATCAAATAATTTCTCATAGGAAGTTTGGAAGAGCAAATAAAAATGAATAACTATCATAATTATCTAAAGATAAACTTTTAAATATATATTAAAAATCCATAAGTGTCTTCTTAAAGTTAGAAAATCTTTCTTATTATAGTATAAAAATTAAATGAACAAAAAGAAAAAAAAAAGAATCAAACTAAATTTATAAGAACCTAAATAAAACGAATCAATAACAAATTTGAAGAATAAAATAATAAAACATGAAGAAATAACAAAATAAAGAGAAGTGGAAGAATTATTAAAAAAAGAAAAAAACTAACTTGAAAACATCATATATGAACTTTTATGAGGGGAAAAAAGAGCTTGAGTTATGCATACAAATTAAAATATTAAAAAAAAAAACATGATAAACTAATTGGGATATCGTTGAAGCAAAATATTCAAAGAAGCTTGAAAAAATTCTTCTTACTATAGGGCAATAAATTAGATGAAAAAAATAATGATAACAAATAAAATTTAAGAAAAAAAACTTGAATAAAACAAAATAATAACAAATTTCAAAACAAAATTATAAGAGAACAAAAACAAATAATAAAATACATCAAATGATGGAAATGATCAAAGAATTAATTTGAAAGCATCATGAAAAGTGAAATATTTGTAATGCCTATATACGAAAGAGAGAAAAATATGAGTAAGAAATAATTTACGTTCAATAAATCTCAATGGGAGATGGGCAATGGCTGGACGAATCCATAATGTTTTCTATTGGAGAAAAAATAAAAGAAGAAATACCGATATAAAAATTTAATGAATAGGAAGAATCAAAATTGCTAGTATCTCTTGTAGCTAATTTTTTGGAGAAATTATTGAGAACGTATTAATAATATAATATTATCTTGGATTTTTGGATTAGCATTGATTTGTTGATTCAAGATAATGAACCATAAATACTTATCCAAATTTAAACTAAAATAAATAATAAAATTCCACACATGGCAAAATGAAATTCATTTAAACTATCCAAATATATGGTATACATAGCGCCACTATTTAACCCCGTGCCAATGCATGAATATATATATATATATATATATATATATATATATTCATAAATTTATATCATAAAAAATAATTTTAGAAAAATAAATTAGCCTTTTTTTGCAAAATAAATTGATAAATATATTAGAAAATTGCATAATTATGGAATATGTTTGATTTCAATATTAATTTTCGTATAATTAATAAGGAAATGAAGTTTTTAAAAATTTATGTAGATCAAAAAATAATTTTTAGTAAATTAAATGACAATTATTGTTAATAAAATATTATTTTTTTATTTTATCTGCATTAAATTTTATCCATCTTATTTTAAATATTTGACAATTGTTGAATTCTTTTTGATAAATATAAATCACAGATATACTTATTTAAATCCATATAGAAAAAATATTTTAAATTTCACACATGACAAAATAAAATTAAATGAGACTACCACATTGATGCTTAGGTGATGATCTCGAAACTTCTCAATTATATGTGTGTGTATATATATATATATATATATACATTAACGAACACCCTAGTTTTAGAAGGCCTAATTTGAGCCCAAAAAGTACATTTCGATCCTTTTTTGGGCCGTGGGGTCTTTTGGGCTCCTGTGCTATATGCCTTGATCCATCCATAAAACATGTCCTCCTAATTCCATATACATCCGCAGTTAATTGACATCTAAACTGCGCTACATATGCAAGAATTCAATAAAAAAATTTATTGTTGATTAAATTTGATTTATACAGTTTTAATATATACTAGTAATGACCTACTACAGTTTTGGTAAAATATACACTATCAAATTATTTTTAACTATTTTTAATAAATTTATGAAATTAGTAATAAGGAAAAGTAAAATAATTTAAAATAACAAAATTAAGAAAAAAAATACAAAGAAATTAAAAAAATTATATTGAAGAGTATTAGAGATCCAAGAGGATAGAGAGGGGGAGAGAAAGGAGGAAAGAAAGCAAAAAGAATGTGGAATATTAGAGAAGAGAGAGAAGGTAAAAAAAAGAAAAAAGAAAAAAGAAAAAAAATTGACCAACCAAAAAAGTTGTCGAACTAAAAATAGTTATTCCGGGGGTCTATCCCATTAAATAATAGTATAGAGAAAAATGCACTGTACTGCCCTGTGGTTTAAGAAAGAAGCACGCTAAAACCTCGGGTTTTCTAATTGTCAAAATAAACCATTTGGTTATAAAAATCAAGCTCATTGCCCCCTATGCCATATTTGTCAACATTTAAGTTGAAAGGATAAAATTACCCTTGTAGATATACCTAATGTTTTCTTTTTCTTTTTCTTCTCCCATTTTCTTCTTTTTTCTTTTGTCTTTGTTCTTTTTTTTTCCCTCTCTTCCATTCAAGTCAACTCTCTATTCTTTCCCTCTTCTCTCTCATGCCAACCGCCTCCGCTGCCGCCTCCAATTTGGAAAAGGTAAACCCTAAATCAATTTTCTCTCTCACAAATCTATCTCTGTCACCCTCAATCTCTCCTCTCATGTCTCTTGATCTCAATCTCACTCTTTCTGTGATGGTAGCAAAGGGAGGCGGCAACAGTGTTGCGGTGACGGTGGATGGCGGTGATGGTCGTGGTAGTATGGTGGTGGCGGATGGTGGTGACGACTGTGGTGGTGTGGTGGCGGCGGATGGAACGGAGACCCTCTCTCTCTCTCTCTTTCTCTATGCGTCGCCGACCTCTTTGGAGCGGTAGTGGCAAACGATGGCGATGGTGGCGCCAAAGGGCGGTGGCGGTGGGGTGGTGGTGGTGGTGTTTTTTGGGGGGATAAGGGCTTTTTTTTTTGGATAAAGAAAATGTATTTATTTTCTTAAAAAAAAAAAAAGAAAAATGATTTTGTAATAATTTGGAACCCTAAGGGTTAAAATGTCATTTTATACCTTAAAAATGAAGCAAAATTTGCGCTAAATGCGAGTGTACAACACCTTATGTCAGGAAGGTCTGTCAAACTTGATTTTTATAACCATAGGGTTTATTTTGACAATTAGAAAACCCCCAGAGTTTAGCGTACTTCTTTTCCAAATCACAGGGTAGTATAGTGCATTTTTTTCTAATAGTGTATACATATATATATATAAATATATATTGATTTTTGTTTAAAACAATCAAGGAGCAATGTGATTAGGTTATTAATGTTATTATTAGAATTTGTAATTTCATGTTTAGTTATGAACATTAGTCTTGAATTTATGTAATAATATATACAAAAAATCATCGTTGATTAATTACATATACCAAATGATACTTCTTTTTCATGTCATGATATTTTAACAAGCTCAATTACGACAAAAATATATGTCCGAGATTATTGACAATTTGTAACACAAGTATATTCGTCCCTATTCAGTGATCAAGAAGAATTGTCACAATGATTTGTGGTAAGTTAGCTTACAAGTTTTACTAAGTGTGATTTGTTAATATTATTAAGTTTATTATTAAAAAAGACAAATTAAATCCTGATTTATAATTGTAGAAGATCGTATTTCATGCTACATCAGCTGGAGTGTATCGAATAATTGTTTGGAAGACATGCATTCAAGAGTGATGTAATAATCTTAGTTTAGTAATACATTTTATTTTATTTTTTTAAAAAAACTTAAATTTTAATGAACCCATGCATATTTCTAGCTCAAACTGGCCATCGGACAGCATTTATTGGCGGAGCCACCTTATGGCTAGGGGGTTCGTGTGACCCCTTGGATCGGGAAAATTCCTTGGATATTGATATAAATAATGTATAAGAATGATAATTGTCTTTGTTTAATTTTTACTACGATAAAATTCATTATCGACCCCGATGAAAAAAATTGAACATTATCATTATAAGACGCCATATAATAAAAAGATAAATATAATGATGAAATTTTCTAGTTAATTTCTAGAGGAAACCAATAAGTTTAAATTTATTTTGGATTAATTTGTTATATATATATGTATATGTAAAATGGATTTTTTTAAAAAAATCATTGCACGTATCTTTTTCTGTCCGATACTATGTGCCTTCATTGATCCTAATGAAAAACAATTTCTAGCCACGCCACAAGTAGCACTTGCACTCGTCATATAATGAATGAATTACCCTTATTATATGAATGGTTCTTATTCAAAAATGAATGATCAATCATATATACGATAATTGACAAATATTGTTATATTTACGGTGTAATTTGTTGGGTGTGTCGGAGCTGTATTCGGACAAAAAAACCTTGCATCCAACTTTGATTTTTACGACCATTTAAGCATGCATGAACCATAGCTAGGGCAACAATTGAAGATTACGTAGGATACTCGCATGGAGTCCTCATAATTGCCCTCTATTTTTGGTTTTGTCGTGAGATGTGAAAAAGGAGATCCAATTTTGATTTAATATACATACATAAAATATATTCTCTGACGGCCAATGACAACACGAAAACTAGTTATCGGGGCTCTAATAAATTGTGTACTTACTTTTATATAGTCCAAAGAAAATTTTGTTTTTTTTTTTTTTTTGATTGTGTTGCAGATTTACATTTTGAAATAATATACATAGATGGGGTCTCCTTTTTTTCGGTTTTTTTTGTTATAAAAGCTGACATGCTGCGTACGTGTAAATGCATATACGTGTATTTTGGAGTGACTATATATGAGAAAATTATAGTTCGAATTGGATTCGAGTAAACGAAATAAATTAGGTAGTAAAAGTTATTGCATTTAATACTTGTAATATAATTGGTTACTCTTTTCAAAATATGTATTAATAATATAGTATGTGTGCACTACAAGAAAGCACTCATTTACTAACAAAAATAATTTTGTGATGGGGAATTCTATCACAAATGTCAGGTATCCACGATGGATTAGAGACATAATTTAATATAGTTAATAGAACTGAAGAAACAATTTGGGACAAAATATTTAGCAATTGTTCTGGTATAAATGAAATCTGTAATAAAAACTAAATTTGTAATGAATTGGCTCGTAAGTCGTCACTAAAGAGCATGCATTTTTGTAGTGTTAGTTTCGTAAGAATAAAATATCCTAGTCTGAACTAGAAATGTAAACGAGTCGAGTCGAGCCGAGCCTTGGTCTTTTTTTCAGCTCGAGTCATGTTCGAACTTGGTTCGGTTTGTTTGGCTCGAATTTATGAATAAATTATAGGTTCGAGGCCGAGCTCGAGTTCGAAAATCAATATATTATTTACAATTATATATATAATTGCAAAAAAAATAAAGCTCGCAAGGAACAAGAATTACTTGGCTCGAGTTCGACTCAAAACTAATACGAGCTCGAACCTTTGTCGAACCACCTTGTCAAGTTCTTGAGTAGGCTCGATTCGTTTGCATCTCTACTTTGAACAAGAATTCCACAAATTAAAGGAGACCCTCACAAACGAGCAGAATCCAAGAGCGGTGCTACAAACAATAAAGGAAAACCCTAAAACTGTGACACGAAAGCTTGATTCTCAATTTATGTTCGTAATATATGTCTGCCTTATCTACTAGATGACATAGTCTTGCTTAAAATTCACTTGTTTTTGTTACAATGTTTGTTAGTTAGGCTTTCATATTTACACATGCATATTTGGAATTTAAAATGAAATTATTGTATACAAGAATGGTTGAAATGCAGAGGGTTCTAGCAAAAAATTCTCTTAAAACTAAGTCGGCATGACCAAAGAAAATGTCCGATTATTAATAAGTGGTAAAAATGACAATAAACAAATACCTAAAAGTCAGTTCGGATCCTCTGTTACAAAACGATGCTACATTTCCTTCTACACTCATCAAAACACACCACGTATATTGGTGAGCGGTTGAAATAAATAGGAAAATTTTTGAAGATTCTCTTTTATTATCTCAACCGCTTACCAATACACGTGGCATATATTGATGAATGTAGGAGGAGATGTAGCATCGTTTTGAAGTAAAGGATCCGAACTGCCTAAAAGTGGAAATGGACGAGTATTTATATTTTATAGTATTATAATATAAGACCTAAGCACAGAGCTATAAATTTTTACTGGAACAGACCTAATCACATGTCACAACATATGAGATGTTATTTCGATTATTTTGACAGTTCGGATTGAATTCTTACAAAATATGTAAGACATTTCAATTATTTTGAAGATAAAAGTTTAAACTTTAATAATATTAATGGATAAAAATATAACTCGGTGTACATTTAATGAAGAGTGATTATGTGGTCGCATCCCCATTCCTGCCCGCCCCCATCCCCACCGGCCCCTGCAGCGTCTTTCATGGCCTGTCATATATAGTCTAATGTGGCATATTGAGATGATGGTATGTTTCGGCGTTGGATTGGTTGGATGAGGGATCATATATATTTAATTTTATTATACGAATTCAATCCACGTAGTAGTTGTAATAATAATAATAACAATAATCATGGATAGAGGAGACAGAAAAAAAAAATCAATTGAATATATATGAGGTCAATATTTTGAATAATTAGAAGAAGACAATTATATATGTAGATTCCCGACAGTATATGCCAGACTTTCAAATCCGTATAATGGAACGTGCTTCTTCTTGCGAATCTAATCATCGATACTTTGTCGATAATGAGAGGAGAAATGGGTATTTATATTGATAATTAATTAATTCTTCGTTTTAAAGAATGATTTAAGAGTCGAACGAGATTTTTTTTTAAAAAGGAAATTATTTATTGCGTATCAATTAATAACATCAATATTTAAAAATAAAAAATAAATTATTACATCAATTATCGAACACCAGGTCGGAAAATATTTGTTCAACATGGGTATAATCCCAGTGAAGAATTGATAGCGCATCTGCATAGGAAACTTGTTTTTTCTTTCCAACTGATATAGACACTCCATATATACTTAAATGGATTAGATTGATGACAGAGATTCTAAATTTATATGGCTATTATCCAAAAACTCCGGAAAAAGATTTCAATTTTTTATTTTATTTTTCCTATTGAGTGCTTGTGGAGAAAAATGAAGACCGCCACAAACAAATGGGAGCGGCCGTGGCAAGATGAGGCTGACTGGCCATCTTGTCAAACAGCATCTGGTTCTTGGTTACGATACGAGTCCATGTTATTAGTTAGTGGTTACTCTATTTAAAATATACACTAAATTTAATTTATTTATTATTCAATTAGTATTAGTACGATCGAACTTGATATGGACTACAATTTAGAGAGTGTTTGGCTAAACTTATTTTAAAGAGCTTATAAGCTATAAGATATTTTTAGAGCTGATAAGCTGTAATTTTGTTTGGTAAAAATTAAAGCTTATATGTTTTTTTAAGTATAATGATGATTCAAAAAAATAAAATTAAATTAATTTCATGTAAATAAATATTTTTTGTGATAGTAGAAATGTAATCTTGAAAAAATATAAATATGTTTATATTATTTTATCTTTTAGCATTAGACAACTTATAAACTGTTTGAAAAAAAAGTTGAGAGACGCTTACTTTTTTTTTCGGAGCTTATAAGCTTCTGACAGCTTATTTTTTGAGCTTATAAGCTCCTTTACTAAAAAATTTACCAAACACTTTTAAAGAGCTTATAAGCTCTCAAACAACTTATAAGATGTTTTTAAGAGCTTATAAGCTCAGCCAAACACTCTTTTAGTATGAGTATGAGATTGGGTCCAGACAAAACTCGAAATAGCTCCCTCCAGGGATGGAGCCAGGGGGTGGTTGGAGGGAACAATCGCCTCCCCCCCCCCCCCCCAACCCCCACACCAAAAAAAAAAAAATCATAAAAATCCCTTTAATATTTTATAGAAATTTGATCTTACCCCCAAATAAGAATTTTTGGCTCCGTTTTTGAATAGTTCGAACATGGCTCGGCATGTTTGCACACGCACACATTGACTATACTTCGTTTAAAAATGCACCGAATTTTTATATTAAACTTTTTTCTACTTTACTTTGTATTTTTAAACTCATAACCGAATTCCGATTTATATTTAAAAGAATATTAAATATAGACTTATCTATGGACATGTGTAATAAGTTTAAAGAGTAAAATAGAATGTGGAATATAAAAGTAGAACAAACCAATATTTTAAAAGATAATACAAAAATTGAGTTTTGAAAGGCATTAATTATTAATAGAATATTCCGTCAAAAAAATACCAACTTTGTGGCCGATTTTTCGGCTTTTGACGAACTTGATTGTATGTGACATAAATATTAAGGCTAAAAATTAGGGTATTGTATGTGATGCCATATATATTGGTGAGAAGTTGAGATAAGGAAAGAAAATTTTCAAAAAAATTTCTATTTATTTTAATTGCTCACCAATACATATGACGTATTTTGATGAGTGTAGAAAGAGATGTAGCACCGTTTTATAGCAGATGATCCGAACTGGATTTGTACCATGTATATATGCCTTTGTAACTATATTCTTTTTTTTTCCTTTTTCTTTTTGGTGGGGGATAATTACGTACCTTTGCGACCACTTCGTGTACGAAAGAAGATATAATGGAATCTGCTATCCACACCAAGACAAGGACGTATTAGACTTAGTTATATTGTGAAAAGATGGAAATAGTATGGGTCCATTGCAACGTATGATATATGTTCCTGCACAAAGAATTACTCAATTATTTTAGTGCCACCGATGGTCTCCAAAATTTAATAATAGAATCACTTTAGTTCTTAAAAAATTTAAATCGTTATATTTTGGTTCTTCACATTATAAATCAGTAACCCTTCGGTTCTTTTGATAAATTTTTCGGTTAAATTTCATCCGATAACACTTACTTAAATGACATTTTTACCACTTTTTGTTTTAACTTACTTGAAAAAAATAAGTTGATTGGTGAAAATTAACAGAAAAAATGACCTTTTATATAAGTGTTTTTCGATGAAATTTGGTTGAAAAATCTATCATGAGAACCAAAGTATTACTTATTGATAATATAAATAATCAAAACGTAATAATTTAAACTTAAAGGACTAAAGTTATTATAACTTTAAACTTTAGGGACTATAAGTGACATGAACCCTATTGATATCACACTTTTTCTAGGCTTAAACACCACCCACCCTCCACCCCAAGCGCGCATGCACACACATATATGTATAATATTTGCGTGTCTTTAGAAACTTAAGTTAATCATTGGCACAGAAAATCTTGTTTTTGATACCTTTTGTTCCGTTGAATATATAAATGTTTCGCATTACTTCTCATATCTCTTAAACGGTATCATTTTCAGACTTCCAAAAAAACGTCCATTAAATATTTCACAGCAGATCATGCAAGAGAGTACAACATAAAAATTTGAGAATATCTACTTGCTAGTTATCTAGGAAGTAGATATAAGCATCATTCATTTAATTTCATTTCATTTTTCCATATTGCTCAAAGAATCAAAAAGTATTCACGAATACTGCTGGAGTGAAAGTGACCCTCATGAAAATTATGACAGGGGCTTCGAGTAAAAATCATTTATTGGTAAAGTTGCTTTTTTTTTTTTTTCGTGGGCAGTTGGGTTTTACCAAATTCATGTTGTTTTTGGTTATTTGTGCAGTCATTGTCAACCTCCAATTTCTTGTAAACTTGTCCCCAGTCATTTTTTTATTTACTTTTTTGATAATTCAATCATTGGTCAATTGACATGGCCGATGGGATTTAAAGAAGTACATAAAAACAAGAAACTACAAAATGAACAAAGTGATTGGAGAAGTTATAGACAAATCATCTCTAACAAACATAACAAGTACCATTTTGTGAAGATCAAGGGAGCAAACCTCAGTACAACACATAACATTAGTGATACAATTCCTAATAACCATCATAACTACCATTTGGGAGAATCAAGGTAGAAAATATGCCATATACACAATCATATGTGATGATTGATCAAAATACGTTGATCTATACGCTGGACATCAATTTTAACGAGAGATTGTCCTATCAGACGATACAGATATAGAGTTTCGCTCGAAAAAGACCGTCTCATAGAGAGAGAAATGATTAGCGCATTATAGGGTGGGTCAAATCCTCGACTACTTTTGATAAGCTACATAGTAGGGGGGGGGGGGGGGGGGTTGTCATAAGCTACAAAAGAAACATAGCTTTCAAGAAATAGCCACACAAAATGGCAAACTTGGGAGCCTCTTGTTGCCACTCCCGTCTTCGTTGCACCTGCTGCTGGGCCACTCCCCACCCCCTATTTTACCCCCAACAATCCCTCCATCTTCTTTAACATTTTCTCCCCATAAATTGATATTTTTCACTTCATTCTCATCCGACTTGCGCTCATCATGCTTGAAAAAAGAAAGCCTAAGCCTCCCGTTTTCGCGCTCTGCCTTAAAAAGGTTCGTGCAAGAAGAGAAACTCGAGGCCTTGATCACCAGTCGCCCGCCTTCACGATAAGCCTGCACTTGAACACCATCACCGCCACTGATAGAAGTCAAGGGAGGTGGAAAACTGTTGCTTTTTCTAATCTTTGGCTGCTTAGTTCTGCTAGAACTTTGTTTATCTGGTATGGGACAAGGAAATTCATGCACATGTGGATCAATGTTGTTCCCGGTTTCGCTGCCTAAGGTCTCCGTGCACATCTCCAGGCTCGTTACGCTCAATGAAGAAGAAGAGCACTTGGCAAGAGGGTGTACGTAAACTTGCTCCGATTCATCATTCAATTGTCTGTAGTTGTTTGAAGTGCTTGTGAGAGCTTGTATGAAACTCCAACCACTGGTTGATTTTTCGCTTTTGCAACTTTTTACAATGGGATAGTTATTTTGGTTTAGAATATGTGGTTTGAGCACTAAAGGGTTCAAGCAGGATTGCAAACCTTGGTATGGATTAGAAGTATTGGACATATTTTGCTTGGTTGAAGTCATACTTGTAGAAGAAACAAAGCTCAAAACAGGGGATAAACAGGGGAGATTGGCTTTGAGAATTGGTACCACAACACGAGATCACTAAGAAAACTGAGCAAAAACAGGGGGTAAACAGGGGAAATGGCTTCCAGAGTTGAGGTCACAATTCAAGAAAAACACTTGAAAAACATAGCAAAAACCGGGGAGATTGGCCTTCACGATTGGAGTAATGTATACTGCATGTAAATTTGAGGTTCAAAGGCATCGCTCTATACAAATGAGGATGAGAAGAAAGGGTTTTGAATGAATCTGTGATTTACGATCGTGAAAAATGTCGGTTTTTGTCGGCATATAATGAGTGAAAAGTGGCTCGAGAAATGGAAAAGAAGAGGATTGCATGAAAGAGAAGTGAAAAGGGTGGGGGTGAATTTATAGGTGCAAAAAGTGTTTGATGGAGGTGAATTTTCACTGCGCCACACACAATAAGGAAATACAATAACAGAAAATTAAAGCAAATATACTCAAATTGTTATTCAAAATTCGACCCTAATGGCTGGTTTATGCTCCACAAAAAGAGCCTCATTGACTGATTACAACTCTGAGTAGGAATTGAATCAATAATCCAACTTTGAGGGCTTGATTGGAACTTTTTTTAAATATATATATACACACACACGCATACATACACATGCATGCGCGCGCGCACTCACACACACACATATATATATATATATATCTACTACTACTACTAATCATAATAATAGCAAATTTTGTTATTTCAAGTGGTAAGTTATTAAGTTTTTAACACATTATATACTTACACATACACAGGAGATTAAATGGATTCCGATTGTTTCTACCAGCTCATTTTCTCACTGCATCCTTGATTTTGGAAATTGCTCAATCTAATTGGTTTATTTCGGAATCAATTTTTTTTAGGAAAAAAATAAAAACAAAAACATCTTTGGGGCATCCAAAAGCGAGCCAACAAAATGCCCAAAAGCAGAGGAATTCTTTCTGTATTTTTTTTGTTTGGTTGAAACCAGATTTGATTAAATCCAATCGATCATATAGCCAATGTTATTATATTTGCTGAACTCAGTTCAAATTAAAATATTTTTGGGTAAATTACAATACACTTGATAATATACTTGTTCAGATGGCAAGAAATCTCTGGTTATCCCAGATAATATATCTTTTTCCATCACAAATAATACGAACCCAAAATAGTTAAAAAGAGAAAAAGAAAAAAAAATAATAGTAAATGGATTTGACATGAATATGGAGGGTACTTCAATGGATAACTAACGTGAGTATGTCGAGTGTACAATGTTGCACGAGTTTTTAGAGCATGTTTAAAGCACATGTGACATGGCATGTGGATTGCGTTTGTATACCTCAAGTAGCATACTCTCATCGGGTACCAATTCAATTCATGTGCGTCAAGTGCCCACCAAATAAGTCTGTGTGCAAAACTGTCTCCTCCATACATTTATGAATAAGCAATGCAATACAATAATGCTGTGCTAATTATATATTTGCTATCTTCGTTTTTTGAAAAATTTCATGCTACTCAATTGGGTATTATTCAATCAGTGTTTGTGGTCGATGATGGAGCCAAAAATTTCAATCAGTCGGGTCATCCGAAATATATAATATCAGGAGTATTGCCCAGATAGGACAGTATCTCAATAGCCCATTCGTCCCATTTTAAACCAGTGAAAATTTTGATTGGACATGGAAATTTTGAACGAGTGTCTTTGAAATTTTAAACTCTTTTCAAGAATACCTTAATAGGCTTATAGAATAAAATATATATTTGAAGAAGAGAAAAAAACACACACACACCCCCACACCCAATTGCAATCACAAACTTGCTAAAAGAGTTTAATCTAATTTGAATCTCTTAATGAGTTGAAAATGTTGTCTATGCTTTTGTCGAGTCACAAACTGAGGATCCATTTGGATAGACTACAAAAAAAAAAAAAAGTGTTTATCGAGTCGTACTTTTTATAGCAAATATGATTTTTCTTTAATCAAATAATTTTACATTTGAATGGACACTAAAAAGTGTTTTAAAATGTGAATTTATTTAAAGTTGCTTTAGATAACTTCTATGAAAAAAGTCATTTTTGTGGCTTTTGTTTTTCCTTCAAAAAAGCCCAACCAAATATTTTTCTTTCGCTGAAATATATATATTAAAATAAGTATTTCTCTTTTAAAAAAAGAAAAAACCTATCCAAAGCTGGTTGTGAGTCCCCTACGAGCTAATTATAAAGCGAGCTTGAATTATTTAACATTTACATAATTTTTTTAGTGTTTTTAATTAATTGAGTCACATTTAAGTTTAATTTTAAAATTTATTGAGACAAAAATAATTCAAATTTAACTTGCTACTATTTATTTATGGACTCCCAAAATCAAGTACCCAAACCCAATTATGATTTTTGGAAACCCTTCTTCAAATAAACGTGAAGGCCCAAAAAGGATCAAGACTAGACTTTGTAAAAAGTGTTTTCAAAAAGAGGCCCACCAAGCCTGGCCCACTTACTTTAAACTAATATAGTCTTGAAGTGGATTTTCTTGTTTTATTTATTTTAATTATTTAATTTATTCTTACGGCCTAGCTCAATTGGTTATTTTAATTATTTTATATGTTGCTTATATTTATTAATCATTCTCAACTCTGGAGAATGTATTTGTTGATTTTTTTTTCCTAATACACCATCTAACTTCAATAAATATCTTTTATTAATTACTAAAAGTATCCTCAACAACTAATTAATGTAAAACTTTTAAAGGGTACTTTACTTAAATTAATTTCAAATTATAAGTCATTAATTATTTTCCTTAATGGTGGGGCAAAACAAATAAAAAAACAACGGGGTAGTATCATTTTAATGTTCAATGCAGTAAATGAAAAACAGTCTTACAAAGATAGAAGAATTTCCCCACGTCAAAATGGGGTCTACGGAACATTCAATTTAAGTGTGTGTGTGTGTGTGTGTGAGAGAGAGAGAGAGAGAGAGAGAGGGGGGGAGAGAGAGAGCGAGGTCATTCAATCTTGACGACTGTAAGTCTGTAACAAAGACGAAAGTCCCGATTCTAGCACAGGTCAAATCACGTCAAATGGGTCCCAGAATCTTGAAATAAACGGTGAAGATACATTTCCTAATTTCTCTGCGTTGTAGATTACACTTCCCCAACTGATACGCTCGCAATTTCCATCTCGCTCGTACTTCTTCGGGAAAATCACAGGGCAGAGAGTGGCTTTTGTGCGTGCTTTTCAAGTGTGTGTTGTGCGTGTCTTTTCATCTCGAGGGCTTCGTTCTTTTCTGATCTGACTCTCTCTGAAGAAGAAGAAGAAGAAGAGGAAGAGGAAGAAGAAGAAGAGAAATGGGTAGAAAAAGGAAGGCTGTTAAGAGCAGTTCCAACGTCAAAGAGGTGAAACCCACTCGCTCGAATCCTTTGTTTTTACCTAAGAAATTCGAGATTCATCCGTTGTTTTTCTAGGGTTCTTCTTATGTATTTGATTTTGTCCTGTTCTCTGCTTTCGTGTTGTTTTAGTTCTTTGTTCTGCTTTTGTGCATGCATGCCAGCGCGTTTGTGATCTTGTGGTAGTACATTTGAGGGTTTTGTTTGGCATGCCCTGATTTTCTCGTTGCGCGTCTGATTTTTCTCTTGAACCTCAGGATCTTGGGCTCGTTTTGAATGCTGATACGTGATTATTTTGGCCCTTTTCTTTTTCCAGAATATATATTTGATTTTTGAAAATTGTTCATCCCTGGAAACCCGTGTTTCAACTTCGCTGTCTGTGTCTCTCTCTCTCTTTGTGACTTTTGGTTTGGGGGGAGGGGTGTATTTTCCACTGTGGGTATGGTTGTAAGGTAGATGAGCTTTACAGAAACTCTTTCTTTTTCTGGTCTTGAGTTTACCTCTAATGGGATTGCAGAGAAATGATTGGAGCCTCAAAGAAATTGTGTTTTATTAGGTTAAAGTCTGTGGGTTAGAGGGGTTTTTTAGAATTTTAGAAGGGTTTTTGAAAATTTTCTCTGTTTCCACTTTTGTGTCTTTTGGGGCATGTTAACACTTTTTAATGACTTTTCCACACTAAAAACACATGATTAACATATGAACGAGTATAATTGGTTTATTATAATGCCTAACAATGTCTTAGCAAGAGATATGCCTAACTTTGAGGGGGCTAAAGCTGAAACTGTTTTCCGGTTATCATTTCCTGATGTTTTTCGTGTACCTCATGAAAAAAAATGGTTTCCTTGTATTACATCGTTGCCTATCATTTGTTTATTATTTCTTTGTTAACACTCTTCATCGTATTCTATACTGTAATTAAGCCACAAAATAATTCATATATGATGAGTGAGAAAAAAAGGAAACATCTAACTCGAAATTTTGTTGCATTGTACTTTTGTAATAGGATGTAACCTCCAATCCATCTCTAGATACAAAAACCACTGAGGAGAATTCAAATTTACCTGCTGACGACATAAATCCCGTGGAGATTCTGAATGTTGAAAATAAAGTTCAAGAAAATTCCAATGGCTTACCACAAGAGAACAAAAAGCCAAATGTTACAAAAATTGCTGTTAGGCGATCTGGACGTATTAAAAATTCGGCATTACCTGTGAAACCCGTTGCAGACCATGTCAATCTTGTAGAAAAGGAAATGGAAGAACCACAGAAACCTCAGCAAGTTAATACCTCGCCAGTTTTAAGGAAAGAAAATGCACCAGGGGAACGAGTAGTTGAGCAAGTTAATAAGGGGCAGAACGAGCATGAAAGAAGATTGGAATGGAAGGTTGACTATCTTGTTCAAGCAGTTGATGAATTCAAGACTAAGGTTGTTCTGTACACATTGATTGTACTATTTTTTTTTTCTTAAATTTGTTAGTATTGCAAGTCCATGCTTGCTGATTTTTAATGCTTCATCAAGACTTTTAACCAGGTTGTCGCAAGACCAAATGAGGTTCCTTCTCCAGACCTCAGCTACAAAAGCTTGTATATCGACTCACAGAAGAAGGTAATGATGTCTTATGATATTGTTCTTTTTCTTTTTTCAGTAAAATAATTATTTTTATTCTTACTAGGAGAGGGTCTTTTTTGTTTGGGTAGATTGAGGCTTTGATGGAGGAAAACTACGAGCTAGTCAAGGAGTTGGAATTTGCTCGCGGAAAAGTCACAGCAGTAAGTTTTAAGATAGACCCTTAGATTTCTGTTTCTTAAATATGCATTTCTTTTACGCAATTACTATTCCATTATGAAATACAAAAAGCTCTAGAAACTGCCTTAATGCTCGTTTGGAAGGGGAACGGACACCCTTTTCTTGCTTCCAGTACATGACTCTGAATGCTCATCATAACATTCCCTTTTATGACTCTTGATGCCATTTGCTGGAATTGCTCATTTCGTTGCAGTATGAGAAGATGAACAGCTCTGCGGGTGCTGCAAAAGAAGTGATATTACTGTCGAGTTTGGGGAACACTACAGAGGCCACCATAGGTTTATCACCTCAAGTTGTTCAAAGATGCCTGGCGCCTGCGGCTCTAGCTCCACCTCCACCTCCACCTCCACCTGCTGCCGATGATGCGATGCACAGGAAGGCTAATAATAATAATAACAGGAAGAAAAAGGCGAAGTCTTGATCAATAATGGTGTCGAGTTCCCGTTGGATTATGCACTCTGTTATGTTCTGTTGATTAGTCTGACTATATTGGAAACAGTCTTTAGGACCTCTTGATGATGAGTTTGATCTTTACTTCTAGGGTGTAACATATGATGCTCTCGCTTACTGAATGTGATTTTCTGATTATATTCTTTGGCCCTCTTGGTTTAAATATTGTGTTTTATTTTTCTGTTCTGCCGTCTACTTTTTTCACTGTTGATATGCATAGTATGTGCTCACATAATAGGTTCAGGTCTTTTAAACAGGGCAAAAAGAAATAAAAATCCAAAAAGAAACAAATTATGTGGCTGCTGGGATTCGAGCCCAGGTCTCCACGGCCACAACGTGGAATTCTTACCACTAAACTACAGCCACTTTGTTGGTACTTTTGTTTATTTATTTGGCCTTTATTTATCTGTACCACACAAAATTAAGATGATTTATTTATTTTGATAGTACATGTATTATTTACACATGTATATTGTCATAATTCAAACATTAATTATATTTACATGTCCATTATGATAAAAGTTGACTATTTATCTATGTATTGATTTATTTGTTAATTAAGATATCCACTCACCAAAACACTTCCATAGGACAACATGCAGAAATGTGCGGCAAATATGGTGGTATGAGAAGGTGGTTAATATTATTATATTATTTAACTACATTTAAACGTTTATTGCTAATGCAAATTATTATATTATTTAACATTGAAATACAAGACTAATATACGAATATAATAAACTCAAAAATTTGGTCAATACAATAATCTTAATTAGTTGGGAGAATTTTAGAAATTCCTCCAACAATTAAGGTGTCATGTGTATTTGGATTTCATAAATAAGGGAAAAAAAAAATTAATTCCAAAAAAGTAAATGCTAAGAAATGATGTATTACTTCAATCAAAAAGGGGGGCAACATTACAAGTTCAACTATTAATTAAATTTTATGGACAATTAAACTGGACTAATCGAGGTTTGCCACAATTACAAATTAAATCCCCAAAATTTGGAAATTACTTAGACAACTCCGAGGTATGTGATTGTTTTACACATTAATTATTCGTCTACTACCATTAGTTTTTTTTAACAAAAAATATTAAATTTAAACATGTTTTTTTTATATTTACTTTTTTTTGGTTAAATTTAGACCAACTTTTTCTAAAAAAATATATCATTCATTTATGATGCACGTTCATATTCGGTGACCAAAAGCTATGATCAAACATTGAATGGATGGTGTGTTGGAGGCTTTTTGACTAAACTTTTACGAAAAAGATGAAATATGAAGAACGTGTTTAACAATTTTTGCTAAAAATTCTAACGATAGCAGATAAAAAAAAAAAGTAACATATGTAAAACGTTCACATACCCCAATATTATTTAAATAATTTCCAAAAATCGATAATTTAATCTATAATTTGAACAAACTTTAAAATAGTTGAATGCAGTTATCCATTGTATTGGCACAAAATAGTTCCATGTCATAGGTTATATGATAAATATTAGTTATTGTAATTTATGCTTGTTAGGTGTAGTAACAGACACATATGCCAGATGTGCAGCATAACATCTCCATTAATGACCCAAAGAAACAACACACTAGATTATAAAACATGGCTTCAACAACCTTTTTTTAAGGAGGAAAAAAAAAGAAAAGAAAAGCGACTAACTAAAGTGTTTAATTGGTATATGTGGATACATACATTGAATTATTAAAAACTAAATAAGGTAATTAAACAAAAAATAAATTATTATAGAAATTGATTATAAGGCTTGCCGCTTGTGGATAGAAATTGTTATAATTTATTCATTTAATTATATCAATAATTCGTATATTACTGAATCACATTGTTACATCATGATTCAAAGTTTAAATCGAATCGTTTCATTATGATGAAACAAACTAACTACTGTATTATAGAACAAATAAACTATTATAAAATTGAACTCGGGTCTTAAATTTGCCAATTAAGCTAAAGCTTCATCGGCTAAGGTTTTCTTTTTCTTTTTTTTTCTCTCCTTGCTCTTAAAGTGCCCAATTTAAGGAATTTTAAATAAAAGTTGCCAAACATTTTAAATCAATCCTATTGGTGTTTGCAAAACATTTTTGCTCTTTAAAATCCTAGATTTACTAGATTTTAAATAAAATAATTAAATTAAGTATTGCTAAATGTTTATAGCTTCTATTTTCTTGTTTTTTTAATTAATTAAAAATCAATTTCAAAAATTTTCGGTTAAAATGAATTAAAAATATTTATTTAAAAAATTAGAAAACATTCAATATTGATAATTATGGTGTGATTGGATGGTCATATCAGGTCCATCTCAATAATTACGAAAATAACAACCTAACAACAAATGGTACAAATTTAGTATTTTCTTACACTTATCTGATATATATATATATATATATATATTCAGTGTAAAGTTACAATTTTAATATCACTCCACTCACAATCTCCTAAAATTTAATAAAAAATCGCCAAATGAAAGCAGAAAAATAAAAGCCAAAAAGAATAGTTGGAAATTATAATAAATACAAAACAAAGAAATTAGAAAATAAAAAAAAAAGGAAAAAGATTAAAAAAAGAAAAAAAAAGTATATTTCCGGGACCCGCGCCGCACCGAAGCAAATTAAAATACCACCGACAGTACCGTCAACAATGAGTCATGAGTGCCGCCGCTCTCCTCTCTCTCTCTCTCTCACACACACATACACACAGTCAGTGTGAGAGAAAGAGAAGAGAGCTTTCCGGTGAAGCGTGTGTATATATATGTATATATATACATACATAAATAAAGCAAGAACCCTTTAAAGAAGGTGTACTTGTGTGTGAATGTGTGTACAAAACTATACGTATAGTGAGAGAAACAAAAGAAGACAAAGAAGTGGGGTTCTGTATTCCATGTGCAGTGAACCTAAAAGACAGCCAAATTTAAAGGCGGATAGCATATTTCTTACTTGCCATTGGGATGAATCTACTTTTTTTCTCTGTAGATAAAGCGGTGTATATCAGATCATAGTGAGAAATATTTTTTTCACCATGTAAACGATTGGAGTACATATCATTCAAGAACTTGAGGTAAGGTTTGTTCTTATGGAATCCTTGTACTTTCTTGAGAAATTCTTTTGGTTTTTAGTAATGGGTTCTTTGATTTTATTGAAAGTTTGAAGATCTTTCTTGATTTTGTGAAGATAATATGAAGATCACCCTTTTTTGCTCCTTTTTTTTTTCTTTTGAAACTTAGATTTATGCTGTTTTTTTTTTTTATGATTGAATATGCTTCTTTTTATTTGGATGCCGCTTGTTTTTATGTGGGAATTTGTGAAACTGGTGGAACATTTTCATTTTGTCAAGATTTTCTTTAGTTTCTTCAAGTATTTCATGTATTAGAGTTTGCTTTGTGGCTTTGTTGCTCTGGATCTGTTAATTTGCATTTTCACATATTGAGATATGGGGTTTATGCAAATTGTTATTGCAAAAACGATTCTTGAAAATTTGGAGCTCTGTTGCAATTTGGTGAAGTTTGTGAGGTGTAACTAAAGAAGGTACTGTGTTCAATTAACTGGAGGCTTAAATGGAAGGTTGTAAAGAATCAAGAATCAAGGTGTTCAACAGAACAATTCTCTTCTGTTATTGAAATATTCTTGGCCTAAATATACTGAAATTCTTAGAGTTTTAGACCTATAAGAACTTGTTCCTCAGCTTAAAATCTTGCACATATGGTAGAACTATGGATATATGAATGCCACCAGCGACGAAGCTGCCCCCTGGGGATGATGTGTTGGGGGGGGGGGGGGAGGATGTAGGGGCGGTCGCCCGTTTATGTCTATGTATAGCTATATTATATTTTGCTTAAAATTCAAGAATCTCCCCTTATGTTTTTGTAGTTTAGTGAAAAATTAATCTTGGCCCTCCTGATAAAAGTTTCTGCCCTTGTCCCTGGATGTCGTTTTCGACGATTGTCTTAGACCCAATTTCGCTGAGGGATCGCTGTTTTTGTTCTTGTGTGTATTAGCTTCTACTGCAGATAGTTCTAGTTTTGTCTTTGATATATGTCCCTGACTTGTTCTTTGAATAAAGATCACTAGATTTGATCTACTGCTAGAGCCTAGATAACAAGTTCATTAAGTTTTGGAAGAATCTGATGCTACTTGTTGCGATCTATTGCAGCATTTCTTGTAAGATTTTAACTCACATTTGAAGCTCAAGCGTATGCTGAGAACGGTGTCTGAAAATGCCCCTCGAAACGGACTTTATGTGCCCACTCGACTATGTAACATTGGGCCTTAAGGACACAAGCAAAGATGACATAGTAAAGCCCCGAGTTTTATCGCTTCTGTCAACGTTTCTCGAGAGGTGTGTTCAGAAGAACGAAAGGATGTTGGAGACTTCACAAACAAAAGATGTTATCACCGTATTCCATGGATCGAGAGCACCTTCTTTGTGCATTCAACAATATATCGATAGGATTTTTAAGTATTCGTACTGCAGCCCATCTTGCTTCATCATTGCGCATGTATATGTGGACAGATTTATTCAAGGGACAAATTTATGCTTGACTTCCCTCAACATACACCGACTTCTCATCACCAGCGTCATGGTGGCAGCAAAATTTATGGACGATGCGTAAGTTGAACAAACTCTAAAGCATACTTATTTGTTTCCTTTGGCTTATTATTTTATGCTTTGGAAAATATATTCGGGTATGTATATGCTTCTTCTTTGGTTATTTATGCATCCAAGAAATTAACCAAGTGTCTTTGGCTAGATTTGGGAAAGATAAGACCATATAAGATGCTATTAATGACAAAGTTGTAATTAATATGATCAATATTCTAAGAGTCTATTAAGCTCTTTAAAGTGAGGAATTTCTTACTTTTTTAGGGAGGAGTCTACAAGACAAAGTTGTAATTAATATGATCAATATTCTAAGAGTCTATTAAGCTCTTTAAAGTGAGGAATTTCTTACTTTTTTAGGGAGGAGTCTACAAGATACCAACACATTATTTTACGAGCCTGTAAGCTACTTCTATAAAACTTTTATCAAATTCTTTTAAACATCTTGTAAGCTCCCAAATATCTGTTTTAACTTTTAATGAGCTCACCCAAAACCCTCTTAAGTTGCTAGTTCCCAAGCACATCAATAAATCGAGTGAATTTCCCTGACAACGGTTGATTTTCATTTCAAGTGGTTTACTATTATCTAAATGGCTCTTATTTTTTAATCTAAACTACATGTATTCTTGCCAAATGGTAACATGCTATATATGATATTCAGATTCTTCAACAACGCATATTACGCAAGAGTTGGGGGCGTAAGCACATCAGAACTGAACAAGTTAGAGATGAAATTCTTGTTCGGTCTGGATTTCCGGCTTCATGTTAGTGTACAGACATTTAGGAAGTATTGTTCGGTGTTGAAAAACGAAGCAACAGGGGAGCGCATCGAACGATCGATTCAGGCGTGCGGGCTGAATGAGTGCTGGGCAAACAAGGATGATTCCATTTGTTCCAAGTCCATCTCTAGATGAAGATTCCTTTGGTGGCTAGTATTGTCATCATCAAGAAAGAAAACACATGTATACTCTTTTCTGTATCTTACAGGGTCAACATAGGTTGTTCCATGCTTTTCCACTGCTTTTCTCTGGGGTCTTTGGCTTTTTTTTTTTTTTGGCTGTTTGATAATTTGGGTTAATTGATCCCAAGTACAGTGTTTCTGTATTAGGGTGAATTGTGTATGCAGATATATGGAGGCGATTATTCTTTCACTGTACTACTATTTGATTGATTTGTTCAATTTTCACACCCCCTGTGAATTGAGAATTCTTTTATACACCTGGTGTCCTACATATATATATATATATATATATATATATATATATATCTCAAATGATTAAAATTGTGCCATATCATTAATTCACTTCAAAAAAATCAACACATACTATATGTTCCTATAAGTATTTTCCCCCATTAATTTATGATCCTTTCTATCGGTGGCCCTTTCGTGCTACGTTTGGTTCTTGAATTTTGGGGAGTAAAATAAAAAGAAAATTATCTTATTGCTTTAAATGATAATATTTTCTACTTTTAGTTTTAATCCTTTTCATTTTCTTCTTATTTTTCCTCATCCAAGTTCTTATTCCATGCATGACTTCAATGGAGAATTTTAATGATCTTTCAGTGAAAATTTCATACTAACCAATTAGATATTATTACCCAATTGATGTTTTTTAATCGTTGAATTTGAGTATGATTATGTCAAAAAATATTAAAAAAATAAAATTATAACATCATATTCAATCTAATGATCGAAAAACACAATTTGACTATTATTTAAATGGATAGCATCTCATAAGCTCATCGTTCAGATATGCCACGTTTCCTAGATCCAGGCAGGAGTATGATTTATGAACTTTATTAAGTGGAGATTTTGTGGCCTACAAATCTACAGCATACCGACAGCATTATTAGCTTCACAAGTCTAGCAGACAAAATTTCCTTCATTTTACTCTCAATGTCCGCATAGCTGAGAAACCACAATACAGAGAGTCAACAATGCCCCTTAGTCTCAAGCCCTTTACACATGGCATAAGGATAATACCAATCCCAATTAATTTCAGATATAATGATACGTATTGACCTACATTCTGATCCAACTTCATGCTTGCAGTTCAACAAAAAAAGCCTGCTTCATCCGGGAGGACCGCCTAATCTATCAGCTACAGAAAGACTGTTACTAATTTACCATATCGAACATTTCATGCCGAGACCATTGCATGTAAGAATAAGGCTCTTGTAACGATTGAGGTAGTCCTGCACGCCACAAAGTAATCAAACGACTAATGAACCGTATAAAATTCAAGTGTATTGATAGTGTATAGATGCTGGGGAGTCCCAAATGCAAAGAAGAAGTAGATACTCACCATGATGTTGCTATCATACATATAGAGCATGCCTTTCGTGTCATATTCGTGCCGTTTCACAGGATCGCTCAGTACTGTTTAACAGAATGCAGAAATTCAATGTAAGTCACCTTTTAGAAGATCAAGAAAGCTTTAGCTGCTAACCATGTATGTATAAAAAGCTATGAAGCAAATCAGGCATGCTCAACAAGTTTGTAGTCACAGAACATAATGAAACACAAACTCTAAATTTACCTGGCCCCAGACCTTGATATGCACTAAAACAAATCATGTTTTGCACCTTTATGCATGTCCTTACCTATTTGTGGATTTTCCAGCTTAGCGAAAAGAATTCTTTTACATTATTATGCAAGTAAAACGTTTCTCTAGTTCCTCCAACATGGTCCGCTTCCAAGCTCCCGAGTAGTTAAGAG
The DNA here is from genome assembly GCA_026212405.1 of Petrea volubilis. Lineage (NCBI taxonomy): Eukaryota > Viridiplantae > Streptophyta > Magnoliopsida > Lamiales > Verbenaceae > Petrea > Petrea volubilis. The sequence continues at coordinate 1,457,196 of CM047876.1, read as the reverse complement.
ATCATCAATGATAATCCCAATCATAAGCTCACAGATTTAAATATATGAATACAGACTAAAGATTGTTTCCTCCTCAGCTACAAAGTAAAAACATCTCCAAATCTTTTGGTTCGCCAAAAGCTTGTTAAGGTTTCCACTTTCCACAACCTCTGTTACACCATCTCATCATGTCTGTACCAATAAGAATGTCAATAGATATCTCTTTTTGCTTAAATTACTTGTCTTGAGACTTATCCCGGGAAGCATGTTTATGCAAAAGAATCTTCGAAATAATAAATTTTCTCATCAGATGACCAATGCATTTCTCTCTATTACTCAACCATTTGGCTTTTGAAAGGAAACCTAATACTAACTCTCAAACAACAGAGCAAAAAATGTAAAAGCACACAACTCCATTGCTTGTCTTATCAAACACCCAAGGCCAATCCTTAAACTCAGAGTGCTCAAGTTGTCAAAGACATACAAATACATGGACTAGATAAGGAGGCAAGCAAAGTGAGTCTAGGGTTAGGCACAAGCGGCCAGCAGCGGAGCCAGGACTCCAATGGTAGGGGGTGCACTTAAGCATGTACAGACTACCGATTATACAAATGATTAAATTAGAAAGTGCACTGAAGGGCAACAATAGAGTGAACTAAAAACCAGATAAGAGTAGTCATTAAAATTTAGCCATATACATATATGGTGTAATTTTGAATTCATTAGAATTTAACCTGAGCTATATGAAAATTCAACGACTGCAAGCGATGGGGGAACGAGTTCATAGAGCGGGTTAGGTAATCGGTGTAGTGGTTGAAAGACTTCAAAAAAGAGTAAATTACTGAATCAAATGAAAGATAATCTAGATTTTTAGAAAGGGCCAATTACCCTGATAAGCTTCGTTAATTTCTTGAAATTTTGAAGTGGCGGTGTCCTCATCCTTTTGTTTATCAGGATGCCATTTCTGCAAGATAAACAAAAAAAAGGGGGGAAACGCTAATACCAAAATACAGATAACATCTCGTGAAACTGAAACAACAGGCATGGAGTAACTCTACGCACCAAGGCTAGACGAATATAATTGGAACGAATAGCTTCATCCGAGGCATCGTAATCCACTTCCAGTATTTTATAATAATCCTACACTCCAAAATTATCCCAAGAAAAAACTCATCAACAAAAAGGGTAAAAAAAATAAGAAGAGAGAGAGAGAGAGAGAGAGAGAGAGCCGCACCTTGGGCTTGGACAAAACAGACAAGAAATCGAAGTTGACGTCAGAATAGTTGTCGGATTCTTCGTCCAGAGGGTCCTGGAAATTGTAACACTCCTCCCACACCATTTTTTCCGGCGAAACGAGTTTCGTAGGGCGGATTTCTCTTCTGCAAGCTTCAATTGCAGCTCAAAAATCGGCGCAAAATCGAAAAATCTTGAGTTCAATCAAGCTTTGAAAATTGGATAAGGGATGAGGGGCAGAAGGAAATTGAAAAAACAGGGGGAAATAGAGACGGGAATAATTGGAAAGGGCTTGAAGGCTTGCGTTTCCGTTGATGTTATTTGATATGTATCTTTATATGTGCGTGTGAGTGTATCATTTGCGTCGAGCAGAAGCGTTACTCATTTGTGACGGACACGTTCTCGTCGTCGCGAGTAATCGTCGTCTGTCGTTAGATATATTTTCGCTTGTAAAGAAAGATCAAAGATTTTGATCTTGCATATGCATATCCTTGAATTTGTCTTTTAATTGATTGATTGATTTTCTTTTTCAACTTCCTACAAAAATAATTTTTAATCAGTCACTTTATAATTTAAATGTAATCAAAGCAAAAATTCGTGTGAGGTCGTCGGAAATCAAATTTGAATGAATTTTTCATTTAATGAAAAACTTAAAGTTTGATTCGAATATGACTCGTTAATTTAAAAATGACAAAAGTTAAGAAAACAAATGCTATTAATTCTCGTTAACTTATACAGGTTTTTCGCTCATTTAATAATCAAATTAAATTCCGACACAATTTAAAAAAAAAAAAAAAAAAACTCCAAATCAGTCTTGGATTAAATAACTTGGACGGTACACCCTCAAAAGTCTCATTAGCATATTATCTCAACTAATCGTCAAACATTTGAAGATGGTGACCAAATCAGGGATTTTAGAAGGTGAAAAAGTGCTACCTTCATCAGATGCTGCTACAAAAAACAAATCACCTGCATGAGAGAGAGAGACAGAGAGAGAGACAGAGAGAGAGAGAGGCTTCAAGTTACTAAACACTAGTACACTACTCTCATCTGAGCATGAGATTACACTGTGAAATATGCATAGAACTCCAAATAGGCGGTAGAAATAATATATATACAGAAACTACAACAATCTCATACACCCACACTATTCTTGATTGCTTCATTAGTGCTCGGAAACGAACAAATATCGACAAGCACGCTACTTTGGAGGCCTCTCTAGGGCCACCCAACCGAATTTCCCTTTCCGGAAATCCGACAAGATACGAAACGCTGCTTGGTTAGTGTCCCCATTGAACAACTGGAGAGCAAGCTTCTGAACAAAACTGCAATTTAAGAAAGTAGATTAACATGTTAATCAGCTAATCAACAAGTGCTTTTTGTGGAGATTAAAGAAAAACGTGAAGGAACATTGGGACTTGATCATTAGTTTAACCACACAAACACGATAAGCACCAGATAGTAGGCAAGAAAACTTAACAAACACGATAAGCACCAGATAGTAGGCAAGAAAACTTAACAAACACGATAAGCACCAGATACTAGGCAAGAAAACTTACATTTTACCAACTCGACTGTCGGTCTCGATCTTGTAGCGGTCACGAAGAGCCTTATAACCTGTTTCAAACAACAAATTAGATTGAAGATACAATTCAGCAAATCTGAGACTTCCTCTTGTTTTTCTTCTTGAATCCCTCTCCCAGTCTCCCCAAAGAAAGGAGAGAGTGAGAGAGAGGGAGAGGAGATAAATAAAGAAAGAAAAGAATGAAATATGTTTTGTATGGCCACCTCACTTTAATCCCATGGCAAAAGCACGAATTTTGCATCTGTTTTGATTATGTGTGCCAACGCCAGCACAAAGATAGTTTTCAACAGTGAAACTTTCCCAAGATATCTAAATTTTTCCTGTCTCATCGCGCAACTAAATGATTCACTTAAACCAAAGAATCAAGATCTTAGCATGCCTTTCTTCTGATGCTCACATTCAGGAAAATAATTTTAAGATTAAGCTCCAAGAGCCCAAAGTCGTAAAGATAGAAACTAGCAGCAATTATACAATGTCAGAAGTCGCAGAATTGCCTCTAATTGCTGTTTAAAAGAATAGAAAAATAAATACACAACCTACCCACTGCCGGAAGCCGGGCCAAGATCTGCACAAGAATGGATGCCACCTCAGAAATATCATAAGACCTCTCTCCAATGTCATCACATATGGCAAGTTTAATAGCAGCTGACTGATCATTGATCCTCATCGGAATTATGCCAGGAGAATCCAGCAGTTCCAAGTCTTTCCCAAACCGAACCCACCTATTATAAGCATAAAGCAACATCAGAATTCACAGATAGGGGGCTTAGCCTGGAATTATATCGAAGTAATCCTTATCATTTGTCAAGAAAAAAATTGAGGCGACGTATCAATTCAGTCAATTACCTTTTTTAAAATTTCTAAGGTGATCATTCATTTTTACATGATATGGGCCAATGAAGCCTTGCACTAAATTACCATCATTACCCAAAATAGAACTGTGAACTATGACTCTATGAGACGAGCACAGCCATGTCAGTCGATTAATTAAAAAAAAAGAAAAGAATATCGTTTGGTTCTTTGATTGATATTAACTATCATATTTTTCCCTCTTAATGAATAGCCAATGAAGTCTAATCTTGAGAGCCACAACCAGTGCCAGAAGAAAAGTTTGAAATTTGATCACAGTTATGTTTCTTTTTAGATAGTGTATATAATTGAGAACGGCAAGGAACATACTTTAGCTCTCTCGTAACACCTGGTCTTGGAGCTGCAGGACACATCCGACGCTTAAGCAACCGGTTTATCAAAGATGATTTGCCCACATTGGGAAAGCCAACAATTCCAGCACGAACCTGTAAATATATATGTAAATGTTTTCCTCCATACAGGTAATTCTCAAGACAACCTACCGAACAAGTTGACAATGTCATTTTGGAAAAGTTGGAACTGTGTTTGACTTAGTTACATCTTCTTGACCAGGATCTAGAACTAAATTGCACCACAAGGACAAGAGTTCTTTAGGAAAAGGTGCAAAAAAGATTGTTTGCTAGATTATCTTCTAATTGCAGGAGATAATATTTGACCTTGGTCAGTCTTCTGGAAGAAACAAGAACTGGCATTCATTTACATTGTCTATTTAACAAAGTATAGATATGCACAAGAACCGAAGTAAAGAATGTAACTAACAACAGATACATTTCTGGTTACAACAGGGAAAAACAATTTTATGAGAAACTCAATAGAAATTAGTGAAAAGAACTAAACAACTAAAGTAAGCTTTAAAGAGTTGTACTAGAAATAACCTAGATGTGTACAAATTATAAAAATAAACACAAGAAACTCACAGGACGAGGAAGTAGTCCTTTGGCTCTGCGCTTGATGTTTACACCACCAGCCAATCCCTTTGCTAGCCTACTTAACTTCATGGTACCCTGAAGTTCCAAACGACAGTTCTCATTAACAATTACATATTGTTGGGCTGATATAGCCACCAAGTTCAAAGAGGTATCTTTAAATACCATTCCAAGCTGTCCATTTGAGAAGACTACTTTTGTCCCCTGCCTGGCATAGTAACTAGCCCAAGCATTTCTGTCAGCTGTAGATATCATGTCTTCTCGATTCAAAACAATAATCCTCTTCCTATTTCCCAACCATGAATCCATCTATACATCAAAGTCTAACCAAAATGAATAGCAGACCATTGTAATACAGGAAATATACAACATGGAAAATTTTCAGTCTCCAGGAGGGAGGGTTGAATCATGAATAGCATAAATTTCAGAAAATTAAGGATATCAGATGCTCTAATTCCATAATATGAACCATACAAGGATAACTTTCTTTATTACCAACAGAGAAATCAAGAAATCTGCAGGACCCAAATTTAGCAGAATTTTGTTATGTCAGATTCTCTTGGGACCATAGTTCATAAAGTTTTGGCACAGCTGAAGTTTATTCCTTCACCTAAAAAGACTAGTCTGGAAAAGGATTACAGTATTCATACGTGTAATAACCGGCAACAACCAAAGTTCATTATTATTTCTTCTTTCTTTTTCATATCGATAAAAATTTCGTATCCTGGCATTGCATTCCATTCATACGCACAATAAAAGGAAAAATGATTACATAAACTGGGATCAGAAAAGGTATAAGATTTCTTCAAACAGGTTTCTCATCCGGCCAAAGTACAGGATAGTTGCAAAGATATCAAATACAAGCTGATAACATTTAATCATTAAATGTATTTACATTCCAAGTCATAATAAACCAAAAGGATTTTCACCTGTGGGTGGGTAGTGGACATTGGAATCCTAGCATCTCGAACTTCTATCACGACATCCATCAATTTCAGCTGGTCCTTGAGTTCTTTTTCAGTTTTTGCAATGTGGCCAGGATACCACTATTAAATTGCCACCGGAGTAGAGTACAAAAGGCGAATATCAGATTCAACAGAAGATACTATAATCAATTCAGCTTCAAAAAGATCCGAAGTGAAGTCCACACCTTATTCCTACCTGAACTGGACGTAATGCTTTTGTCCAGTAATAAAGATCGGCTTCTAATTCTACCCAATCAAATTCTTCAGGGTCAATACCCAACGTGCTACTTTGTTTAGCGCTCTCCATCCCATTCCATCCCAGATTTTTTCCACCAACAATCTGCAATATCTTTTGCTGTGAAATGATATTCAAACGAATGCAAAGAAGAAAGACAGCATATAAAAGTGAACTGATAAAACTGAGAATTAAAACAGTAAACAAATATTAGCTTTCGAGCATCACTTGGTTAAATTTTAGTGCCTGACATCGCCTATGCATCTATATCGATCGCCTATTCATAATTTACGATGGAACAAAACTATATGCAACTCATTCTATCACACATTCCCCAACTCTGAAAGGTGGGGAAAAAAAAGGTCCAGAAAAAGAATTTCCGCTAAACTACTTGGTCACGAATATCACTCGAATTTTATTCAAAATCGACTCGAAATACAGAGTTCCAGAAAACAATAGACAGTACAGAAAAAACGTAGCTAAAAAATTATCTTCAACAGCATAAATGAAGACCAAAATAGAAAAAGGAAAAGCAAAATTTGACTTTGATTAACCACTTTAGTCGGAATAAAAATGGAGAAAGAAAGCACGAATTCTACTTAGCGATACCAATGAATACGAAAATCAGCCATTAACCAAAAGACTTAAAATAAATAACAAGATTGTTATGTTGCTTGCCTGGATGCTTGGCGAAGAGGTGGAAGGATGCGCGGTGGAGAGAGTGGCGGACGGCGAACGGCTTCCACGACAGTTGAGTGAGTTTCCGGCGAGTGTGACGGATGGGTTGTTAAGCCAGACACCGGATACCTGAGCTGCCATCGCTCGCTCACTTGGTAATGGCGGGTTGAGAAAGGATATAGACTGAAATGAATATCTTCTACCCCGACAAATGGGCGCTTTTGTAGATTCGCGTTTTGGTTTCATTACACGTCTTTCGGTCTTTGTTGCGGTTTGTTAATTATTGTACGATCCTCTCTCTCTCTCTCTCTCTCTCTCTCTCTCTCTCTCTCTCTCTCTCTCTCTCTATATATATATATATATATATATATATACATCAATTTTCCTATTCTTTCAATTAATCTATACTATTATAAAAAAAAATTAGTTTTATCTTATAAATAACGATTATTTATGTAATTTTACAAAATTCGTCCTTCAAGTTTATGTGGAATAAATAAAGATATATAAAATTATAATTAAAATTAAAAATTCACATGAAATCAATGCAATTCGGATATCAAATTTTGATGTGTCAATTTTACCCTTTTAATTAATAAGCATGTGCAATAAATAAGCAAATAAAAACATTAATATTATAATATTATATCCAATTTAAAAAATTTATGTTCTCAACCCACTAACCACTTTCTCTAATTACAACTACTTATTTTTTTTTCTTTTTGTGTTTATTTTTTATCATGTAATTCTATTTCATATAATTATTTTATTTTTAAATTATTATAATTTAATAAATTAGTTCAATTAATTCTTAAAAAAGTATTCTTATAAAAGAAATTTAATAATATATTTTTATTTTTATTTCAAAAAAATTTAAGTACTAAATTAATATATATACTATTTATATTTTGCACACACATAAAGTGTGCAATGTTGCTAGTGTAATAAATAAAAAGCTAAATGTAATTTTCATGTATAATAAACAACACAGGTATGCATACAAGATAATTTACGAAAATACATGCGATTAGACGCACGAGATGAGAATATGCGTCCTTACTATTGTTTTGGCCACAAATAAATTTAGGATATATTTGATCCAATCTTACATAATATTTACAATTCATAAAATTATTTTATAAGAATGCTCGATATATTTGGGGATTTTTCATGAACCGTGTAGTTTAAAATTCAACTTGAATTTCAAATATCATAACATAATTTATAACAATCTCATCTGTAAAGTCATTTTAGCAAATTTCAATTAAAAAAATTATTCCAAAATATACATATTCACCAAATACTTAAAATATAAAAACCATGCAATGCATATCAAACATGTTCTTAATGAAAACAGATGAGAATAAAGATAGATTCATGCAATATCGGTTGCATTAAAATTGGCATTTGCATCACTCCAAGAACATGTTTGATATTGCAATAAATGTATATGATGTTAAATTCCTTAAATTAATGGACCCTAAATTTTAAATATTTGATAAGTGTGTTTATTTTGAAATAAAAATTCTCTTAATTAAAATCCACCAAATTCACCTGACAGATGAAATTATTATAAACCATATTACAAAATTTAAAATTCAAATCGAATTTCAAGCCACACAACTTATGAGAAATCCAACACCAAATCAAATATGCTTATAAAATAATTTAAGTGTACAAATATCATATAAAATCTAATCTGATACGTCCCAAATATGTAAATGGTCAAAGAAAATTCCTATTTTGCACAATTCTGCCTCTTCAATCAACATTGGATTCAATACTTAGAAAATGGAAGGTACTAATTGTCCACAAGACTAAGTTACCGGGTAAGTAACCGTACAAGAGAGACTTAAACCATCATTATATGGCGTGTTTGCATTAAAGGACAATTACATGTGCTTCAACCAACAAGACAACAAATGGGCTCGTCTGTCTGTTCAACTACTCCAATAGAAACTAATCAATATCTGTACATTCTTCTCTGGGGTCACTAATTAGTCAGAGATCAGTATCAAAACTGCTGGCCAAAACCAACTACCGTCTTAACTCTGCGTGGACGGGTCTGGTCAGCACTCTAACAAAGTAATTTTGAGTCTCCGGTAAAATACGTTGGATCAGCTGAGGATACCTGTCATTTACGCGCATCGAGTTGCTCGGTCACAAACTAACACAACTATAAAAGACTAAGGGAAGCTGATTGTGAGGGTCAAAACATACCATGGCATGACACACAATTTGTCGAACTTATCCAGGATGTATAGAATGCAAGCATGTCTCAAAGATAAGGCGTTAAATGCCTCCGATAGCTCAAACATGAGAGACACGTTTTCCACCGATATATCCTTTTAGAAGAGAAGAAATTATCAGAAACCCACACACAGAGAGAGAGAAGATGTTACCATGTTAAGTCAACCCACCTGTGCAATGGCATATTCACACAGACGCTTTAGACCCTCCAATAGATACTGATCCGCAGCCCTCAGAAGATCTTGTGCAATATCTAGGTTGACATCAACAGATCCAGTGTATATGTATCTGGAACCAAATAGACCATAGTTCAGCATCTTACAATACAACGATTTAGAAGTTAGTGTAAGAGCAAGAGTTATGGTGATAAAATTTCAAAGCGGATTCACCTCATCATCAACTCAAAAACATCCCATCTAATATTCGGAATCCCTATATCTTTAGCATCTCTCTCCTGCAACATTCCAGCAATATTTTAGAAAGTTCACAAATCCAACAGAGCACAAGGAGTTATAAGCTTGAATTGATGGCCCCTCAACTTTCATGCTATCACATCTTAAGGACTATAATTTGAACAAGAATCATTCAAGAACAGAAGTCCTCTCTGATCCAAGAATCTGGCTTACCCATCTTTATTTGCTAATTCTAACTGCTCAGCATGTAAAAAGATCTAGCAGAAAATATTTATCCCAACTTTCATTTTTTTCTGTAACTGAAAGGGCATGTCCACCAGCCCAAAAAGTCGATTCAATGAATTAGTGGTGTTCAAAGACTTGGCTGCCTGTACCTTCCCGATTCTCATTAATAATCTTTGAAAACAACAATCTAATATCAGAATGATAACAAAATGCAGAAATGGAAGTGGCAAGGTTACTGAAATGAGACTGAAATAAATAAAGATTACATTAGTTGGCACTGTCAATTTCAGAGAATTTTAGAGACAAAATGATGTGTCGCTGTTAAATTCTCCTTGTGTTTACCTCAATTCATATTTAAGTGCTTTCCAAATAAAAAGTTCATGACACCAACTGAAGACACAACGGGTTCAGCCACACCAGTCAGCTAAGAACTATAGCTTAAGCCATCACTGACGCGAGAGAAAAACAGATGGGTCTCAGCAGGACCAGGTGATAGTTAAATTCACTTGGGAAGGACATATGCTGCATCTCTTTCTGTGGCATAAATGCTCTCAAACAGCAGACCGACAAGGAAACATGGAATAGACCTAAACTATATTCTTTATGGCATAGGAATACCTCTTATTTTATAATGAAGTTGGGGGCCAAGAGGTATAAACCAAACATAATTATATAACATAGTGCATCCATTCCACAACATGCTCACCCGGTAACCACCATCAAACATAGCCCGGAATGCATCAGATGAAGCAAGCAAACAAATTCTGTGTGCATAGAACCGTTTACCTGATGAAAAAACAAAGATGATAAGATGTAGACAACAAGGCAACAGCCAGGATAATCAAGCACATAGAAAGTTGAAGGAGCTTAGACAGACTTCCACCTTCAACTAAAAATGTCACATCAGACAATGTAGGATTATTTACATACTGCTCGCCCAAATATACCTGCAGAACAATTGCACCATAGTTAATTGGCATAAGCAAAAGTCACCACCACATTAGAGATATGCAGATCTCCAAGAAAGGAGCATGATTGCATTGCATCAATGAAGAAGATAACAAAGACATCCACATTTAATCATAAAGTTATCCCCAGTTGCAGGCAATCAACATGGCCCAGCGATTTCACAAAACCAAAATTATAATTTTCAAAATTATTTTGACCGACTGGCTGCTGCAACCACAAAAACAGAGACTGAAAAATCATTACCTGAGGTATAGGGGATGGAGGAGCTGCATCCACAGGTGAAAGAGCGCTTGCTTTATTGGCCAACCTACAGAGAGCCATTGAACCCTCTCTTTGGTGCTTCGAATTAGTGGATTCCAGAAGCTCCAAAAGCAACGCCAGTCCTGCGAGAACATGAGGTGTGTGAAGCAGGTTTCGTGATCATGAACCAGACTTCGACATATTGCACCAGCAAGTCTCAGCAAGACATAGATGTGATGCTAACTTTATAATCAACATGGCAGCATACCATTGTTATCAATGAAAATGGTTCTTTGGTCATCTGGTGAACAAAGATGCGCGAGAGCCAGAGCCACACGTCTTTGAACATTCTTTTCCCCCACGCGCATCATGTACAATAAATGACTCAATACCTGCCAGGATACCAAACAAGTTCAAGATACAATAAAAAAAATTGAATGTTACAGCTCAACAACTCACAATTCACAACATCAAGATTGTGTTGGTCTTCTCTCTGTAATACAGAAGCTTGGCAATTCTATTTTAAAATTTTCAAGTCCTATCGCTCTAATATTTCTTGAAACTCAATTCTGTGGATTCCATTTTGGATATAAATAAAGTATATAAACAATGCAATGTTACTTTTGAATTACAGACAACTATAGGTAGCTCACCCGTCCTTGAATTTTCTCTTCAAGTCTTTTTAGTGTCTTGGCAACACAATCCCTAGTAGGCTGCAGCAAAAGGAAGGTGAGGAGATATATCACACACTTGTATCAAGCCATAACATCATTGGATCAAACAATAATGGATAACTCTCCAACCGGAAAACAATAGATAAATAAATAAACAAATTAAATAAAATAAATAGGTTAGAGACTGTACTTGCACAATAAATTCACCGTCTTGAAGTTTCTGAACACCTCCCACCCTAATAAGATCTGCAACATTATCCTACAGAGAAGAGAGTGCTAAAAGATAAGGAAAGGAACAAGAAGACACCAGCAAGCTGAGCCAAAAAACCAACAAAATTTAACGAGTATGGTTAAACAATAACTTAATGTTCAATTTTGTGGTACCTCGTTATCTGCAAGCCCATAAAGAGCAAATGCAGCATTATGTTGAAGAGATCCATTTTTGGATTCAAGAAGCTTCAGCAGCGGCACTATTCCACCGCTGTGGGCAATACCAGCTTGATTATGAGTATCCTATAACATCATAATTAGTTCAAGTGACGAAGTATAAATAAACTAATAACATAAAGAAGGCATACTTTTTTTTTGTTTTCTGGAAGAGAAATGGAGGTTTGTGACCAGTGTGACGAAAAAAACCAAAAGGGGAAAATGTTACCTGTGCTAACCTCCCTAGGGCGAAGGCCGACATTTCCCTTAATTGAGCATCAGGTGACTGGAGCATTTCTATGAGTGGAGGGACTGCACCTCTTTGAACAATGTGCACCTGCACAAGCATCAAAGAGGGTTTTTTTTTGGTAAAAAAAAAAAAGAGAAAATTAAACAGACTGAAGAACATCTTTCCTACATAATTAATTACAACCCAAAATTCAAGTTTAATTGGAAAGCATTGTCTCTGTCAACCTTACAGTCTGAATCTGTTGCAGCAAATTGCCCAAGAAGCAGAGCAGCTTCTCTCTGGCTCTCCGAACAGCAAGAGCTGTAATTTGTGGATTTCACATTTACACTTCATATTAGAAAGCAAAAGCGGTTGAGATAATTTGATGTTAAGATAAAGTTTTCAGATAATAGAATAGAAGGGTTTGCAGTTGATAATACAGTCACGTCTTGCCAGTCATACCTAAGTAACCCAATGACAGGTTGCAGAGCTCCAGCAGCAAGGACTTCCTTCTTAATGTTCGGAGATGAATGGACCAGATTACCGATAACACCAACCTGATATTTGCAACATTAGTAATTTAACTTAAAGATACAGTTCGCAGAAATCACAATATATATGAAGAAGCTAGTTTAATTTACGAAAACAGATAATAGTAGCATACCGCTTCATAGTGTATGGCAGCATCCTCAGACCGCAGCATTAGAATAAGAGTAGGTAGAGCATTGCATTCCACAATCTACAATTAGTCAAGCCATTAAAAAAGGTAGAAGAGAAAATAAAAGGAGACTTTATATGTTAGTAAAGCCAAAGAAGAACCTGATTTTTGTTCTCGTCATTTTTAAAAGCAAGGGTTCTAAGGGCTCCAGCCGCAGCTCTCTGAACCTTTGGGTCAGCAAATTCGAGCAATTCCACAAGAGGAGGGATACCGCCCTCAATCCTGAAAGCATCATTCAAGTATTAAAAGGCAGGCACAATATACATACCCAAGCATGAAGTACACAAGAAACCAACCTAACACGGGTTTTAATGCTGCTATTCTCATGAGCAAGATTAGTGATTGCATCGGCTGCTCTCCTAATGACCCCATTTACTGCCCGAGAGTTTGGACCATCGTTATGCCTCTTTAACAGATGCACAAGATGGGGCAGAGCTCCAGCGTCCACAATCAACTGCTGATGCTCTGGCTGTCAAAGACAATTGCTAAGTATTGAGTGATACATTCATAAAGATCAGATTTAAGTAACATTAGTAAAAGTGATGAGATCATGCTTCAGTAAAAGATATCCATACGATATATTATGATCAGGAAAATGACAAATACTTCCTTTAATATGAAAGTTATCCATATGTTATATTATGATCAGGAAAACGACAAAATATTTTTATCGGATATGAAAGATATCCGCTTAACTGTTTCGCAAACACTTCATGCATTTACTATTTGCACCAAGTTATATCCTAAAACCCTGTCTTCTCTAGGAAATTCATGAACAATTAGTGCGCGGCGACTTAAACTTTTCCTTAAGTTCACTTAATTATGAAAGGAAAAAGGAAACAAGAAAACATGAAGAACAAGAACTCCGAAGTACTGCATTACTTTAATGGCAAGAAGTCCAAGAGTGAAGGCACTTCCTTTCTCCACTTCATGCTCGTACGGTCTTGGACCAACTTCTCCCTCCCTCGCCAGGGGCGGAGCCTGTAAATGCTTTACCAGGACTGGAACCGCCGCACAATCCACTATCACATTCACTATATCCTCTGCAACCATACAAGCATAATTCCCACTGAGTCACACAGATCGGAAACTTAATCTCAAAATTGAGTACATATACGCTCAGAAGACTTGCCCAGGCATACATCGAATTGATTAGAGAAATCAACAAAAAATTAAGAGATTTTTCCACTCAATATGCCCTCTGGGCCTCTACAACAACACACAGCAACAATCCACCACAGATCAAAACCCTAAACTCATAATCCATCGCATGCACAGTCCAGCAAGCCGTACACATGCACAAAACAACGAATTGGCCAGAAAAATATTTCCAGAAACAGAAAACTTAAGTTTTTTTCTTTTCTTTTTTTCGAATTCTTTTCTTTTTCAGTTATTCCAGTACCGTTCTTGGCGAGTTCGGACAGGACGTGTATGGCGCGCTTGGAGGACGCGCGATCTTGCTCGGCGTATGAGAAAGCGGAATCGAGGATCTCGACTTGAGTCCGGACTTCGCGCACGAGATCTTGGTGCGAATCTGGTGACGATTCGCCGCCGATCCTTCCGCGATCGTCTCCGTACTCCTCTTCCAGTTTTCTCTTCAAGCTCCGCCGCGAAGACGAGGAAGTCGACGCCGACTGCTCGCGGTGGCGCCGCCCGGAGTTCTGGCTCTGGTTCTCCATGAGAAATGAGCGAGATAGAGAGAGAAATAGAGAGAGAGATAGAGAGTATATGATGAGAGAGAAATGAAATGTATAAAGAAAGTGGTTTTTTTTTTTTTTGTGTGTGTGGGGGAGAGGCTGTGGAGTGCTCGCTTGTGTGTGGGTATTTTTGGTAATTAAAGCTTTATTTTTGTCGGGAGATTTGCGGGGGTGAGTCGTAAGATTTTAGAGCAAGAGCCTACTTCTATTTTCAAATAATTATTTAAACACACCCACTCCCGCGTTTCTTCAAAAACATAACTAAACTCCATAAAAAACATGATAATTCATACCCAACAAAACAAACTTAAAAACATATCAAAAAGAGATAAACAAAGATTAATTGTTGTGAATTCTAAATATCTTTATCAATTATATTGCATTACTACACAATATTAGCATTAGACTTTCCGTCACATATTAGTTCTTATATGAAACTGACAGAGGCTATTAAATCTCCGAAAATAATATTTTGTGCAAGTGATTAATTTTGCAATAAAACATGAAAACAATTGAAATAACTAAATTTATTATTCGTTTATAAATAAGAAAAACAAGAGCAACAAGGTAATTGTGACTTTGATCAATTTAAATTACTCATGTTGTGAAATTTTACATCTTGCATCGATATGCATAATACTAAAAAGCGACACTAATTTACTTTACGAATTGAACTGATTAGAAGTTACTTCCTTTTTTTTTCGGGAGGGGTGGGTGGGGGGGGGGGGGGGTCAACGCATGATAGTTTAATCTTATGAACTAATTGTCAATATACAATACTGCGATCCCCATAATTTAATTGATTTTATGTAATTAATTTAGTAGAAAGCAAAGCTTACATCAAAATAATTTATCTTTAGCATCTCAATTACTCCTTTTTGGCAACAAGAAAAAAAGCATGAATAAAATAAAAAGGAAGAAGAATAAGAGAGAGAGAGAGAAAACCAAGTGTGGCCACCCCTTGAAATAATTTGAGGCTTCCATTGAAAAACACAAAATCTTAATTAATGTTTTAGAAGATTAAAAACAAATAATTCTTTCACTTCTTGAAATCATTTATCATGTGGAATGATACATTATATACAACACAGTTTATCAAAATCCGATGTTCCATTTTGCATTTAATACGTTTTTCTTGCAACGTGTAATTTTCTAAAATATCAGTAATTGATTCTAAATATAATTTCTCGCCATGTATAAATTTGATTAAGAAAACATTTAAACAAATTATAGGAGAAAATCATAGTCGCATACTTCATTTTGGTGTCACTGACAAGAAAAAGCCCACAAACTTCCCTACCTCTATGCCCTTGTCTTCCTTTCTAGGTAGCAAATAATTCAATTATTCTAACAAGAACCATATAATGAACCAAAAGATTGGTGCACATGAGAACTATGATTGTTAGAGTACAACCTCTTTAATTAGCATTATAATTGAAATCAGATAGTTTAACTTTAACCACCATAATTAGGTTGCACTAACACAAGAAAAACAATAGTAACTTGACGTTAATCTTGTACTTACGGCTTTGTTACATGGGTCGTTTACTTTTATAGTTAAAATTTGAGCGATTCGATTATTAATAGTTTAATTGAATATGTACGAATAAAATGTATAGCCAAAAATCAACAGTACGACCAAATCACTTCAGTTTTAACTATAAAAATAAACGACCCTTGCTAAAGCAAAAACTAATAGACAGATTCAATTTCGAAAATGGCCTTGTAGGTTCATGAAAAAGATGGTTATTGATGGGCGCACCCAAAAAAAAATCTTTACAAGGGCAATATGTTTATGTGATGGTCCAGATAGTATAACTTCAAATTAATATCAATTGAATGCCGTTGGTAGATATTCATTTCATTTATTTGAATTGTCACCTTTCGTTGTTTACGTGCTATTTTTTTAGTTATTCAAGGATGCAATATGTTCGTTTTATTGATATGATATTATGATATTTTATTTAATAATACAATTATCGCTTTTCTAATAAAATATGGCTTTATAAGTTTTGTTAATTTTCCTCGAAAGGTTCACTTATATTACATAATATATCTATCTATCTATCTCTCTCTCTCTCTATATATGTATATATATGTTCATTGGTCATTGAACATCCAGTGTCCGACACCATCAAGTACCACACGAGATCTTCTATCGCAAACTATGTTCCATCTTCTATTTTAATAAATTGATATGTATCAAGTATAAAGATCACAAACAAAGTGTATAATTAAGAAAGTAATTTTACACATATTGCATGAATATGAATTATACAATAAAAAATAAAATACAATTTTATAATAGAGAATCCTGTTCGATCAGGTACTAATTAAATTCGAGTTCGAACCGACACATGGCTGAGTACAGTAAGGAACAAACACAACAATGGGCTGTGTAACATAATCGAGCCCATGGCATCGGGCCTACAAGTTTGACAGCTAACAGCAAGCATATAAAATAATATTGGGGCTCTTGAAAGCCCATATTATTCAGAAACTGCAAAGTCATCATTTGGGCCTATGGTTATTAGCAATAGGAAATTGACCTCTATAGCTTACAACTTTAATGAGATCATAAAAAAAAAAAAAAAAAGAAAAACAAGGGAGCAAAGCATGTATACACCTTTTTTCTCATTGATCGGTTGAAATACTGATTTAATCATTTATTATATATATATATACATTATGTATATATACATATATATGTTGATACGATCAATGTACCACTATCAAGGTTGAACATAATACATACATGTTGGTATTAGCTTGCTTTGGTTTTTATAATCCATCTCAAATCGAAGAGTGAACAATTGTTGCGTATTTGTGGTACTTGTGGCGGATACATAAATGACTGCTAGTTACCTGACCTCAACACTGTTCCTTACTCATGTCGAACATCACATAATTGGTAAATATTTATTATAAATTTATAATATAAACCTGAATTTGAGTTACGTCGGTACCTACAAAATCATATAGTCAAATTAAAATAAAAAAATCTAAAATTATATATATCTTGTTTTCGTCTGTCAAAAACCATGATTGAGCATATCCATTTGAGTTGACATATTTTAGTTAATTGACAATAAAAATACAAGATTTCAAATTTAAAGTTAGGAGCACAATGTTATGTATTTGTCACACGCAAAACAAGCCAAAAAGATAATTTATGGAATCTAATTTAAATTTGTGCCAACACACGACACCAAATTTATGCAACACTTTCCATCCATCTCGAGCTGTCCCCAGATCATGCACACTTGAATGCATTTTCTCATTTACCTAAATCAATTACAATATATATATATATATAATGTAATATTTTTTAAAAAATATCTTAATTATTTATCATATGTAACACATCGTGAAAAGTATATTAATAATATATATTTATATATATTTATGAAAATGCAAATTATTGATATAATAAAATATATGAGACTTTAACTAGTTTATTCATGTGCATTCGTACATGCTGTAGGGCCTTCTAATAACTTCAAAAATAAATAAATTAAACACCTATCTAAAGTAACACTCTTATATCTTATAGGAAAAAATACACTTTTTGCTACTATATTATGCCCGTTTTTATATTATATATATATATATATTATATTTTGCTATATAAACTATATGAGTTTTATATGTTACACACTGAAACCTATTTTGGCTCTAAAAACTCATAGAAAAATGGATAATGTCAGATTGACAAAACCCCTATTCAACCATAAGGCTACTATTGGCATCAAACAAAATGCCACACATCCATTTTGTGACAAGTTTTTGAACCGAAAATAGGTTCGAGTTGGTAACATGTAAATTTTGAATGGTCCACACATATATATATATATATATATAGAGAGAGAGAGAGAGAGAGAGAGAAGTAAAAAGAAAAAAAAAATGAGCATGATCCGGAAGGAAAGTGTTTTCTTTTCGAGTTTAGATCCTCTCCTACAAAAAATGTACTACATCTTCTTCTACATTTATCAATGCACGCCACGTGTATTGATGAGGAGTTGAAATAAGGAAAGAAAAAAACTTATGATATGGACAAATCTCTTTTCTTATCTTAATCGCTCACCAATACACGTGGTGTGCATTAATGAGAGTATGAGGAGATGTAGCACCGTTTTGTAGCAAATGATTCGAACTGTTTCTTTTCTCCTATTTTCTATGATGAAAAATATTTTAAAAAATCATGTATAAATACACATATACATAAGTATGCAATATATTTTATGTATATATGTAGGGACGCAGCCAAGGATTCCCTCAACTTCATATCGAGCTAAAATTTATATGAATTCTTTTTAAAATTTTGAATTTGACCTCCTTAAATTATAAAAATTCCGTTAATAATTTTAGAAATTTGACATTGCCCCTAAATAAGAATTTATGGCTCTGTCCTTATATATATATATATATATATATATATATATATGTACACGTATATACGTACGTATATGTTGGTAGATTATGATAAGATCTTGTCCCCTTGGACCTTCACCATTGCTTAGTTTCATCACATAATAACGACAAACCATTCCATACCCAGCATGATTGAATTTTCTACTGTATATATCAACTTAAAATCACAGGTAAATGTATGATATATATATATATATATATATATATATGTCCACTTGAATTGTTAAATCTTGTGAGCCATGCGTTTTTCAACTTTTTATGACTATATACTGGCTAATTGGCATTATTCATATAAATACATATAGCATATATACATGCATATCTTTATTGTAACATCACAAAATATTACCATAGTCACATAGACAAACGAGGGCCGGTTGCCCCTATAAATCTACGTTGAGTTAAAATTCATATGTAATTTTTTGTTTTGAATTTTTTTTGAATTTCGTCCCTCCACCATTACAAATCATAGAAATACTTTTAATATTTTATACAAATTTGACCATCATCGCTCAAACCAAATTAATTCTGACTCCATCATAGAGTGTTATAATATTTCTAATTATGGTATATGGTATAAGTGTGGTATAGTTGAGTGGCAAATATTCTATTTTAATATTTTTATATTACCATAAAAATACATTTTAGTTTAGAATTTAATATATTTTTTTGAGATATAGTAGTCTATTGTCGTTCTAATATTTTCATCACAAATGATGTTATTACCTAAAAAAATGTTACGATGTAATTTATTATGAATTGATTTGTCATTGATTGATGTTGTTTCGACATGTACATTATTCTTTGTTTGGCGCCGTTTTTTTTTTTTAAATAAATATGCCCATTCTGAATTGCCAAATATTGTGAGCCCATAGATTTTTATTGAAGACAAACAGAGTTTGGTGGTATAACAAACAGAAAAAATAGAAGAACGATTTTAATTTTATTTATTTAACGATTTGCATGTCGTGTTTCGGGGAATGTCCTGCAATTGGACCAGGTCATGAGGTTTTATTTGACTCGACAGTACATTGAATACCTCGTAACGGTCAAGAATAAAAATAAAATCTCACAACTAAAAGTTGGAAAAAATGGATTAAATTACCCCATGTTTAATTTGAGATCAATTGATGAAAATTTGTGCGTGTATAAAATGAGGTAGGACTTCGAAAGTAGAGAGTGTACTTAATTAGTTACAGACTATAAGTAATACAAATAATTAAATTAAAAAAATAGGAGTGCATTGAATAGCGACTATAGAGTATACTAAATGACAATTAGAGTAGTAATTTGAATTTAAACGAAATTGTGGTGTAATTTTAATCTATACGTAACTCCGCCACTATATAATATCTTATGTATTTAAATTTTAATGTTGGTTTAAGGTGGTGTGTTGACGTAAACTTAGTTTATTCGTCGAATATATATTATAATAATCTATTGGTATCGTTTTTTTAGAGAAAAAAAAATATAATGCATAGATCAAAGTACTAATGAAGTATTGTTTAGGAAAAAGTATTTAGCACTGCATTTCAATCAATATATCTGCAAGCTCGTGAATATACGAACAACTATAAGATTTACAATCAAAATATTCCGACAAAAATCCGCTATTTAAGTAGAATTGTAATTCTTTGTCTGCACCTAACAAGTACAAAGATTAAGTTTTGGTTGAAGAACTCGGGTGCTTCAATTGAATATCTCTTTCGAGTAAGATGCTTATGGTTAAATTTTAGAATGCACATATTGGGTTTAAAGGCAATTCTTACGTTCAAATATTCAATGAACTCATAGACTCAGAGTGTGACAAAAATATCTAAGTTGACTGCCAATCAAAATGCCAATAGTGAAGTGCTATGCTCATGGAGCCCTCAGCCCATTCCTAAATTTGCAGAATAAAATAAGTTTGTTTGGATGAACTAATTTTTTTTTTTTTTAAAGAGAAGTACTTTCTCTTTTTGAAAAGAAAAAAAATCTTTAGTGAAAAAAAGAGTTTTTGATAGATTTTTTTTTAAAGCAAAAGTGAAAAAAAAAATAGCCATTTTTGAAAATTATCCAAAATATCCAAATAAAAATATATTTTAAAGTATTTTTAATTCAAATTTCTTTTGAGTAAAAATTAATTCGAATTTTGTGTCGGTTGGAAAATAACATCAATTTGTCCTAAAATCGGGCCACAATAATTTATGGCAAAGATTCATAGATATTTATTTCGTCCATTATTTTGTCGTAGCACGACAATATATACATATATATATATATATATAGGAGTATATATTATGCTGTTGGGGAGTTAAATAGAAATTTACTACTTTTGAGCAATCCGAATAACAATTAATATTCATAGTAATTGAATCTACCAAGATCACTCGTCTAGCATTTTCTAATGTTACAAAATTCCCAACCGGGATTTAATGGCTATAAATGGTTCATTAATACTCTGGAAAACTATCATAATTTTATATATACAGTTAGGTGCATCCGTGCATGTATTAATATCTCGAGGTGTATGTATAACTCAATATGTTAAATATATTAATCACTATATATGTTGATTGATCTCTATATATATGTTTATAAACAATGATTATAAAAAAGTTATTTTAGACATTGTCATATTTTAGATCCGTATTCTTTTTTTTTTTTTTTTTGGTGTGTAAAGGCCACTAAAAATTTAAGTTATTTTTTTTCTTTAATATTTACTATTTTTTTTTGCTTTTAAATTAAAAATTAAAATTAAAAATTAAAAATTAATATATGTATATTTTAGTTTTGATGGATTTTTTTATCGAAATTTTGCAGAAAATTTTAAATTAATGTTTTCTATTTTTTTAATTTATGAAGGAATATTCTATCAAAATTTTCGACAATTTTAAAATTTAATATATTTTTCATTTTTTTTAGTTTTTGGAGAAATTTTTCATCAAAATTTGTTGAAAATTTAAAAATATATATATATATATATTATTTATTTATTTTCTAGTGTTCAATGGAATCTCCCCCCCCAAAATGACATTGAAAAAATAAAAATAGTTGTTTTTTTTTTAATAAAATCCTGTCAATTTTTTTCCCAAAATTTTTCGGTGAAAAATTCCGCCTAGAAAGCCATGTCTTTGTTTTCTTTGTAGTATTACTGTGATTTGTCAAAAAGTTATTAAATGTATGCAACCAAGGTTTTATATGATACATTAATCATACAATAAAAAGTATGTCACATTATGATGAACAATGTAATAGATTGTTTCCTCTAAAAAAATAACAAGTAGGACAACTCCTAACCCCTATAATTTGATTGAATTTTACCCCCAAACCTTTGTGAATGTACAAAAAATTCAATGATTTCTTATTATTTATTAATTATATGTTGAATCTTAATTATATCTGATGTAACTATTTGTATTTTATAAAATAAAAATGAAATATATATATGTGTGTATATATATATATATTGTAATTATTTTTGTATAGGCAAAACTATCTAACTGCCCATTAGGTATTAACTCATGTATTCATTCATAGCAGTATTAACAATAAATGTTTCATTCTCAGAAAGTTTATTGGATTGTCTACTCCGTAAAAAGGTAGTTGATTAATTAATACTACATAGTACGAAAGCATCAAAAAATTAAATATTAGGTATAAATATTCACACATATTTATGTCAGAATAAGGTCTTTAATGTGGTGTAGTTAAAACAATAGATTCACGGAATTTATTTATTTATTTTTTTTACCCACACCATAAATAATGTCTAGCTATAGATTAAAAGACTCTACCAAAATAAATTGATTATAAAAGAAATAAATTAATTCAAATTTAATGGCAAAATATAAAATACATAATTTACTTTGGATATTTTTTAAACTAAAAAGCATCCATTTGTTATAAGATAAAAAGGTCCGCTATAAAACATAGTTTAGTTTTTATTATTTTTTGATACAATTCATTATTATTTTTAATTAGCTAGTAATTAATAGATGAAGGGGTTCAGGGCCTGCGGCTAATCGATATGTACTCGGTCTTAAAGGTGTGGAGAGTGCAGTGACTAGGGTTCGAATTCTAAAAAGTGAGTGTGCGTGCGTGGGTTATATCATGTATTGTTAAAATGAAAAATAAAAAATAGATGAAGGGAGTGAAGTACTATTTTAAGAATTAAAGGGGGTAAAGTCACAATAAAATATAATCTAAGGGGGCAAAGTTAAATTAACCCTAATTTATATGTTGAGCGGGCCGGTAGCTACCATCATTATCAAACCATACAATATATATATATATATATATATATATATATACTTTAAAATTACATCGACCAAAAGAACAATTAAAAATTAGAACTGTTAACTACCAATCAAAGCATGTATTATTCTAATTAGGCCTGTCAATGGGTAGGGTTTTATCCTATTCTGACCCTAATCTTCAAAATATCCGATTAAATATACCATATACCTTACCCTACCCAATTTAAATATTTACCCATTGGGTATGTGTATTGGGTATACCCTATTTTTAGGGTAGGATATGTACCCTACCCAATCATATATTTTTTTTTATTTGTCTTTTTTTGATAATGTATTTTTTTTTTGCTCACACACACGATTAACACATACACACACATTTACACACACTGCACACACACAGTTTTCACGCACACACATACTGCACACACACGCACACACACACTGCACACGCACGCACGCACACACACACACACTGCACACACACGCACATCACACACTCCACACGCACACACACACACACACAACACACACTGTACACGCACACACACACACAGCACACACTGCACACGCACACACACACACTGCACATGCACGCACGCGCACACACACACACACACTGCACACACACATACACACTGCACACACTGCGCGCGCGCACACACACACACACTGTGTGCAGTTTCATACACACACAAACTGCACGCGCACACACACACACACTGTGTGCAGTTTCACACACACACACACACACTGCACATGCACACGCACACATACTGCGCACGCACACATACACACACTGCACATGCACACACATAGTGCACGCACGAACGCACGCACACACACACACACACTGCGCACGCACACACACACACACACACACTGCGCACGCACACATACACACACTGCACATGCACACACAGAGTGCACACACACTGCACATGCACGCACGCACACACACACTGCACACATCACACACACACACACACACACACTGCACACACTGCGCACACACACACAGTGTGTGTGAAACTGTGTGAAAATGTGTGTGAAACTGTGTGTTTTCACTGTATGTTTTCACACAGTGAAACTGTGTGAAAATGTGTGTGAAACTGTGTGTTTTCATACAATGTGTGTGTGCAGTGTGTTTGTGTGTGCGTGCAGTGTGTGTGTGTGTGTGTTTACACACAGTGGTGTGCGTGCAGTGTGTTTGTGTGTGTGTGTGAAAATTGTGTGCAGTGTGTAGTGTGTGTGTGTGTGTGTGTGTGTGTGTGTGTGTGTGTTTACACACAGTGTGTGTGAAAATTGTGTACAGTGTGTGTGTGAAAAATATGTGCGCGTAGTGTGTGTGCAGTATGTGTGTGAAAAATGTGTGCGCAGTGTGTGTGTGAAAAATGCGTGTGGTGTGTGAATACCCGTTGGGTAATAATGTGTGTAGTGTGTGAATACCCATTGGGTATCATTACCCAATGGATAGTAACGGGTAATGCCCTACCCTAACTCATTAATTTGTAGTAATATGGGTTAGGGTAGGGTATGGATAAATTTTAAAATTTTAGGATATGGATATGGTATGGGTAAATAAAAAATGGGTACAGATAGGGTAAAACCTTGCCCATTGACAGGCCTAATTCTAACATTTATAAACTCATATATTATTTATGAACAAAGACATCCATATAGGAGAAAATTATTATATAAATAAATTAATACCTATATCGGTGTCGAATCTATCATCATTAGTAGCAGTGCAGAACTTTATTATTGAGGTAAATTCTTGTTCATTTGTTAATTTCTTGTTGTTTTCAATGGTGGAACCGCAGTTGAGTTAAAGGTTGCAGTCGCCCTCTCCATTCAAACCAAAAATTCTGGATCTGTCCTCGTTGTTTTCTTGTTTATTGCTTGCAATTGGATGAGGAAAATTGTGGATTACATACTATTGCAACAACCATATATATATATATATATATATATATATATATTCTTTTGTGGATGACTAGTTTGTGCTATTTACTGTTATAATAGTTTGAGATTCCTTTGTCTGGTAGATTGTTTTTTACTATTGTACTCAAGGCATGCTAATCAAATTTATCTTAAATAATAATCTTAAACAAAGGCAAAAGGTGTCACAAATTATGCTTTGTTTGGTGGGGATGGTACGGATTCTTGGATAGAATTACTTTGTTCTTAATCAATTTGGTTCCTTTTTGTTGTTGTCCCACCACAAGACATTATTTTTGATAACCTTTTCAATTATGTTGTAATCTTTGGTCCTAAGCTTAAATCGTGTTGCGGATTACGTGGTCTATGTCCAACGTGAGGATCGTGGGAATTGGAAAGATTAGTCTTCCAAAACACACACACACACACACACACAAATTATATATATATATATATATATATATGTATTATGTTCACTTAATTCTCTTGCTTTTTCTTTAAAAAATCTTTAACCACACTCAAATTTTCTTGTATATTTCAAAGAATATTAAGCCTAGGGTGATGTTAAAAAAAAAATCAAATTCAAATTCTGTAATTTGCATGATAAAAATTGTACAATTAATTTTCAAAATACGAGTTTAGATAGTCACGACATCAAAGGAGTCGTTTCCCACCTCAGAGTTATTCTACCATATTCCAAATTCAATAGTTCTAATAAATTTTCTATAACAATTCTTTATTGAGTTCGATCTACTATCCTCAACACTCAAGTTCCAATTATATTATACATCAAATGAACGACCTGTGTAACGCATATTTGTGAATCAAACACAAGAATCATGAAGTTTGCGTATTATATGAGAAATTAATTTGTAGTGATTAGTTCCTATCATTTGTTAAAATGCAACTAATTAAATGGGCCCACCACTAAGTAATGACTCAACTTGTCTTTACTTAGAAGAGAGTTACCTTTAATTTAAACTATAAATAGTTAGCTTATCAATATGATGTCTTTTTAATCCCCTTTTATTGAAGGAATAAAAGAAGCCCCCCCCCCCCCCCCCCCCCCCCTCTTTAATAAAAGCAATGATAAGAAACCAACATAGAGAAAGCCTACTAACTAAAGACAAACCCCATATTGAGCCTTTTTATTTTAGTCATGAACTAAAGGAGTTTTCAAATGGAAATAAGAAAAAAGCAATGCAAATTACAACCACTTGTAGCTTTGTGTGGTGAGAATCTTGTTAAATTTTACTATTGTCACTATTTTTGGTGGGAAAATTTTTAAAAGTTAGCATCTCAATTAGCTTTAGATTATAGATTAAAATTTATCTTTTTGTATGAGAGATCGAACTATTAGACAGATAACTGTCATGTTGAATTATACATGATAAAAATGTTTTTCTTTGTAAGTTTTTGCTCTATGTTTCCTAGTTATACTACCTAATTTAAATATCCCACTTCAAAATAAAAAAAAAAGGTAAATTAAATTTTAACATGTATAACTTTGTAACACTCTTGTCCCGTATCGTGAATATAGTGAAAATTGAAACTACATATAAGCTTGATGAAAAAAATTCAAGTGAATTCATTGAATATCACTTTGGGGCAATTGTTCATAGTTCAATTTAAAAATGGACTCGTTCAGTTTCAAGATAATTTTTGCGTCCAACGTACTTACGAGTCTGCAGCACGAGAAACTCTCAAAGAAAACACCAAAAATCACACCAAAAAACACACAAATCAATAGGCCAAGATATTTCCTACACTCTAATTCGGGGTGGTGGGTTGGCTTTATAGTTTATATATACCCAATTCAATACTCCCCTACTTTCTCTCTTGACTTTGTGTACACCATAATTAACCATCACCACACCCTAGTACATTAGTAACATTATGGTCTCATAATTGCTAACTTACTTCCCACTCAAATATGTGAAATTTAAAACCACGAAAAATATATTTATTTTATTTTGGTATAAAGAAATTTTAATTCAAGTCGAATTTGATCAAAATTAAGCTAGTCATACATTATAGATTTAGTTATACATTAATAGTTATGTTTTTTTTAAAATGTGTATAATAATCATACGAGAAGCAAAATTCAGTCGTCTCTGTATGATCATAATTACTACTCTATTTCGGGCTAATTTTTCGTAAACTTGTTATGTGATTGGTCTGCAATTAATAAAGAGCAATCGATCAAACGAAAAGTACATAAAAAACTCTCTGCAATCCAAACGGGGTTCCCCTATATTCTTTATATATAAACACAACAAATACATAAAACAAGTGCAAAATAAGATGCATGAATGGAATTATTTTTTGTTATAATTTCATTTTCATAGAAGTATATATGGCCCAAAGCACAGGGATGAAATGAGGCAGAGTCCCAATCTTGTCGGCTTCAGGTGGTTTTTTGAACAATGAATTTTTGTCATTTTATATAAAGGGTTTAGTCAATTAGTTTGACCTAATGAAATAATTAAAATGAATATAGTTACTGTTGGTAAAAATGGGCTACCACCCAAAAATGTGCTGTCATATTTATTATATTTGATACTAATTCAAAAAAAAAAAAAAAAACTAATTTAGAAAGGCGAAGATTAAATTCTTATAAAGTATAAAAGATAGTTTGATTATATTTTGGAGGGAGAAACATTTCGAAATTTATTTATTTATTCATTTATGATAGAAAATGACGTATAATCACTACAAGAATACATTTATTTGTGTAACAAATCAATTTATTATAAATTTAATTTTTTTTTATGGATTTCGTCCACAGCTAATCCATTAATAAATGTTTTGTAATTGATTATTTTTTTTTAGTTCTGCATACATTAAATTGTGTTACTAATCCATCGCATACTATAAATTAGTGATAAAATCTCTTTATCACAAATTTTCTATTAATGAAGGGAGAAATCAATTAATTACATTAATATTGTTAATGAAGAACAAACCAAATGAACTACTTAAAAAAAAAAAACAAAAAAAACTAGCATCTAACTCGGATATATAGTTGAGAGATCTACCTACTAAAATTCTAGTCTGCGTAGATTGCATCTCGACAGAAAGACAAATAATGGAAAATCTAGAACGAAATTGTTATGAGCATTGAACTTATCGAGAGTAGGATATGAATGAAACATTTACCAAATTTACAGGAAATAGATTAGAGAGCTAATGGTGCAATTATAGGTTAGGAAAATTAGGCTATTAATGCACTTAAAGTGCATTTAAAATTGTCGATGAGACCTAACTTAATTGGCAAAGTTGAGGTCCCAAGACTCTAAAAGTATTAGGTTCGATTCCTATTGATTAATGTGTGGTTTTTATTTATACTTTAATGGTAGTTGACATGTACTCAAGAAAGTGCACTTAGGACTAGACCCCTACGTTTTTTTTTTTTTGATATCATGATACAACACTCATGCACCCATTCATATTTGTTAAGATTCAAACCCTAGCCATTATATTCCCAACACCTTTAAGGTATGGTACATGTTCATTAGACCAAAGGCCCTGTGCAATCCCTAAGTTATATATTTGGCTATGGACTTTTGGGTAATTAGCTCCATTTCTCATTCTTAGGTTTTTAATGTGTAGCATAAAATATAGTGCACATATATGTGTGCGTATGTGTGTGTGTGTATATATATATATATATGGACTTTAAGTTATATATATGTATACATATACACACATACAGAGAGAGAGAGAGAGAGAGAGAGAGAGAGAGAGAGAGAGAGAGAGAGAGAGAGATCATGGTTGTTTTGAAGTTAAGAATTAAAGGCTACAACATTTTCACTTGCTTGGCTACGCTAGTCGCTAGCATTGTCCGCATAAACCAAGTTGTCTAAGCATGGGCAACCCCGTTTGCCCATACAAGAGTATTCTAGCTCCCTAATTATTTTCTTATCCATCGCCAATAACATTATCTTATTGTAAAATAAATAACAATGAAAAAAATTATTCTACCTACCTCATAAACTTTAAGATTGTGACATAGCTCGAAGCCACAAGCATAGGGTAAAAGACACAAAACTCAACAGCTAATGCACTCTATATCTACTTTATCTATATTATACATTTTCAATAGCTGCTTTAGTCTTTTCGATTTTTAAACCGTCACTTTTAATAATTGAGTTCATTCAAAATTTAAATATACAATTAAATTATTTATATTTATATTTTACACACACATCAAATGTGTCCATCTTACCCGCATTACTTAATACCAGAGAACAACCAGGTGGTCCTTCTCCGAATTCCAATTTTCCAACTCTATTCAACGAGTAGAATAACTTACAAATGTACAAAAAAATCACAAAATAAATAAACAAATATTCAATATACATATATATTTGAGAAATTTATTTGTTAATTTTTCCGTTCTATTAAGTATCTGAAACTTATTAGATGTACGGGAAATTACTAATATATGTTTTGTGCATTTAATGAGATCTAATACAGGACAATCAATCAAATTCATACTAACTTATCAACAAAAAAAAAATCAAATTATTATATGTCAGAAAATAAGAGAGCAAGAAATTAGAATCTAATTAAGTCATTAATTAATTACATGCTAGTACTAGGCTTACTAGCATTTGATATTATTTAAACATATAAACTACTGGTTAAAGTTGACCGCTGAGGTAAATAAAGTAAACCTGACACTGTACTAATTAAAAACTCAACGAAAAAAGGGACAAAAAAAAAATGACACTAACGGCCGTTAACAAGTGGACTAACGGCCGTTTCCTTGCACGGACTCGGGGGCAGGCTATTCCGCCCTGTCACAATGAGACGTTGAACAAATCCGGCGATCCTCTCGCCGTTAGTCTCCGTCAGCAGCCGCTTTCCGCCGAAAGGCAACGACTCCATTCCTCTCTCCGCCAGCACCTCCGCCGCCGTCTCGGCCGCACTGTTCACCTGAGGGTTAACTCCGTTAATCTGTCAGTCCCGCCGTCAACAGCTGTAAATAATATATATATATATGCATATATATGTATATTGTGCGTATAAACACTACCTGAATTCTGACGTAATCGTTAGGGATCCAGCAGAAGGCGTTGCCGAGCATTTGATCGACGGTCTCGGAGACGCCGTCGAGGACAATGCCGACGACGGACCCCGTCGAGCAGTCGCTGGCTCGGCGGAGCTTAATCCCTGACGGAGTGCTCAGCGGTCCGTTACCGATCGACAGCACCAGGAGATCGTCTACGCCGGTGACGGACGGGAAATCTCGCTTGTTGTGTAGGACGTGAGTGACGGCGGCGGCGGTGGGGTTGTTCATCACGAGTCCGCCGTCCACCGCCAGGCAGGAGGTCTTTCCGTCGCTGGAGGTCAGCGGAAACGGCTTGAACATCGACGGCGTCGCCGTCGTGGCGCGGATGGCTCTCCACAGCTCGAAGTCGAAGCTCGGAGACTCGGAGGCGTCGGCTCGCGAGAAAACGAACGGCGCCGCGCTGTTCAAATCGAAGCACGGCACGAGGAGAGGCTTACACGTGTCCTTCAGGGTTAAAACCTTGCCGTCGTCCCTCCGGAACGCCGCCTTCAACGCCGCATCCATGCTATCGCCGGAAAACCTCGTCCGCCGCCGGAAAACACCGACATTCCTCACTTTGAACAGCTCCGCTTGATTTTCCGATAAGAAGTTAACCGCTTCCCTCGCGGTGTGGAGCGGACGCCCGGAGCCGTCGTCGGCGACGAGCATTGCGGCGAGGAGAGCGCCGATTCCGGTACCCACAACAATATCAAAAAAATCAGCAATCCGGGCGTTCGAATCCCCCGTTTTCTCTCGGATCTGGTCCTCCAAATGAACCAAGGCGGCTCCGGCGACAATGGCGGTGGTTCCTCCGCCGTCTACGCTCAAAACCCGAGTTTTTTTCCCTTCACAGTTGTACAACCACTTCTGCTCCAGCTTGGAGAAAATCTCCAACGTCACCTTGCTCAATTCCATCTCTCTATCTTTCTCTCTCTACTCACACACAACTTTGATATCCAAACACAGCAAAAAAGCAATGAACTCTAAACAGGGCTCCCCCAGAGAGGGGAGTACGTAGCCCAGCAACAGCTATGTCTAGCTAGCTAGAGACAATTTTAGTGAGAGAAAGTCCGTGAAGAGTCACGCTCTAACACTGAAGCACATTAATGGCGTGAGTGTGGGAAAAAAACTCCCTCTCTCTCTCTCTCACACACACACACAGACACACTAAAAACAGCACACACTGTGCGTGAAACTGCACATTTTGGTGTTTGAGGAAAGTGTGGGGAAGAAAGTGAGGTTACGTGTGGTGTATATATATACGCTGATTCTCTCCAATTAACGGCGCTTGGTGGGTGAGTGTACTCTCATATTGGTGTGCTGCGTACCACTTCATTTGATTGTTTTTTTTTTAAATTAATTTATTTTTTTTCAGAGTTTTGTTTTTATTGAATGAATTGATTACACGCGTTTTTACTGATTTATTTATTTACAGCTGGGGTGGGGGGTGGGGGGGGGTGGGGTGGGGTGGGGTACGCCGTTCGTCTTGTGGGTGTGCACGTGCGAGAGTCGCCTGTTTATTTATTTATTTATTTTTGAGTAAAACGAGAGTCGCACTTTAATTTCGAGCTTTGAAATTAAAGAAATGAAAAGAGTAAAACTAATTGTGTATAGTGTCTGTAATGCGATTATTGTAGAGTTTGTCAAAAATAATTAACTATGTGACGAAGGCAGTTATTATATAATTTAAATACAGTGAATCATGTTGTTAATTATGTTTGGTCAAAATTAATTTAAATCAGATCAAAAGCAATGTATAATCCAAAGACAGTAAATCATGTTTCGTCAAAATTAATCTAAATCACTGCATGGTGACCCGTAATTAGTTGACCAATACTAGTCACTTGTCGAAAGTGTATTATATATCCAATTATATATACTTACCAAAGGAAAAAGAAGAAGGGAAAAAAAAAAAAAAATCCATTGCTGCTTTACTAGCTGAACACATTCCCCTATGACCGATATTTACATATTTACATTAATCGTGATTTTCTGTTGTGCAACAATGTTATATATTTTTTATTATTTTCATCAATATATTATATGTGTAGCGATGGATAATTAAAATACGATTTCTGATATTCTCACCAATACATTATATGTGAAGAATGGATAATTAAAACACAACAAGAAGAACCGTTATTTTGTTTCTCCACATTTCCATTTATTATTTCCTTTTTTTTTTTTTTTTTTTCAGTCCCAACCATCCGTTTCTTTTTTTTTTTTTTTTTTTTTTTTGTTTCAATCCCAACCATCCTCACCAATGCAATGTACATTGACGATTGTCTTAGAAATGTGCAAAATACATTTAGATTAATTTTTATTTATTTATTTTTTGATTTTAGTCGCCTGATTGACTAATTCGAATTGAGTATTACATATTCAATACTACAAAGACCCATTATAGAAGCAACTCTACCAATCCAGTTGCTCAATTTACAACTTCAAAATTCAAACCTTGAACTATGCTTTGCCCCATTTATGACTTTAGAGTTCGAAGTTTAAACAATACCTAAAAGATCTAACGTCTCATCCATCAATTGATAGTTAGCCCACATTACTATTTACATATATTTATAGAATGACTTTTCTTCATGAACGAGACATGATGGAAGGGGAATTCTCCCATAAATTAGATCCAAGTTCTACACATGTACCAAATCATTCAAATTTCACCACATCATTAATTAACTTACAAAAACAAAAATTTTAAAAATCAACATACAAAATATATCACAAATTTCAACCATTTAATCGGTATGTGAGTTCCAAACACCACAGTCCTATAAGTATTTTCCCATGAAAGAAGCATTGCCAAAAGTGAAGTGCAGGTAAACGAGCAGACGAAAGGTTAGTTGCCACATCAAGAAATCTCAAAGTCAGTCTGTATTGTCATTTTTCCACATGACTTGAGCTCTCACAGTTTGGTAAAACTTTCCCTTTGATATGTCACACACTGAAGAGAATGCAGAGATAATGACCCACTTTGTTGCTTTCTCTAACAGAACCAGACAATCATTGTAGAACAGAACTAGCATGAAATTTAAGCGTATAAAGAACCACTTAAAATACCAACTCGACTTCTTTTAAATTTAAGATGGTAAAAATGGCAAAAAATAAAATTGTCGCTCCAAAATTGGGCACATATCACTCGTGATAAGACTCTCATCAGTACCTGTTTGTTTACATTCTCACTTTACTCATGCATGCCTAAATCTGCTCAATTAGACCTATTTGTTTAAATGGGGAGTCAATTTTCGTACCAAATTAGGAGCAAAAAAACTATAATTAAATTTAATTACTTAATCCATATTAAGACGAAGTGTATCCTCAATATAATTAGGAGTCACTTTACTCATGTAGCGGGCGAGGAGGATCAATGTTCACGGAAAAGCACAAGAGTGGGCCAACGGTGACTCAACACACCTAAATTAAAATCTGTAAATATCATAATGTGAAAACTATACAGGGCAAAACTTGGCAAACACAAGCTCTGGTAGTTCTTTTAAACCCAGAAACTTCCTCGTCTTCTATCCCAGCTCTGAAGATCATAAATAACTACGAAGTGGTTGACTCACTTCATGGACGAGCATATATGCCCTATTACCCAAGGTTGCTCTGGGGTTCCTTACACGTGCAGAATTTGCTCCCCGTTCCTACCTATTGACAGGAAATAGAGCATGACTTCCAAGTTGGAAGAATATTTTATGTAATGGAATACAAAATATGGCAAAAACCATCAACCTTGCAAATTAATTAACAGATCCAACAGTGATCATTTTTCTTCAGTTCTCAAGAAGTTGGGGGTTTAGCTTGGTTGGCATACTTTCCGTATCTTCTGATAACCTCAACATCGGATAGTAAATCCCATACCTAAGAATAATTAGAAATATTATGCAAATGTTCCATGATTGCATTTCCGAAATGAAAGCTCAATATTTAACCGATGCAAGAAAGTAAAGAAGAAAACCACACACACTAACACGATTCTCACTGACCTTCAATTTTCCTTTTGAACCTCCGATGGCTAATGTAAAAGGGCTATCTTCTGAGAAAGAAATGGAAAAGACGGCTCCCTGATAACAATTTAATCTAAGTATCAGGCCACAAGCATATCAACAGGACTCCATTTATCTAACTGAACTTTCATCATTCCCCACTTCATCTATCGAGAAGGGAAGCAATAAGAAAGACAGCCTCTCACCAACAATTCAAGATACTCTATGTACATTCGTTGTCCTAACAGAAAAGATAAATCTTCCCAATTCGCAAAAATATTCTTGTTGCCATATTCAATTCTTCAATGTAAAGGAAACTAACAACAGAATAATAGAAAGTAACATACTGCTTTTGGATTCTGGGAGGCAATGCATGATGGCTCGTTCGACATATCCCAGAGTTTCACCTAAATTGTTGAGATAAAGCAATAAGGTGGAGGACAGCAGTAATTGAAAGAAACTAAATAGAAGAAGGAGAATACCATCTTATCCATGGAACCAGTAGCAAGAAGCTGCAACAATTTGAAGACTCTAAATTAGCACAGACCCCATGCTTCAGTGTTTAAAAACAAAAGCGATCAAGATCATGAATATAATGATGATACGTACATTTGGGACAGAACTATTATATGCAATTGCAGACACAGCTTTGTCATGTGCATGGAGAGTGAAAGATGGCTTAGGCTGAGAGGATAAATCAGTGCTAGCAGTACGGATATCAAATCCTGTAACTGTGCCATTTTCAAGACTGACCTGAGAAAACAATCAGAATACAAGCAGCTGTTCAATAATTTAAGTTTGATAAGTTAAAGGAAATTAGAGAAATTTCCACTTTGGAAATAAGTTTCAGAGTTCGAGCATTCAGCAAAAACTTTATACAAAATGACGAGCTAAAGCACAAACCACAAATGAATGCTCTGTGTGTGGATCCCATGCCAGGCTTTCAACATCAGCTGCAACCGACCATCTAAACCCACTGTGTGAGGGTAACCTTCCATCTTTCTGCATTGCACAAAACAATTTTGTTGTTCAACAATACTGCACTAACAGAAAGGAGTAGTAAATAATGAAGGCATTTCAGTCTATGTAACTAACTACTGTAAATGAAGACAGTACCATAACAACAGTATGATCGAAAGATCCACTGAGAAGAACTTGAGGTGCAAAATGATTCCACGCAACTGCTTGGACCTGATGTTATTGTCATAAATTGGAACCCCCATCACATTGTTGAAACAAGGTCAATAAACATAGTCATGCTGATGGTACACTTTTTCAAAATTATGAGCTGAAGCAAATAATGAGAGTGAAGAATCAATACAGGTACAGCCTTGCCTTGTCTGTATGGTTCTCCAAGGTTAAATTACATGTCTCAGTTGCAACATCCCAAATCTTAACCAACTTGTCTGCACTTGCACTCGCAAGTATGTTCCTGAACATACCCATAATTGATGAAACAAAATATATTTATATTTAAAAACCTCAGCTGAGCGAATAATATAACACCCCAAATTATGTACAAATACCTGTACTCCTTGTTCCAAGCAAGTCCAAGAACTGAATCTGTGTGACTGCCATCCTTGTATTTAATAGATTTCTACCCAGAAAGAAAGAGAAAAAGGCATGACAGAAGAAAATCTTAAATTATAGCGTTCTTTGAGAATTCGAAAAACCTGGGACGCTAGAAGCAAGTGAAAATAATGCTATCAGGAAAATTTTCAAGCACGAAACCTTGATAATCCATAATACAGTCAAGACGGTGCTCTCTAAAATACTGCAAGAGGTCTAACCCATAGTTACCTAGAACGCGGTACTCTCTAGTAGTTGGTATGGGTATGGGTACGCGGTACGCTACCTTACTAAAAATATGGTACGCGAGGGGTAGGTTTAATCGGAACGCATTTTCCGGAACGCGGTGCTCCACTGATCTTAGCTAACCAGGTAACTATGGTCTAACCTCACTCCAAACGAGAAAGCATTAACACTCAGAAAAGAAATTGCCATTCACGTTGTAATAAGAAAAGTATACGGCAAGACTTACACCATCCTGAGGCACATACAATCATTTCTGAATATCAGATATGTTAATGATCTATTGACTGAAATAATTTAATTCAAGTGCTTATGGATATTGAACAAGAACCAGGACAAGAGATAACATAAAATATGAAGTAAATACTTTATTGTAGCATATGGATTGAGATATGAAAGAATCTAGAAGAAAGGCATAGGTGCAAGGGATGCTATGAGACACAAGGAATCTTAAACATTGTTTAAGGCACTACCAAAGAAGCTAACCTTCTTCCCCTTTTTCTTCTTTTCAATTATTCCACCCAATGTAGCAGATGGTTCGACTTCGTCCATCTACCCAATCAAAAAATGGATTAGTTAGTCCATGCAACAAATGGATCAATCACTCAACAATCAATGGCAAAAAATACATACAATATCAAGATCCCATATCTCGATGGCTGGTTCCATTGAGCCAACAGCAATGAAGTTGCCTATTAACAAGTAAATATAACATAACCAGATCAGCAAATCATTTAAAGGAATTGCAAATTTGCAATGCAACAGCAAGTCAAAGTATGCTATAGAAGAATTTTCCACATCTAAGATTTTTCCTGTTACAGAATAAAATGTAAACAAAAATAGAAAAACTACTTATGAAAATTTGTTTCCAGTTGATTGGAAAGATTAATCAGATGCCAAAATTGACAAAAACTCCTCATTATAACACTTCCAGCATACAAGAATACACCACTTAAACAGGGAAAGAATAAGAATACAAAAGGTCAATTGAGGAATAGTACAGTTCTATCATACAACAAAGATAGGAATAGCCTAAACCACCTATCTTACACAGTCATTACCTTTTTCTCCACCTTTTAGAGGACAATCAAGCCATGCCGTGCAAAGGGGAAAGGCTGGAATGACAATATCATGGTGTACGTACATGTTAGAATCACTGTCCCTAGAGTCTTCCAATATCCAAACCTGTTTTTTGGGATTGATTTAAAAAATCAATGACTGGATATATTGAAACAAACTTGAAGCATCTGTATTTTTGAAATTTTTTTCTTCCAGAAATAACATGCCTCAAGGTGGCTGACATCATCCTCATTCCGGGCACAAACTATGACCGAGTCCTCTGGTTTTATGGTGATATCCTCTTCCTCTTCAGAATCATCATCCTGAAAGGATTGAAGAAAATGACGCATCACTATCTACTGAAAGGACATAAGAAGAAAACAGAATAAACCTGGCCAACATTTGCCAATATATTTGAACCCCAATGAATCTATATTGAAACCAAACAATGATATGAAGCAACTTACATCCTGATCCTTCAAATAAGGGTCCATCTCATTACTTGGATAATATACGTTTCCCAGACCCGAGCCAAAAATCTCAATACCTAATTCCCAAAGAAAAAGCTTTCAATGTTAAACAAATTATCAGCATAGAACACAAAGGAGAAAGTATATTATCAAAAAGAATTTACAACAGACTGATACAGGAAACATGTATGATATCAAAAGAAGACCTACAGAGGTGAACTTTTTCTAATAGGTTTAATTTCTATTAAAAAGTGTGAAGACAATGTAAATATACCATCATCCTCTTCATCATAATTATCCATGTCTAGTTCCTTCAAGGCATCTGTTATACTGTCAGTTTCTGCCATTGCACTCTTGGAAGTTTTGCCAAGAGCATTAGCGGCAGATAATGCACGAGCAAGTTCATCATCTTTCTTGCTTGTATCGGTATCCATATTTTCATCATTGTCTTCATTCTCACTCTCTTCGCTGCAAAAGCACAAGCAAAATGGTAACTTACAAGTCGTCAAAGGAAAAATAAAAAACCGACACCAGTTTTATACTGCTTGCTTAGTCATTTCTTCTGAATTGGCCTTTCCCCTACAAGTTTGCAGAGATCCAACACGAGGAAAATAGCTGATCAATTATCGTTGTACATTAATGAATGGTATACTACAATTTGCTTACCACAAACAACAAAACAATAATCAGCTAAAGGTAAAATAGATAAAATATAAACATTTAGCAGTCAAATATTTGACTTTGCATTTCTAACTATCATCCAAGTGCTACATACATGACGCTGATAATGGAAAAGCAAGCAAGAAGTCACTCCGTACAGAAGAGGAAAAAAAAATGTAGATGGCCTAACGTCCTACCGTATTTCCAATACGCCACTTTTCAACATCTCTTCGATTTCTTCTTTCGAAGGAGGATCAGCTGCAGTAGGAATTGATTTTGAGGCTCCTTTTGGAACCCAAGAAATCGCGGCTATCATTTTCACTAGTAATACCTATCAATGGAAAGAGCCTAATAAATTTTAGCAATGCAACGAACTAAAAGAAATATATATATATATATATATATATATATATCTAATCATTAAACTTATATACTCTAATGCTAGCATATTCACAGGTGATCATGCCAATTCCCCAGCAATTTTTCACCTCCTAAACAGTGTTCCACGTCAACTATCAACGAAACATGGAAAAATACAACTCAAAAAGATCATGATCATATATTGCCCCCAACGTATACAATGGGGCCTGCACTAACATAGTAAGAACTAAGAAATGAAAACGATGTACATCCAACTACTCTTCAAGCATTGAATACCACAAGAACAGAGCATCTCATAACAGTGACGGACCTTCGCGACGGCGCGTGTGGACGGTTATGGGTTCGCAACGGCCACGAAACTCCAATTTATCGGACGGTCGCCGGCGTTCCGGTCACTGAGACGGCGTTTTCAGAAGCTATTCCCCTTCCGCCACTTGATTTTACGAGACAAATATCAATTCAAGAACAACAAAACCCTTTATGGAGCCAATTTGCGCAGGAATTTAGACAAAACAAGAAAACAGAGGGTAATGAAGGTTTTAGGGTTTATGAGCCAAAAAGGAGTAGGGTTTGGGGGTCAGTTGAAATTGCATATGTAATCTGTGGACCAATGAGATTGGGATAGGCCCGTTAGAGTATGATCTATTAGTAGTAGTCCAGTAGTAATTGAAGGTCCGGCCCATTTATTCTTGGGTGGCTAAATACATTTTTGGAATTTCACCTTTTGTCCTTCCTATTTTTTTTTTTTTTTTTTGGAAAAATAAATTGTGATTTACACAAATGAAGTGCAAATATCGTTTCTCCATGCCCTTTTGCGGGACAAAATCACGACTTAATTAGCAATTATACATGATTAGTAGCACTATTAGCATGTAATTTTATGTATATAGCATCCATAAGGGCAATGTTGTCAATTCACATGCGTAACGACCGTTTTAAACCTTATTTAGAAGATAGTTGAGATCTCATTGCTACATAGTTTTCACGGAGAAAGAAAAAGAATAAAGAAAATGGAGGTAATTAATGTATCGTATGAATAGATTGAAAATTAAGCAAGCAAATTGATATTTCGAATATTCGTTCATAAATGTCACTAATTTTTCGTACCTACTTGTTCATACTTACAGCAATTTCAATTTTCTCAAAGCTGTAATACGGGATATATATCGCCTTTGTCGTTCTTATATCCTTATATTTCCACTATAATTCACAACTCATACACGTGGTCGTATCGAAAGAGTGTCCACCTTTGGATTACATAGTTGACATTCCATCTCCATACGATCCCATATTAAAGGGACATGGGAATAGATATCATCTAAGAATATATTCTTGCATGGGCTCTCTAGCATCGTGCATAATTTTATGGATGAGGCATTTTGGCTAACGATAGGGTCAAAATGCACCACCTCAATTTGACTATAAATAGAAACCAAGAAAAGACTATCTATCTCATTCCAGAAAAATGAGAAAAAAAAAATTAGAATGAGGAGGAGATAGCCTTACATGAAGAACAAGAGGCTTGACTAGTAGCCAAGAATGACTTGCCTGCATTTCTTCAATCCTTTGATTTATTCATTTTTTGCAAAAATCAATTCTCAAATAGTGGATTATTTGAAAACATGCGAAGAAAAAGGTTTGTAGGAAAGCTAGGCAGTCATTCGAGGCTACACAGACAAGCTCTTGTCCATCATGCCAGTGCTTTTTCTTCCGCGTATTGATAAGTTCTTAAACATATGACAGAAGTGACATACATACAGTGACAGACTTGCTGGAACAAGATGCCTAATATTATCACAGCAAAAGAGGTTTACATGAGTGTTACTTTAAACTTTATTGGCTATTGTCTATTTTTACACACAATGTTATTAAATCACCATAAACTTACATGGAAAAATTATTTACAATGTTTATTACCTTTGTGTGTGCGATCTAATGTCGCAAAGGTGTTGTTAATATAATCTTGGTAAGTCTCTGGTCTCATGGATATAGTCATACTATGAATTTAAAGAGTGGAGTATGTATTTTTATGCACTTTGTTTGTTAAAATTTGATTGGTGCGTGCAAATAATTTAGTGTTAAATACCTTTATTTTTATTGTTTTTTAGCAAATCCCTCTTCTCACTCATGGCAAGTTCTTGCAAATATGAGGAATTTCAAAGTTTTAGAGTGATATGCGATTATTTAAAGGTAGTGAAAACATTTATATATGACTTTATAATTTCACAAAATAATAATAGTGCAGATATCTCATTGTCGTCAATGATACAAGACTTCTACTATAGTCTAGGGGTAGCAATTTTTGACCCAACATGACAACTCAATACGAACTCAATACGAAAATAGTAGGTTAGGATTGAAAGTTTAAAGGTTGGGTTGAAAGTGGGTCAAACCCGAAAGTGACTCGAAAAAAAAGATGAATTGGTTCGACTCGTGGGTTAAACAGACAATCCGAATCCTTTTTATGGGTTAACTGACAACCCGACTTGAATCATTTTTTATTTTGTTTTTTTTTTCTACTGTACTCTTGTTTATAGAAAAATATATTTTGTATAAATTATAAATGATTACATTTTGAAAGGTTATAATTAATCATTAATAATATAATATAGGAAAAATTATGAATTGACTAAGAACATTTTGAATTTTAATTTTGGTCCAAATGATGCCAAGCTGAGTAATGAACTAGATACCTCCAACATTGTTGATCTTAACTCTTAGTTTTTTGAACTTTGGTAAGATGACATTTCGATTATAATAATTTTTTTCTTGATTGTTTAAGTTTTTAATGCCTATTGTGTGTTCTTTTTTTCCCCCTCCCCTTTTTCAGATTTTGTTGAGACTTGGAATTTGGAAAAAGGGGTTGAAGATTGACTATTCGAAGGACTTAGCAATGCAATCTTGTTTTTTATGTTCTATGATTACTGTAACTACTTATAATTTGTTCTTCAAATTTGGAGATTAGATTTTTGTTACTTTTTTTTTTAAATACTTTAAATTTCTTTTATAAATTTTGGAGATTGGATTTTGATATGGACATTAGAAAATATTATTATTATTTTTTTCTGAGATATATCAAACCATTTTATTGAATTATTTTCTATGGGGCCTCTTGTTTCTTCCCCTTATTTATCAAGTGGAGATTGCAATCTTTCAATGGCTAAATTCTAGTAAAAAAAAAGATTTTGCAAAATCAATAATAAAAAATAAATTTAAGTAATCAAAATGGGTAAGGTCATGGGTGGTCAAGTTAATAAGTAGACCTAATTTAAAACAAATCAACCCGGGTTGACACAAACCCAACCAAATTGGATTAGAGTTGAGGTCCTATAGGTTTGACATATTATGGGTTGGATTAGGTTGTCACAAAACATAGTTAATTTACACAATATCAATTATGACAATATAGTGTAAAAATATATGATAATATAGTGCAAAATTGATAATTAATGACACGCCTATAGTGGCTACTCAGTGACAATAGAATTTTGTTATAAAATCCTAATAACAATTTTTTTTGTTACCAAGTTGTTACTATAGTCGTATCACTAATTGTTAATGGTTGTCATTAAAATATTATTATTGTCATCATTAAGTGCATATTGTGACAAGATAAAAGTTGTTGTTACTAAAAAAATTTAATTAATGACAAAATAGAAGATGTTGCCACTTAATATAATTATTGTTGTCATATTTATATCTTTTCACTAATACTACTTTTTTCTTATAGTGATGCTTTTCTGTATTTTATTTTAATCCTAAATTTGTGCTAATTTTCATCAATCGCTTTGTTTGCGCGTGAAGAGTATCTTTATTTTATATATTTTAATATGTTCTCACATATTCATTGAGTTTGTAACTGCATTTGATGACATATTTATTTTTTATATTATTTTTTTCTTTGTTATGGGATAAAAGTATAGTAATAGTTTGAAATTCATTTACTTATAAATATTGTGTAGTAATAAAAAGCAATCATCAATGTTCATTTTCATCGATTACGTCTTAATTTTAATATTCATGGAAAGCTTCAATCAATATCCTCAAAATAAATAAAATCTTCTTTTGTCAAAAAAGTTAACGGAAGATGTAATATCTTCTAGATTTTAATTGTTTATATTTGAATTTTCATATTTATTAATTTATGAAAATAATAAAATCTTTCAAAATAGGTGAAATCTACTTAAGTTGGGCAATAAATTTATGAAAAGACGCCTTTTTTCTATTTAAATATTTAAAAATTTAACGACTTTTGATATTAACCTAAAAATTGGGCAATAAATTTATGAAAAGACGCATTTTTCTATTTAAATATTTAAAAATTTAACGATTTTTGATATTAACCTAAAAATAGATTTGTTAATTATCTTTCCAAAAAGAAAGCTTTTACATATAAAAGGAAATAATCAAAATGTTTCATTTAATTTATACAAATTTATTGTTCATTAGAAAAAAATACGGAATTTAATTTGGGTAATCTCTAAATTTATCGTCGAATATGAAAATCCGACCTTATAAGATGTCATGCACCTGAAGGCGATAGGATTTGGTATTTTGTGAAACGTGACTCGTGATAAGAAAGGAGTTGAAGTCGACAAGTTAACCAAATCTCTTGACTAATTTCAATGGGAGCAATAATATGGTATTATTATAAGTCTTTCAATTGAGGAATTTGAGAAAAGGAACCCGCATCATCCTACAAACTATTGTCATATTTTGATGCTCAAATCTGTAGTTAGACGTAGACGGCATAAGATAAGTTTTAATGGATATGTTTCGTATGACCGTAGTCATGTTGATAATTGAATCAAAACAATTCAAGTTTATACGTGATTATAAACTTTTCTTGTTTGGTAACTTTTTGGTGCATGAAGGGTGGTGTGTCACATCTCTGAACGATAAAAATATCTAGCAAATAAAAAAGATTCCCCAATCCCCATTAGAAACAAAACACTTTCTATCACTTTCTTTATATCGATGCTTTCTATTATTAGATTTATATTTTGTATTCATCCTTTTGTTTGTTTATCTCAGACATAATTTTTTCTAGCTTTTGTGTCAATCTTTGACATTTTTTATGAAACAAATCGTGTAATAATCTAACTGATGTCTCATGTTTTTGGTATTGGTTCCTAAGATACATTGCAGTAGACGTGGACCTCGTGACTTTCAGAAACGATTTTGTGGCTGTGAAGCATTTAAATTTTGTCATAGCAAAATAATAAATTATTATTATTATTAATAATATTACAATATTTTATTATTACCACTTACATCACTTGAAAATCAATACATCTAATACAATGTAACAAAAAGTAAATAAATAAATACCAGTATTAATGGAACTCAAAATATAAGTTATTATTTCATTGGATTCAATGAGTAACATGTCGTACAAACACTATCTAGCGTATCACTCAATAAAGCCCAAAATGACATTAAAAGGAACAACCCTTTTAACACCCAAAATCTCTATTCAAAATCATGTTTTATCTTCTATTCCAATTCATAGATATATATCGAGTGTAAACATCCCAGGCCAATTGTGTAATTAAGGAAATAACTTTATACACACGGCATGAATATAAATTATGGAATAAGAGATGAAATACCATTTTAGAATAGAGGATCACATCCGTCTTTTGAAGTACTACAAAATCAAAGCATTAGGAATAAACATAGTGAAATAACACATTCTCAATATTTGCTTTTACTTTAAAAAAAAAATAAATCATCTAATAATTGTATTGTCATTATTGTATTATTATTATTTATAGTTAGATGAGACATATATAGAAATAAATTTTCGAGTGACCACAAAATAGAAAAAGAGCTCCACTCATTAATTAAAATTTGCAGTTGTTGCAGACGAAGACAAGAATTAAATGGTAAAAATCCATTGTTTTTAACTAATTATTGCTTATTTTTGCTTTTGGTAGAAGTTAATTAATCAATAAATGCTTAGTATTGGTTCTATATAAAGGACGAGAGAAATTAAAATGGCCTCATTTTTCATGAACATTTTATGATCCCATGCACCCATTAATCGTGGGAATCACTTGCGAGATCCTCTCTTTCTTCCTTTCGCTCTCTGGCTTTTAACTCTCTCCCTCCCTCCCCCTCTCTCTCTCTCTCTCTCTCTCTCTCACACACACACACACACACACACACAGAGCACACACAATTATTCAACCCCAAAACGATTCAAGAAAATATGACGTTTGGACCTCACACCGCCACCCTCCCCCCCGCCCGAGGCGGTGGCCTCGCGGCAGCGTTGCACATTCCGGCAGCCGTCTTTCGTGCTCCTTCCAACGCCGGTGACTCCCTACTCAGTTTGGTTTATCATATATAACTTTTTTTTGGGCTTTTTTTTCCAATTTTTTTTGCTTCATTAATATTTAAAAGAAGAGTCATTTTAAATTTTTAATCAGCTTTATTTATTTATTTATTTTCCCTATCATTCAATTATTGCAGGTGTTTTTCCCCATTGGAAGTTATCAGTTATTCGGGGTCGCGGCAGTGCCATTCTGAAATATAGCTGAAATTATTTCAAGAGCTACTACCCAAGGTACAATCATATAACAATTTCTTGTT
Source organism: Petrea volubilis (assembly GCA_026212405.1). Lineage (NCBI taxonomy): Eukaryota > Viridiplantae > Streptophyta > Magnoliopsida > Lamiales > Verbenaceae > Petrea > Petrea volubilis. The sequence continues at coordinate 1,412,244 of CM047876.1, read as the reverse complement.
TAAGTACCATTAATCTTTTTTTTTCTTTTTAATTTTTTTTTAATGCGGGTTTTTATTTTTCGAATTTTCAAAGTTTTAATTAAATAAAAGACAACAGGGCCAAGTCAATCGACCCTTTTTTCAGTCACTATTTCTTTCGAGATCTTAATTTACGTACAGGGTCGATAGGGACAACTCTGAGCTCTATATTATAACGATAATAACGTGACATATCATGTCGAATATATGTCTCTCTACATTCGCCCCTCGAAAATTAAAATTATAGTCCAAATCAATTACTTATTAAACTTTATAAAAATTTAATTTCGCCCCTCCGAAATTAAAATTTCTTATATCTCTACATTCGAAACTGCAGGATACATAGATGTGATTGAGAATGGTTTGCCAGTGATCAAGTGGCCCGATAATGACCATAACATTGTGGACGATGACACACCAAAACAAGATAATCATCACCACAAAGTGGGTACTTAAAACAAAAATTATTATTATTATTATTATTATTAGTATTATTGTTGTTGTTATTGCTAAATTTCATTTTTTTTAAAATAATAATTAAAAGGATGAGCTGGTGGAGATGATCAGATCGATGCTGCGAAACATGGACGACGGCGAGATAACCGTATCGCCGTACGACACCGCCTGGGTGGCGCTGGTGGAGGATGGCGGTAGTGCCCGTCGGAAACCCCAGTTTCCGATGAGCTTGGAGTGGATTTCGAGTAATCAACTCGCCGACGGGTCGTGGGGCGACAGGCGAATCTTTTCGGGTCATGATAGAATAATAAACACATTAGCGTGTGTAGTTGCATTGAGATACTGGAATATCTACCCTGAAAAAAGCGACAAAGGTTAGTCGGTTTGACTTTTGTGTGAAAATGAAATTATGATTCGATATTTTGTTAAAAATGTATGTGTAGTTGATATTTTTATCACGACCAAGAATGTGTGTGTGAGTGTGTGTGTGTTTTTTGTTTTTTTGGTGTGGATAGGATTTGGAGATAAAAACCATTGAAATTTTGCATAAAACAGTAGAATAAAACAAATTAAATAGAGTCTGACATGTTTAAAAAATATAAAAGATAGAAGGATACGCTTAGTTCGAAAATTTGTGTTTAGTATGATACAAAATTTTGAATTATAATCGAATAATTTATTGTTAAGTTTTTCATATTTTTAAATAATGATAATTCAAAATTAACGATGTCACTTGTCGCTTTAATTCAGACTATCATAATCTTGAAGAAAAAAAAAAGAATATTATTTTGAAATATCTTATAAAGTATCATTTTGTAAAAAGTCAACAGAGGATTCGGATAATGGGTGTAGGACCCCAAAAATAGTGTTTTGATACAAAATTAATTGTCATACTTCGGCAATCCGAATCCTCTACTATAAAGTGATAACTGCTTATTAATATATGTTACGCGTATTAATGAGTAAACGAGAAGATATAGTATCATTTTGTAATAGGAGATTCGAACTAATACTTTCAAGGCTAAAATATTCACGAAGTAGTAGTAATTATTAATGAAATTGTTTATTGACCAACAGCAAAAATTAAGTTCCAAAATTTACCAAAGAAAAAAAAAACACTAAGCACCAAATTAAAATTTGTTTTTTAGGGATTTCATTTATCAGAGAGAACATTTACAAGCTCGATGATGAAAATGAGGAGCACATGCCAATTGGGTTCGAAGTGGCATTGCCATCACTTATTGAGATAGCCAAAAATCTAGGCATTGATATCCCCACTGATTCACCATGTTTGCAGCAGATTTACAAGAAAAGAGACTTAAAGCTCACAAGGTATAGCACTTAGCTTCGAATATTCTAATTGACGATCGATTTTAAAATTGTAATATCATTTGTCACGCTTCGACCTGCGAACTCATTGAACGGTGAGAGTTGCCTCGATGGGTTTTGGGGCAACTTTCACGCTCATCGAGTTTGCAAGCTCGGGACGTGACAAGGTAAATCTATGTGTATGTGATGATTGAATTTAAAAACTTGACTTTTTTTCATTTTTCAATGTTTTGATAATTGATTTCAGAAGTCGGCTCAAGACTGCGTGATATTTATATAATAAGCAATGTAACTTTACCCTTATCTCGATATTTTGTAATCATAAAAAAATAATTAAATTAAAATCTCTTTTTGTATGTAACAATAATAAGGTGGAAAATTTTAGTTCAAATCCGATTTGATGGAATCAGTATTAATCACGTGATTATCATGTGAATAGGATACCAAGGGACATAATGCACCAAGTGCCCACAACATTGCTCCACAGCTTGGAGGGGATGCGAGGCCTTGAATGGCAAAAGCTCTTAAAATTACAGTCTTCAGATGGCTCATTTCTGTTTTCTCCATCCTCAACTGCCTTTGCACTCCAGCAAACAAAGGACAAGAATTGCCTCAAATATCTAACCAAGCATGTTCAAAAATTCAATGGAGGAGGTAATATATACACACACACATATGGATATTTATATAGGCTATATATAGAATTAATAACTTAATTCAATCTTGATATTGTTCTCGATTTATATTTAGAGCCCATTTGAATAAGTTTTTCTCAAGAGAGAAGCACTTATTTTTTGAAAAAAGAAAAAAAGCATTTCAATCAAAAGATATAATGTTTGGTTGGGTTTTCTTAAAAAAGCAGAATCCGGAAAAGAAAAAAGAAACCCTAAAAATGACTTTTTCTGAAAGCTATTTGCAATAGCTTACAAAGAAAAATACTTTTAATTATTATATCAAAATACAAAAGTGTTTATACAGGAGCTACATTATAAAAAGCACAAGTACTCAATAAACACTTTTTTTTTTTTGCTTTTTTAATCTTATTCAAACAGACCTTAATCTTAATAAATTTTCTCATGGTTTATAATTTCCTAATGTGATGTTCTAGTTCCGAATGTGTATCCGGTGGACTTATTTGAGCACCTTTGGGCCGTGGATCGACTGCAGAGGCTAGGAATTTCGCGGTATTTTCAGTCTGAAATTGACGAATGTATTAATTATATCTACAGGTAGTGTTTCTTTTTTATTTTTGTATTACCAAAAAAGAGCAATATTTAGAATATGATATAAATTAAGATATATCTATGTCCTACAAAGGGAAATTTTAATTTATGTGGTAGCTAGCTCAATATAGTTATTGAAATTATTGAGAAATTGTAGATATTGGACAAAAAAAGGAATATGCTGGGCAAGACATTCCGATGTCCAAGACATTGATGACACATCTATGGGATTCAGGCTTCTGAGGTTGCACGGATACGAGGTTTCCGCAGGTATGATTATATAGCGCGAATTAAACATAATTACAATTCAACTAACGAGTATTGAAATATTATAATAATCCCTGAGGTATGACATAATTGCAAAAAATTAAATGTAAATGATAATATTATTCTTCATTTAATTATTTTTTTTCTTTTGTAAAAATAATTATTAAGAAACAAAAATACCCTTACTCTAAAAAAAAGAAAAAAAAAAACTAAAGCCAACCACCCCCAATTCGTCATCTACCTGAGATCTTTGGCATAATAGATATGTAGCCTACCTTTAGAGGCGTAAAAAGTGTAAAATTAGGATTCAAATTTTGACAGTGTACGTGTGCAGTGACCGATGTATGTGCGTATTATTATTATTTTTTTAAGAAAAAAAAAAACCAAAGTCGTCATCTCAGCTTTTCATACTCCATCCCAAGCCACCTTCACATGTAGCTGTAATTCGCTCAATTATATATTCAAATTATTAATAGAGTTACATTGAACATATGTTTTTAGTACATTTACAAACATTGCTCTTGAAATAAAATAATATATATATATATTCTATATTTTACAAAAAATTCAATTCGACATTCTTAAATAAAATTTTTGACTTTGTCCTGCACAAGGCATTCATTTCTTACGATATTCGAGCGTATGTGTTGTGTGGGTGATGACAGATGTGTTCAAACAGTTTGAGAACGGAGGAGAGTTCTTTTGCTTCGCGGGGCAATCGAACCAAGCCGTGACCGGCATGTACAATCTCTACCGGGCTTCACAGCTCATGTTCCCCGGAGAAGACATACTTGCACGTGCCAATAAGTTCTCGGCCGATTTTTTGCAAGAAAAAAGAGCTAATAATGAGCTGCTAGACAAGTGGATCATCGCCAAGGACTTGCCCGGCGAGGTATATATAATATACTTGTGTGTCACATGTATAAAAATATTTCTTATAAATATGCAAAAGTATTGATAATAATTAGAAACATATAACAGGTGGGATATGCACTAGATTTGCCTTGGTATGCCAGTTTGCCTCGAGTGGAAACAAGGTTCTTCTTGGAACAATACGGCGGTGGCGACGATGTCTGGATTGGAAAAACCTTATATAGGTACTCTCTCTCTCTCCCTCCCTCTCTCTCTCGCTCTGTATATATAAGTGTGTGTGTGTGTGTGTGTGTGTGTGTTTTGATCATTTCCATTGGTGTCATATTCAGAATGCCAAAGGTTAACAACAACACTTACCTTGAGCTAGCAAAATTGGACTACAACAATTGCCAGGCCTTGCATCAGCATGAGTGGAAATCAATTCAAAAGTAAGACATTTTACTAGATTTACATATAGTTACCATCATGCGAAATTTGGTATTTTTCTAACTATTTGGGTCTTGTGTGTGCGTGTTTTATTTGCAGATGGTATAGAAATTGCAGTCTTGGGGAATTTGGTTTGTGTGAAAGAGGCCTTCTCCTAGCCTACTATATTGCCGCTGCAAGTATATTCGAGCCAGAAAGATCAGCAGAGCGTCTCGCTTGGGCTAAAACTGCGATTTTAGCAGAGATAATCGTCTGCCAACAACTTTCCGTGCAACAAAAGCGCGACTTTGTTAATGAATTCGAACACGGCAGCATTCTCAATTATGCATACAGTGGAAGGTACACGTGTGTATATAGATAGGATTCATTGCAAATTGTCACGCACTTGTTCCTCTAACAAACATCACGATCTGAACTAATTAACAGGCACGAAACAAGAAACAGCCTGACAGGTACTCTGCTCAAAACCGCTAGCCAGCTCTCACTAGACACGCTGTTGGCTCAGGGCAAAGACATCCATCAACAATTGTATCATGGGGTAAATTTTATTTTCGTCTGTCATGTTGACCTTTTATTGTTAACAAACGCGGGCGTGCACTAGTGACTGTAAAAAAAAAGTTACACGGAAATGTTACAAAAGATTCATACCGCTTGAAGAGTGTATATACAGAAAAAAGAACCCCCAAATTAAGGGATCCGACCTATTAATAATTTTATTTTTTTTAAAAATTCAGTAACAAATTATATTCTTTCAAAATCCTATATTAATTTGATCACTATCATATAAATTTCTAGTGGCGAAAGTGGCTAACGACATGGGAAGAAGGTGGCGACATGGGACGAGCAGACGCAGAGCTGCTCGTACGTACGTTGAACTTGAGCGGGGGCGGCTGCAGTAGCCAGGAATTAGATGACACATTATTAATATCACATCCAAAGTACCAACAGCTATCAGAGGTGACCAACAGAGTCTGCCACCACCTTCGCATTTTTCAAAATCTAAAGGTACTTAGGAACAAAAGCGATCGCTTATTATTGCTAGTTCTCCATAGTATATATTCAAGATTGTCTTGTTTTGTCTTTTTTTTGCTAGTTGATATGTTGGTTAATTTCATATCATATCATTTCACTCACAACTTGTTATTACAAGTGGTGCTCGTTATCCACCAAATTAATGGGGAAAGGTTGTCCTTTTGCGGTCTCTTATGGCTTCTATCTTCCCTTGGATTTTAGTGTTGTGCACTGTCATACGCAATATATGTCCAGTGACGGAGTTATATATAATTTAGAAATGCAGCTACATTCCTAACTTTAATATATATATATATATATATATGTATGTGTATGTGTGTGTGTGTGTATGTGTATGTATGTATGTGTGTGTGTGTGTGTATGTTAAAGTTAATAGTTCATGATTGTCCTCCAATGCATCTCTTTTTTTTTTCTATTAAATTATTTATATTTTCAATATTTTGTAGTTGGTAGATGCACCCTGTAATCTTGGATCCTGGCACCGCCATTGTCCATGCATGTTTATTTGGTTTTATTCTTTTTTATATTTTCTTTTTTTTTTTCTAAATTCAATTTTGTAGAGAAGTGAAAATGCAAAATGGGTGAAAATCGAATTTTGTGTGGAAATCAGTATTTTCAGATTATTTTGATGAAAATCTTGACTTTTAGGTATATAAAAAAGTTGAAAATATTTTTCATCTGTGTGTGTGTGGTTAACTTTTTCTTTATTATTATTATTGTTGTTGTTGTTGTTGTTGTTGTGTGTTAGAAGGCGTGGTTTTTGAAGTTATACCTACGTATTAACGATTTTAGAATAATTTTGTACTGTGATAATTGAGTAGCAGAGTCTACTCTGAGATAACTAAAAAGGAGGAAAAAATGAGTGGTGTTTTAATGTAGAAACTTTTTTTTTCTTTTTGATAAGTATTTTAATGTAAAAAATTGAATAAAATAAAATAGTTCCATAATTCAAAATAGTTGAACATAAAACCAAATTTAAGATAAAAATAGAAATGAACAAAAATTTAAACTTTGACTTAATGGCCTTTTTTTTTTGTTTAAGTGTATTCCCTTGTTAAAGTCACTAAAAAGTTATATTCTTGTTGGATCAGGTGCGCGACGGCGTAGGGTGTAGGAGAGAGAGGGAAGGCATCGCAACCGTTGAAATAGAATCGGACATGCGAGAACTAGTGAAATTAGTGCTCACAAAATCCTCATCAGGCGATTTGGATTATAAAACTAAGCAACATTTTCTTGTTATTGCTACAAGTTTCTATTATATCGCCTATTGTAATCCAGGGACTATCAATTTCCACATAGACAAAGTACTCTTTGAAAGAGTAGCTTAGCTTGTCCATAAACAAAAATATGTGATTCTTTATTGCAATAAAATGAAATTGTTTTTCAAGTTTTAATGACATGTTACTAATAATACTAGTAGATATATATATATATATATATATATATATATATACACGATTCAGGGGGTTGATTTGTATATTTTATAGTTTTAGGGATAAACACACCATAACATATAACCCAGGGGTGTAAAATGTAATTAATCAATTTTTTTAATTAAATACATGCCCTAATTTAAATTTTTAATTAAATATTATAAATAAATAAATACTAAATATTCAAGTATTCTAATTTTCAACTAAAATAAGAACTAGAGAACAATGGTAGACTTAGTTGCCCATTTAAGACAAGCAAGACAAAGGATAAGAAAAAAACCCCTAATGCCCCACTCCCATTTGTGTTTTACACTATCATACCAACAAAATTTCCTTTTCGACTGTGAAATGACTGAAACCTAGACTTTCTATCCATTTATTTATCTTGAAAGAAATCTATGGCTCCAAAGACGATGATAGTTCGACAAAAAGTGATCATATATATAAACTGATGTAACAATATAAAGCCATATCACGACTTTAATGAGAGAGTGTGTGTGGAATTGAAAACCATAAAGAGGATTCTTGCAACAAAGTGGTGGCTTCTGATTTAAAGGATAAGAGATAGACCCTCGACCATAATCCGTGAGTCGACGTTTCTTGGTGAAACCACTTATAAAAATGCAATTCGAATTTTCTATCATATGACAACATCGCATTTTTTACTATATTAAAACAACACGTATCGATAGATGATTGAAACAAGAAAAACAAAACAAAACATACTATAAAAAACAAATTCAAAGATTCTATGTATCATCTCGATCACCAATCAATATACTCATCATATGATTGAAAATATTGCAATGGAACCCACGTCAAGATAACATATGCGATGTGGGATGGAAGTTTCCCACATAATGAAGTCAAAAGCAAAATGGAACAATTATGACTGGCACCAATCAGCAGAAGGGAAAATTTCATAATATCCAATTGGGTGATGTTTAGTAGTTGAATTTGAATATGATGATGTCAAAAAGTGTTTAAAAATAGAGAAAATTACGTTTACCTCCCCTGAGGTATGTCATATTTACAAAAAACACCCCGACGTTTGGGAAATTACAATTACCCCCCTGAACTAAGGGGGTAATTACAATTTACACCAAAAAATCATTGAACTGCCAAAAATACCCTTATAAAAACAAAAATAAAATTTGACCATATTAAAATAACTATTTTGCCCTTCAGAAGATTTCTTATTATATTATATATATTTAATTTTAAAAGTATTATACCATTTAAATATTTTTTTAAAAAAAATAAACCTTTTTTCTTTTTTTCTTTTTTTCTTTTATAAAAATATTATATTTATTTTTATAAATATAAAAAATTATAATACATATTATATATAATTAAATAAATTCTTTTTTCTTTTTTTTTCCTTTTTCCTTTTTCCTTTTCTTTTCTTTTCCCTTTTTCCTTTTCTTTCTCTTTTCTACTCCTTCTCCAATCTCCATGTCCCCCGCCGCCCTCTGCCGCCGCCCTCCGCCACACGCCGCCGCAGGATCGAGAGTAGAAAGGGGATAGGGGAGAGGGGCAGAGATATAGAGAGGGGGAGAGATTGAGACCCAGGGGGGGGGGGGAGAGGGCCATCTGCAGCCCGCCGCCCACTGCGCACCGATCGAGAGGGTAGAGGGAAGAGGGGCAGAGATCGGGGGGGAGGGGGAGGATGGAGAAAGGAGCCGGGGGGGCGGGGGGGGGGGGGGGGGAAGAGAAAGACCAGCGCCGCCCCCCGCCGCCCGCCGCCCACCACCGTTCGCCGCCCTCTGCCTCCAGCCGCCATCGCCATCGCCAGTCCCCTTCTGCCGCCCGCCGCCGTCGCCGGTCCTCCGGCACACCAACAATTGGGGGAGGGGTGGGGGGGGAGGAGAGGGAGGGAGAGAGACGGAGGGCGTGGGGGGGAAGGGGAAGGGGAGAGAGAGAGAACGAGAGAGAGAAAGGAGGAGACAAAAAGAAATCAGAAAATAAAATAAAAAAAGTGACAAAAAAATGGTAAAGAAAAGGGTATTTTCGGGTTTTATTTTATTTATTTATTTCTATTTTTTTTGATAAAATTATTTGGGGGTAATTTTGGAAATTCATTATTTTTTGGTGTAAATTGTAATTACCCCCTTAGTTCAGGGGGGCAATTGTAATTTCCCATACGTCGGGATGTTTTTTGTAAATATGGCATACCTCAGGGGAGGTAAACGTAATTCGCCCTATAAAATTATAATATCATCATATTGAATCCAATGGTTGAAATCACCACTCGAATATTACTCGAGTAAGAAGCATCTCATTAGTCCAACAGACGGACCAGTAGACTTTCAAATGGGGCGTAAAAGTTGAAAACGACACATTTGACCTTTTGATCATCAAAAAGCCTCGTGAGGCCCAAGCCCAAAATTGTACTTTCATTACGCTCGAGCCTAGAACTGTTAAGACAAACGCGGGTTCGAGAATATTGGAAAGCAGCAAGATGGACTCATTTGCACCCCTAATTCATTCTGTGCTACGAGAAAACTTGGCATATTGCATAGAAGAACCCACTTAGCAACAAATGCAATAAAGGCCATAGAAAGTGAAGATTCTGATTCTGAAGAAGATGGGAAAGATGCAGCATCAAAGAACTAATCAAAATGAAGTAGCTGAAAATGAGGTTTTTAAGTTCAGTAACTATAAATTACGAGGTTCAAATAAATACGGATCGCGGATGCTTAACAACAACATGATTGATCAACATTACATCTCAACTGGAGCTAGTCGTATTCCAATTCATCTGGAGTAATCGGGCGTTTGAGAGGGATAATAGACTTCTTCTCCACATCCCTCGATAAAGCCTTCCTCATATCTGAAAGAGGAGAAAAAGAACAAGAGAAGACAAGAGGTAAACACAAATAAAAATAAAGGGCCAAATTAATGACATTTGAGTAGTCATGTACAGTAACTCACCCAACCCATCCTCCTCTCCAGAGTAGTATCGAAGTACACGTCTATAAACCACATAGCCGAGCTGAGGATAGAAGGAAAAAGATTATTATAGCAGCTCATTTGAATACGAATACGACCATCCAAGCTGGGAACTTTGTTTGTAACAATAGAAGTTAAAAATTATTCTTAGTACCTTCTCATACATCTTGATGGCAGGAGTATTTGAAGCTCTCACAAAAAGATCTACGAAGTAAGCCTTATCACTATAAAATGTAAGTGCAATTTAATATATAGAGCCCATCAACAACTTCAACAAAATAAATACACACATAATAATAACCTTCGCCGAACTTCTTATGAAGATTTTGCCATTACATATGGAAGCAATGAACAAATCAACACATGCTAACATGTACACCCTTAGTGTAGCATGAAAGAACAAGCTCCCCTTTTACCAGCTTGGATCTAGTAAGACTCCTATGATTTAACACCAATCAGTTCACTCAAAGGGTATGCAAGTTTCAACATCCACTCTATACTTTTCGTGCTCCAATTTCAAGGAATATACAAAGTGAAAACATACCATATTCTCCTGGACCTTGATAGATAACAAAGGATAAAAATACAGAAACAGAGGCCAAAATGCTTGGCAACTTTGTTCACAATTGAAATAGAGGTCTAACTCAAAAATACTTTTTTAATTATATACACAGAATAAAGATTGAGTGAAACAATAAAGGGGAAGAGTTCCAGAGAAGCAATTGTGGGCATCCCTAGATCAAGATTTATTCATAAAAATTTGGGGAGGAAAAACAAAAAGAATGCGGGGGGGATCCTAGGTCATTAAAATTTGTAAAGTGGAACAAACAAACAATCTCAGACAAGAGACTGAGCTCTCTAGAAATGGTGGTCATATCACAAATAATAAGAAAAATATTGATGATAATCAATATCAAATAAGTAACGCAATACACTCACATTAATTAGAGCAACATCATTAGTTTTTTTGTGTAAAAGAGCTTGAGTTCGAATAGGCTTGGCCGTTTGACCCAAGTTCAAGCTCAATAATTTTCCAGTTCAAGCTTGCTCAAATGTTTTAAAGAAAGCTTGAGCTTAAACATAAGAATTTTAAAATGTCAACTCATTCATCACAACACCTAAGTCATGGACATCCTAGAGCCTAAAATTTCTTTTAATTTTCTCAACTAAGCTTTAAGAAAGGATAATGGCGTGCAGCAAGAGTATATTCCCTTACATCTTGTCACTGATCTCCTCAAGTAAGTTCATCAGTTTCTTGGCCAATTGTTGCCTGCGATATTCAGTAGCTACAGTAACTGCAGTGACATGACCATGCCATGACTCTCCTTGTCCCTCAACCTTTCCCATAACTGAGACATATCCAAATATTATGTCCACATGTTAACCAGAAAACCAATTAACCAAAACAGATCAATGTAAAACCAAAGCTGGTAAGAAAAGAAGAAACATCCATTCGCTCAATTGCATTGGCACTCAATACGTTACATAGTAAACCATTAGAAAACCCATACCAGGATAAAGAGCAGCAAGCCTTCAGAAGAAATTTTAAATATTGGTTCAGGGATAAGTTCAATTGCTGTTCCCATATTCAGAAACCATACCCAATTCATAAAACAATACAAAATTAAAATCGCCCCAATCACTCATTAACAATTCTAAGAATCACCCCTCCATCTGCAATCCCCATTTAACGCATAATGCCAATAACAAGAACGTTCTAGCGGAGCATCTCCACTAATATCAATCTAACACTCAACAGAAGCACCCAAAAACGAGCAGAACGACGGTTCCCCCATCAAAATTCAACCAAAATCAGGCTAACAAAGCAGAAAACCTAACTTCGAACATCAAATGGCAACCAAACTAAAGAAATTCAAATACTATGAACCAGAATTAAGAGTAACTTACTGTAGCCCATCACTCGGTTCCCAGGAGCTTCGGCCACGTGAAAATAATCCGGCCACCGCGCCAAATAGGTCATATAGAATGACATATTGAACTGCAATTCGTCAATGGCCTTCACAATCACACCAAATCCTCCAGAAAATTTTGAATAATAATTCAAAACAACAAAGACAAACTTACTGTTTCCGTTAGGTGATCGAGGTTTACTGATGCGAATCGGAGGAGATCGTTGCAGCAAAACCTTCGAATCGTCGTCATATCTCCGCCGCACACGGTTGCTCAAGAAATTTCTTTTTGCTTTTTCTTTTTCTTTAGTTCTTTGCCGATTTTTAACGGCCACAGGGGTAAAATATGGAATTCATGGGACTGTGAATCTTTGGGTTCGGCGAGACCCGAAACACTCGGATTTTTTTTCCCATTGCAATATCAATAATATCATTTTATTGTTACTTGATTGTAGTCCAATTATGAAGGTTCGATTCTCATTAAAAAAAAAAGTAAAAAAATTACGAAGGTTCGAATTTGACATGATTAAAATTTTGTATTCAAACTTTCTTGTTCTTCCTCTTTCTTTTTCGTTTGGATGAATATGTGTACGTGTGTAACATTTCAGTTGACATCTGACATCTATAGAATATTCCGACTCTCGAGCTTACTGTATTAATATATATATATATAATATCATTTTACTATATTTTTTTATCATCTTTGAATTTTGATTATTAGTCCTTAATTTCTCTTATGCACGTTTAGCTTGTTGGCTTCCTTGTTTGAACTTTAATAAAAACATGCATTTGATCTTAAAAATAAATATTTATAACATGTGTCTAGTCAATAATTGTAAAATTATTCCATTTATATTAACACAAATTTTAACATATATATATGTAATAATACTGACTTTAATGTTACGTATTATTATCCTTTTTTTTTTCACGCATGTGAGATACAAAGGTTTTATTTTTTGAAATTTATAACTAAGTAGATCATTTCTTCAAATATGGATGAAACTCATGGTAATGTTTCAAAATTGTATGAATTTTGATTTGGTGAATTTGATTTTTTTTTCGTTTAAACTTTTTTAACGGGTTGTTCGAACTAACACTTCTTAGACTCAAAAACATTAAAAGCATACCTTATATTTTAAAATCAAAATATGTCTCTCTATTATAGAGCTATCACGTTGACAAAATATAAATTTTATTATGTCATTGTATTAATTTTCACATCTGTGAATTTTCTTATATTGAGTAATAGCTTGTTATTCTCCTGTATAGTAGTTTGTTTTGTTGTATTATTTAATATTTATTTGAATTAGTAATTGAGTGTGGGATATAATAATTGTCTTTGATATAGGCTTATTAATAGAACAATTTAAAAAATGTCATACTGATAATTTTAATCATTATTTTTAGCAAAAACAAATGAAGGAAATATTTTTAGCAAAAACAAACCCTCCAATCGGGGTGGGTTATTTTAACTTGCAACAGGCTCCGACCCGGATTTGTATTATTTATACCCGCATAATCGGCCCTCAATTGGATATATAAACGGGCCCATTGCATGGTGACGAAAAAACCCTTTCCAATCAGGCTATCTTCACGCTGTACACCTTGATCAAAGAAGCTGACCCCCCAAAAAAAAAAAAAAAAACCTTGATCAAAGAAACCCTAGGCCCCAAATCCCCAATCCTCAATCTTTGGCTCGCTGTGGAATCAGAGGAAACCCTAGCAAATATCGAATCAAATCATGGATATCTTGAAGCAGGAGTTGATGAAGAAGCGGCAAAGCCTGGCGGAGGACGTCGGCGGGAAGAAATACTTCAAGCGCTCCGAGATCGAGCAGAAACGCCTCCAGCGGCTGCGAGAAGAGGAGAAGCGCGAAGCCGACGCCAAAGCCCTTCGCCAGAAGCAACTACAGAAAGATCAGCAGAACAATGCGTCGAATTCATCGGGGAACCCTAATTCCAAGCCGGAAATCCCGAAATCGAAGCCCGAATCTTCGTCATCGAAATCCCTGGTCGAGGAGCAAAACATCGACGATTTGAATCTCCCGAAGCAAGAAGTTATCCGCCGCCTCCGTTTCTTGAAACAGCCGGTGACCCTCTTCGGGGAGGACGATGAGGCGAGGCTTGACCGTCTGAAGTACGTGTTGAAGGCGGGACTGTTCGAGGTTGACGACAGCGATATGACGGAAGGGCAGACGAATGACTTTTTGCGGGATATTGTGGAGTTGAAGAAGCGGCAGAAGTCTGGGATTTTGAGTGATAGGAAGAGGAAGTCCACGGAGGATGGAGGAGAGGATAAGGACGGTGGGGATGGAGGTGAGGATCTGAGCGGGGATGGGGCATCATCTGGGGTGGATCACGACAAGGATTTGAAACGAATGAAGACGAATTTCGAGGAGTTGTGTGATGAGGATAAGATTCTGGTGTTTTTCAAGAAGTTGTTGAATGAATGGAACCAGGAGCTTAATGAGATGAGTGAGGCGGAGAAGAGGACAGCCAAGGGGAAGTCGATGGTGGCCACATTTAAGCAGTGCGCTCGGTATTTGAATCCGCTGTTCAAGTTCTGTAGAAAGAAGGTATTTTTATGCTGTTCTCACGTTAGTATGTATTCGTGTGCCATATTTTGATTTGCTTTTTGCCTGTTCTCTTTTAAAGAGCTAATTTGATAGTGTTTTGGAAGACTGATAGAATGCATAACCTAAAGCAAGTAACATTTGAAGTTGTTTAATTTCATGCAACAGAAGTTGAAAGTCAGACACATTAAGTTACATAGGCTTATTCACTAAGACACGAACTCATAATGAATTGGAATACCTTAATGTTCTGTACTATTGCTTTTGATGATTTTAACACTGGTGTTGGTTTGAAGGCATATGATTGGTGTTTCAAGGATTAACGTCTTTGAGCCTATATTTTTTGCCTTCATCGTGTGTTATTATTCTGAGTGGAGTTGAAGTCAATCTGCTGCATAAATTTGAATTTGATCAGATGCGGAGTTGAAGGGAGATGAAGTTGATCTGTTATATGCATTTATATTTTCATGAATTATCATATGAAGTTCAATTGTTACTGATCATATGGAGTGAGGAAGCATGAAGATGAGTGAAGAAATGTTTTGGTTGCTAGGAGTATAACTCGGCCAATATTCGTAATATTTAGGGTTAGTAATTATATGATGGCTTAATGATAATGATTAGTAATATTATCATATGAAATTGATTGTACGGAGAAAGGGGATGAAGATGAGTGAAGAGATATATCAGTTACCCTCGATGCCTGTCTGCCAATGTTGATGTTCAAGTAGGGTTAACTTGTTATTTTTGTTTTTAACACAGCTTACTGTGACTGCACTAGATTACCTAGGGACTTGGATGATTTACATTTTCCTTTTTTCTTCTAGGTTCTTCCTGATGATATTCGACAAGCTTTGATGTTGGTCGTTGAATGCTGTATGAGGCGTGACTACCTAGCTGCAATGGATCATTACATTAAACTGGCCATTGGCAATGCGCCTTGGCCTATTGGTGTTACTATGGTTGGTATCCACGAACGTTCTGCACGTGAAAAGATTTACACCAACAGTGTGGCACACATCATGAATGACGAGACAACCCGTAAGTATTTGCAGTCTATCAAAAGATTGATGACTTTTGCCCAACGACGTTATCCAACAATGCCTTCCAAAGCTGTGGAGTTCAACAGCCTGGCAAATGGTAGCGATTTGCATTCCCTATTAGCAGAAGAGAGGTCATCTGGAGGAAAGCTTCATTCTGAGGATCGGCTTTTATTGATGCCCGCCACAAAAGACGACTAGTTAACATGTCTACGTGAAGGGTAGAAACACCCTCAATGTTTCCCCTTAATTTAACCAAATTTATGGACAAGATATAGGAGTTGTGAACTTGTGACAAATGTGTTTGTTTTATGAGTTAGACATTTATGTCCTTAATGTTGATCCTCGCTTGCGGCGGGGCTGCAATGTAAGTATACCGTGTGTCCTTTCATGGCTTCTACATGGCTTATGTATCTTATATTTGCCCCATAGTGTTGTATCAAAATCTGCTTCTCTGAGGTAACCATAATCATCACACAAGTGAAAATAATTTCAAAATAAGCTGTAATTTGTGCCTGGGATAATTTTTTCGCAATGATGGTGCAAATACTGACTTTGACATTAAAAAGAAAAGGTCATAATATATTTGCACGTATTACTAACTAGGGCTCCAAGCTAATGTCACCAATAAGGTGTTCTAATCAAAACAAATGCATAATCAATCTGAAAAATTTACAAGCTTCTACAATTGATGTACAGAAGCCCCTCGAGTTGCCTCTGACGATCATTGCCCTGTTTCCATACCATAGGTGTCTTCTTGACCACTTGTTACCTTCTTTCTTCGCTCGGCAATCATATCTGAATAAGCCTAACAAAACAACAGATAAATTGCTATTTAGAGAAGTGTACTTGCTGTGCAGCACATTCCAGTGCAACCCCCAATCCGCCCCCCCCCCCCCCCCCCCCACAAACCAACAGGCCTCCATCTCTGGTTAGAAATATGGTATCAAGAGTATGGATGAGAAGGAAATGTGATTGTACCTTTGGGTAAGAGTACAGAAATATGTACCACCACAAACAAACTAAAGTTGCTGCTATAGCTGTAACTATGACGGAGTTCAAAATCAGCCAGCTGCCAGCTATTATTCCTATTCCAGTCAGGGTAATTGTCCAAGGTTGGCACCTGAAAGAGACGAACAAGAGAACTATCAGTGACAAAAAATGGGAGCATAGATGATATTTGCAACGACTGATGAGGAAATTTTGTGTAACATAGTCAAAAGGGAGTCCTTTCATCAATTGTTTTTCATTTCTAAGCATTCGAAATATCCTTCTCAAGGCAATTTATATTCGCTCACATCTTCCATTACTATCACTGTTGCCTGATTTAAGTAAATTGATACGGTCTTAGATGATGAAGACCACATCAGTTTATATCAAGCATCTTATCTGAATCAGATATGACCACACAATCAAAGAACACTACCCAAAAAAACGAAGTGATTCGTCTTTATTGGTACTTGACCACTATCAGGCATGTACCTGGAAGGTGGCCTTCAACACCCGTGGTTTTTCACAAATACCAAACATAAAGAATAAGTTGGAATAGTTTGAGGTGATTTAACAAGTATCAAAGATCAAGTGTAAGAAAATGATGGCGAGTATCCACCCTCATATGGGTTTTCTCAGTGTAGCTTGTGATTCACTACTTCTTGGCTAATCTACAAGTAAGAAAATAGCACCTAAAAAAAAGCTCAAAAGCACTTATTTTGAACTTTTGCAAACACCCACTAAGGCTCTAACCCACATGACAATTACGAAGTTCAAATGAGCTTAATTACTAAAACACAGGGGATTTCTGATGAAGCTTATCCGACTGTGGAGTAATCTATCTACATTTCAACATTCATCAAACAACAAGAACCAAATCAATAAATCCAATATGATAAATTGATAACAAACAACCAAACAGCAAGATGAATTAGATTTACAAACTTACAATACAGGATTTAAAATAAAATTAAACTAAAAAAAAGGGGAAGATAATTGAGAAGAATAAGGGGGTTACCATTGGGGTTTGGTGTCCCAAACGGAGTCATACTCCAGGGAGAGATAATTGAGATAGCTATCCATGTCTTCGACGGCGCCGTTTTCGTCGAAAAACGCCGATTCTCGAACTGGGTCGCCGCCATCCCTGAAATCGCTCCGCCGGAGAGACGATTGGTTTCGGATTTTCGGGGAATTTTTGGGTTTTGAGCGGAATATCGAAGAATTTGGGAGCTTAATTTGTGCAGAAAATGAAGATGATAAATTGAGAGAAATGGGGAAGTGAGAGTGACACTGA
Source organism: Petrea volubilis (assembly GCA_026212405.1). Classification (NCBI taxonomy): domain Eukaryota; kingdom Viridiplantae; phylum Streptophyta; class Magnoliopsida; order Lamiales; family Verbenaceae; genus Petrea; species Petrea volubilis. The sequence goes on along the minus strand of CM047876.1, from coordinate 1,394,426 downwards.
ATTGCTATCATCTTTGATTCTTGAAAAATACTAAATTTTTAGTGCTTGGTTTGCGGCCATGAAAGAAACTTTTATGAGGTACTACGACATTTTACTATACATAAAAATAAAAAACTCGATACAAATTATCAAAAATTAAATTATTAATTTTGCTCACTAATAATTTTAGTCAAAATTTCTTACTATTATATAAAGAGCCAGGATTGCTACCAAAAAAAAAATATATATATATATATATATATAAAGAGGCGTGATCATCTAATAAACATCTTTCACTTTGGATCTATTAATATTTTTGATCTGTTATTTTTTTTAGCTTTTAATTTTCTCCTTTGTCTTGTCTTTTCTCTTTCGATTTTTTTTCTACTATCTGTCGAGTTAATTATACTTTGTCACCCGAATTATATATGTTTTTACACTTTACAATATCAAAATTTAAGTGTTATTGATTACCACTTAAAATTTATATTTTTTTTTTTACCAATTGTCACCTAATTATATTTTTCAACTAAAAATCTTCTTTGGAGTACTCCGGTTGATATTTTTTCGGAAAATGTAATTAGTTTGCAACCAGTGAAAGAACGCAAACTTTAAATGACAATGAGTAATACTTAAAACTTAAAGTTACAACGTGTTAAAAAACACGCATAATTCAAGTGATAAAGTGTAGTTAACTCTTCTATGCCTTCTCTCTCTCGCCCTCTCTCTCCTCTATCTCTATTCTCTTTTATCTCTCATTATTCTTCAACATAATTTTCCTTGAATTTTGTTTTCTTAATTTTTTATTTTAAATTATTTTATTTTTACTCAACACTAATTTTATGAATCTATTACAATAATTTAAAACTATTTTGATAGTATAAATATTATCAAAATTTATATTAATATTTTTTATTATTTATACACATCGAATGTGTCAATATTATTAATATTATAAAATCTGTCTAAAATTTGATCTGTTGAGTGTATATTGAGTGTATATTAAAAGTGAAATCGGTCTCATATACTTGTAAGCTAACACCACTTTGTGTTGGCATCTTAGGGCTAGCCTCGGGACTAACTATTTGACCAGATATTTTAGAGCCCATTGACCAATTGGCTTTTGCAAAAGTAAATTAAGTAATTACAGGTTAGCCCATAAATGCAATAGACATTAGGCCCACACCTAAGCCCATCAAGGGCCGTGCTTGTTATTAGAAAACCCTAGTAGGGTTAAAGCTTCTCCCCTCCCAGAGATCACCCCGCGAGCACATAACACACACACACACACACTCACACTCAGCTCCTGAAGGGCAGCGGCACCAGGCGGCGGAGGCGGCGGCGCACGGCTGGAATTTGACTACACGACGACGTAATTAATCCCGAACATTCTGTTTCTTCACCTGATTTATGCATGTATTTATGTGCACAAGTGAGATTGAGTTTTGAATTTGGCCATTGCCTTTGCTTTTCTCAACAGAAAATGGCGGATAAAGCAGTGACGATCAGAACAAGGAAGTTCATGACAAACCGTCTCCTCTCCAGGAAGCAATTTGTATGTCTCTCAATTTGTTCTGTGTTTTATTTTTTTTGAATTTTTAATTATATTAATTGTTTGTGGCTGTTGTTTATTACGATTCGTGTTTGTTTTTTTTCTTTTTGTGTATGGTTTTGTTCTGTAGGTCATTGATGTGTTGCATCCAGGAAGGGCTAATGTTTCTAAGGTCTGATCTCCTTTAACTATTTATTGTTATATCAGCATGGATTTATTTATTTATTTTTCATTTAAGTTTCTGTTTTATGTTGCATTTAATTCAATATTCTTTACTGGAATATACGACATTTGCTCAAGTATTTCTATATTTTCAAAACTTAGAGATTCGCATTTTGTATTTTGCAGTTGTTTAATTTACCACTTTCAGATTCAGAAATTATAAGCTGTTATTGAATGATAAGGATGTCAGTCTGTATCTGTTACTCCGAATATAGAGGATTCCAGATGAATCTTCTTTAGTTGAACCTTTCTCTCTCTCTCTCTCTCTATATTCCTTTGTAAGAAGAACTGATGGTTTTATGCGCTGAATAATTGAAACTTTGTTTGTAATATCACTGAAGGCTGAGCTGAAGGAGAAATTGGCGAGGATGTATGAGGTTAAAGATCCCAATGCCATCTTTGTGTTCAAGTTCAGGACCCACTTTGGTGGTGGAAAATCTACTGGGTTTGGCTTGATTTATGACTCCGTTGAGAATGCCAAGAAATTCGAGCCAAAATACAGGCTTATCAGGGTAATTTTTGTGCATCCGGAACCTCTCTTATTGTGTATTATCAAGATTTTGGTTTATGAAGCATTTCATAATATGGGTTTTTGTTATATATTATCAATTTTTGACATAAGATTGCCAAGGTAGTTTACTATTTGCACATTTAGCTGTATATCAAATTAACCAGTAGCTGTCCTATATGAATTATGAAAGGTACTATAGCATCTTTTCACTTATGCTCCAATGTGGAGTTGTTTTCTATAAGAAAGTTGCTTGGCTTGTAATTTCCATATTCACTTTGGTTAGTGGAGTTGCCAACATAAACATCAGTAATATGTTGTGGAGATTAATGAAATTACTTTCCTAGTTCTCATGGCTCGAGAAATGTCAAAAATTGTTATTAAATTCGACAATGTTTCTGCTGCAGAATGGTCTTGACACTAAGGTTGAGAAATCTAGGAAGCAGATGAAAGAAAGGAAGAACAGAGCTAAGAAGATCCGCGGTGTTAAAAAGGTATAATTGATCATCTCTTCTTGAAATCTATAGTGATTTTGAATGGAGTTAATGTTCGCTTTCATGAACTAATCATATTTTTGCTATGATGTGCAGACCAAGGCTGGGGATGCTGGAAAGAAGAAATAAGTTTCATAGGAGTTCATGTTTTGTGGTTCTGCAATGTTCAAGATTATCATATGGCAGCCATATCTTTTTTGTTTTGCTGTAGCGATTAGTTAAGGAGCTTTATTACCAAGGCTTGAACTCGTGTGTTAATTTTCATCTTGGGGGAAATTTATTTTTGTGTTCTGATCTTTACATGGATATATAAATATTTAAAAATCTGGTCTTGGGACGATTTTTTGCGGCAGATGACCACCCCCAAATTCGGTGGGAGGTTTGAATTATTAACGTTCAGGTTACTTATTCCGTCCATTAGTTCAGGTTACTGTGTGCACTCTATGGGGTGGACGCCTATTGTTTTCTTGAATAAAATGGATAAGAAATGTTTAATAATCCGTGACCTTTGAATATCGTTTTTGCTGTTATCTTGGGTTTGAATTGAAGGGTATCTGATGAATTCATCTAATTGTATAATATTTTTTTCTTATAGTAAATTTCTGCATGTAAGTGAAACAAAAGAAATGTCTAATCTAAACTTTATTGGATGCAAGTGCCAAGATAAATGCATGCCTCGTTCTGGAACTTAGGACACCACTTCTTGCGATATGCTTTCTATTTGAGTTTCGAGCCTTCGATGGCTACCCAAATTTGTAATATGATTATAGTTCATCAACTCCATCTTTTCGGTTATCATGCAAATAACTCTTTTTTATTTTGAAAATTATCAATATCTCCTCTTGAGCTTTGTTCCCTTATTGTTAAATCCGACAAAAGGATTATAATGTCAAGCTACACACTAATTTTTTTGTCTCCCAAAGCCGTCAAAACCTCTCAATAAATTTTGTAAACGCTCCATTTATTTGAATTTAATTGAACAAAAACTACATTCCCGCGATTACATTTCCTATGCCCAATTCCTGTCCTATCTCAAAATGAACTTCACCAATATTTGCATATTGCGATTAGCTCAAGACCCTTCCAAGTTCTGTCAAAAAAACCCATCAGAGCGCATCGCCTATCATTACATATGCTTTTTCCAAAAATATTATAAATATACCTTTATACAATTCGACAACTTACAATAGACACCCTTTAAATTTCGAAATTTTACAATAAATAATGGTATTTTGGTCAGCAAAAATGATGGAGAAAATGACCAAGGGCATTCTCGAAAATTCGCTAATGGTAAGGTGTTTTTTGTAAACATTGTCATATGTTAGGGGGTATGGGTAATTTTTGAAATATGAAGGGGTTATTTGTAATTTGATCTATACTCAGGGGGAGGTGAGGGCAATTATCCCGTTTATTACGCTCTTATTATGTTGCTCTTTTTAACTTTAGGGGTTATTAGTAGTACCGTGTTATGTGCAGCTTCATTGCTAGTTTGACGGATTACCCGTGCCTTTGTTTTGTCTGTTGGATTGTCAAGGTTTGGAGAAAGTTTTCAAATGGAGCAAGGAATAATAGCCTAACCGGACACAGGGGCCAAATTCAAGATTCGTACGTGATGTTGCATTGTTATTTGTTGCCTGCAAGACGGAGAACCCCGTACAAAATCGGGTTTGATTTGCACATTTGTGGGGATTATTTGTTTGTGCTTGGAGTTTCACAAATCTTTCAGTTCCTCATTAGCTTCTCGTTATTGAATTGTGTTCTATATTTCTCCTTTGTTGATCTTCTGCTATTGGTTTTTTATTTCTATTTGGCATTTTTAAAAGGTTCTTTTGCCATATTTTTAATACAACAGAGTTTTGATAATCGAATAAAAAATATAATTATTTCAAATCACCATATCAATAAAAAAATGTATGGATTCAATTCTATCAGTCATTATTCCAATATAAATGTACATGTTTTCAAATAATATACCACTGTAATTATGATGTATGATATATAACAATTTAAAAATTTGATGCAACATTATTAATCAAATAAAACATACATAAAAAAGACACAGTAAAATTTATTTCTTCCAAAATAAAATCAAATTTGCTTTATTCTCTGCACATTTCTTTAAATCATTATCAATACATATATCCCTGCTCAAACACCCAAATACAACACCAAACATAGCCTTGTATTCTTGTGATATCTACCTTGGAGTCCGTTTGGAAGAAAGTAACCTACTTAGGGGTGAAGCATGAAGCTCTGAAAAAATGGAGACTGAGGCTCTTGAATTTTCTTCGTCTCTTTTCAATCAATTTTGAGGATGGTTTTGGCGAAGAATGAAAAGTAATGCTCTGCGGAGAAAGGAGCTATTTATAAGCCTCATTAAAACCCCCCAGACAAAACATCACGTGCCACAATGGCATTGCATAATGACCGCAAACAACATGCCTTTTTCTGATGAAAAGACACATCAGCAAGACTGATGCACTGCAGGCGCACTTCTCATGAACTCCAAAAGTCGCATGAGGCATCAAAAGAATTAAATGTCGCTACGTTTCAGGAAAAGACAATTTTAAGTTCAAAATTGGAAAGGTTTTTGGCAGCCTAAACGACCAAGTGGCTCTTCAAGTTGACACCATCATCAACTCAAGAATGGGGAGACTAATGATGTGGTGTGCATTCCGCTTTTCTGAACAAGTTATTACTGTCAAAAGGAGGAAATCTTTAAGTGTGAAAGTAAATGCCTTCAAAGACATAAATGCCCTCGAAAGAGGTAACATAATTAGAAGGGACCTCATAGTGAAGTGAAACTCACGAGAAGGGACTACCCCTAGGCCTACCTAACAAGATGCCCTCAAAAGAGGCTCGCCGTTAAAGAGGCCTCAGAGTGATTAGAAATCCATGAGAGGAAGTCATGTCCCAAGCCTACTTTGAACAATTTCGAGGAAAATGACCTCGAAGGAGGGTTTGATTTGAGATCCTCGAAGGGTTTGGCTCATTAAGCTAAGGTTCAAGTACAACACATGACCTCGAAGAGTCTAAGACATAGAGCAGTATCGAGCGATGAAGGCCCCGATCGAGGGCAAAATATGATACGACCCCTTAGGCAGTGCAGCTTACCACTAGCCCGTCTAAAAGGGGCCTAACAGCCCTGTCAGACGTCAACAACCACTGTCACCTAGCGTGTTTTGACGAGATATGGAGGGTATTTTTCAACCCTAGCTGCCATTAATGCTCTATTTTAAAGGCAACTTTGGGCATTAAATGCAAATCAAGCTCATTAATGGAAGTAATGCCTAGTTGTTATGGGAAGTACAAAAAAGGACAAAGAGCATGTCCACATATATTTTACATGTTAATTAAAGGACCAACCCTCATCAATTAAGTCAAATCAAAGCCTCTTTCATATAAATAGACACTTGACCTTAACGAGAAAGGTATCTCACATTTCAAATTCAATTAGCTAAAACTATTCATCATCCCCTTCCCCTTCATATTCAAACAATGTTCAGTATATTAACTTGAGCGTCAGAAAATCTATGACGGGATAAAACCGGTTAATCTCACGCTTGCTCCTCCCTTTGGATAAGTAGGCAACTAGCACATCATTATGAAACAATCAAATTCCGCCACAAGGTCAATCTGAAGAAACCGCGCATCATATAACATAGAAGAAAAGTCACTTTTGATCTTTTTTTATGACTTTGCTTCTTCAAAAAACCTAATAGAACCTAATATTTTTCACTAATTTTTCTTTTTTAAAAAAATAAGTTCTTCTTTTTTTGAAAAAAATCCATCCAAAGAGGCTTTTAAACTTTCACTGGGGCCTGTCTACAAGGATTTCTACTTTTTTTTTTTTTTTTCCTTCTTGAAAGTGATACTTCTAAAATTTTAGAAAGAACTTGTCAGTACTTAAAATTGGGTGTGTTCGGAAAACAAATTAGGAAAATTAGGTCCACTCGGGCTAGAGAAAAAATGTCTTAACACTTCCAATTCCCCCACACAGAGAAACAAATATGCGAAAAAAAGTCAAAAACAGATAAGGGGTTAAGAAGGAAGCCTTCACTTGGGGTTGACAAGAATCCTCCAATCATTTTCTAGCTAAATGGGCTGAAGTTGAGATGAAAAATCGGATAAAAAACCAAATCGGATAAAAAAAATTACCTAAATAATAATAAGTAGTAATGAAAATTTTTTTAAAAAAATTAAAGAATATTTTTAGGATATTGCAAATAATATATCTATACTATTAATAAAGAGTTTAGGGGGTTTAATAACCACATTGGTATCTTTGGCCTCTTTTGGTGGTTATTACGCCCTTAAACTCTTTATTAATAGTATGGATATATATTTTTTCAAATTTCTTTCATATATACTTTTAAAAAAAGAATTTTTATTTATTTGTTAATCTTATAATTATATCTTTATTTTAAACTATTTTTTAAATAATAAATTTAATAAAATACATACGTTACAAATAATTAAAAAATATATAATAATGTATAAAATCTAATAAATATTTTAATTTTATATTCGTAGTTTAAATGTGTAATTAAATTATATTTTAATTATTTATTTTTACTTTTTAAAGGATAAGAACCCGAAAAATAATACCCATTCTATACCCAAGTTATAGTCAGGCCTGGGCCCAAAATGTGGGCTGATCTTCATATTAGGGTACGCAAGGCCCATTCTTAATTACTCTATACATATAACGCCACAAGCGCATAAACCGCTAAACATTAGGGTTTCGAGCTCTTCAGCTAACGAAGTGGAAGCCATAGCAGCCGCTCATCGAAGAACAAAGCGTTCTAAGCAGCTCCTTTCGGAACCCTAGCCATGGTATCTGTTCCGATCTGTTGTCGATGTTTGATTTAATGATTTGTTGTTTGATTGTTTTGGTTGAGATTTTTTCTTCTGATAATCGCTTGAAAAAATGTGATTTTTTTTGCAGTCGCTGGTAGCAAGTGAAGATTTCCAACACATTCTTCGTGTTTCGAACACGAACGTCGATGGCAAGCAGAAGATCATGTTCGCCATGACCTCCATCAAGGGTATTGGCCGCCGTTTAGCCAACATCGTCTGCAAGAAGGCCGACATTGACATGAACAAGAGGTCCGTATTACCCCTGCTCTCTCTCTCTCTCTCTCTCTCTATATATATATATATATATATATATTCATATTTCTCAATAAGAAAAAATAGCTTTTAAGCTTGATAGTGTATATTCTGATTTACATTTGGGTACAGTTAGGAATATTTGACACACTGAAGTATAATTTGTTATTTCATGCCTTCATTTTCTTTTGTTGAACCTTCTTGTTTTTTTAATGATTTGATAGTCCAGAAATGATGCATCTTGGTATTGCTTTGTTGGGTTCAGTTCGTTTAATACTTTCTAGTTAGCGTTCATGTTCGAGTTAATGGATTCCTATATATTGATTGGATGCCTTTGTGATAATGGTTACGTTATGTCTTGCAAAGTTTATTCACATGAAACGTTGAAGTTCAAATCTGAGTTTTGAACTCCCTTAAGATTCTACCAAATTGAATCCTGCCTTTTTGTAGGCAACATGCGTGTACATGGTATCTATTAATTGTTCCTCAATAGGGCTCAAGTAGTAATTCTGTGATTTCCTTTTTGAGTGCTTTGGTTTTTTTTAACTACCAAAGTCTTTCGCAGCTCTTTGTAAAGCCGGTTTAAGATAAGTGTACCATGAAAATTTTTGCATTTTCTTAGATTTCAGGAAGTTGTCTTTAGATGATGGTACCTGTATGAGCTTTGGAATGTAAATGCTATATATTTTGTGTTGCACACCAGATGCAGAAAAGAATTGTACTACTTTGGCTGTCTGTGAATATCTTTGAAATTGTTGATTTTGTAATTTGTGGATTGTTCTATATTGATATGGTCTAAGTATGCTACTTATGTATCTACAGGGCTGGTGAGTTTTCTCCTGCCGTGATAGAAGGCTTGATGACCATTGTTAATAACCCCCGTCAGTTCAAGATCCCAGACTGGTTTCTTAACAGGAAGAAGGATTACAAGGATGGAAAGTATTCCCAAGTGACAGCCAATGCTTTGGACATGAAGCTTAGGGATGATCTTGAGCGATTGAAGAAGATCAGGTTTGCCTTTTAGACAACTTGTTCGTATTTTATCTTGACTGATTCCTTTTCTTCTATTCATTTGTTTCTTGTGATGTCAACAGGAATCACCGTGGTCTCCGTCACTATTGGGGCCTTCGTGTGCGTGGCCAGCACACCAAGACTACCGGTCGTAGGGGAAAGACTGTTGGTGTGTCCAAGAAGCGATAAGCATTGTGGGCTTTTTATTTCAGAAGTATGGGGATAGTTTTGCTTGGTTCTGTTTTTAAACTACTGCTTTTGCCTAATGATATCACATGTAGTGAGTTTGGATCCTTTATGTTTTTGGGTATGAATTTTGATCATTGACAGAAAATCTATAGTCTTCGTTTGTTTTGTTACGAGGTTAGTATTTGTTTATGCGTTGGTTTTGCTTTGTAATTGCATTTCCTGGTTAAAGATTTGTTTAGTTGTATGATTTTGCTTCGTTATTTAAATTTTTTTTCCAAAACTGTGATACCTGATTTTAGAAGCCTGCAGGAAACATGGAACTTAAAAAGTTTCTTAACACTAAAGGCCCATCTACTGTAGGGGAGGATAAGTGCCATTGTTGTGAACCTGAAATTACTGTATATGCTATGATTGAGGATGGTGTTATTGAATAGTTCAATGTTTCTTATGAACCCCCTTCGCACTGGAGAAGGAGAATTATTATCATGTTCACCCTAATTTCTTCGAAAAACTTGATGACGCTTAGTCCCGTTGATAGGAATTCAGCCTGTCAAAAGTGGCCATAATTTGATATTCTTCGCTCAAGACGTATGGTTAATGTATAATCGAAAACAGTCCCGAAAATTACAGGTCATAACAAGAACAAGGAAACAACATTCGCGATTCAAGCAGTAGTACTGTCAAGCACAAAACAGCGCGTATGTGCATAACAGAGGCTTGCAAGCCCCAACCAAAAAGACCAAGAAAAACACACACACACACAACACTAGGGAAACTGCCAAACTGTCTTCACTTTTCTTGATTAAGCCTAGCCGCTGCCGCCACGGAAGCAGCAACGCCGCCTGGATGCGTGGCCATTTCCGGCTTGTTCCTCATTTCGGCATAGATCACTCCCGCAGCATCTCCCGGGGAGACCGGCTTGTCGTCGGTCAATTTTTCAGTTGCATCCTGAAAAAGAAAAGCACAAACAAAATAAATTAATTCAAACCAAAACAAAATGAGTGAATATAATGCATGAAAAATTGAATATTTATGTTCATTTACGGCCAAAACGTCTCCGAGCTTGGTCTTGTCCTCATCCCTCGAGGCTCGCAAGTTGTGGGCAGCGGCGGATTGTGCTTCAGCCGCTATGCCGCCAGGGACCACACTGGGCCGCCCGGTGGCCCGGACTTCCGCCGCCTGTATAGCGGCGGCGTCACTCTCATCAATTGGCTTATCTCCGGCGGAGAGGGCCGTCGCTTCCAGTGCTTCTCCGATGGTAACAGAGTCAGCTTTCTGGGCCGGCGCAGGATCAGCCATTTTCGTATCCGTCGGCTGCCCATATCGACCCACCACCTGAATATACGACCGAGAAAAGAGTCTTTGATTTCAACATTTCAGATCAGAATTAAGTGTATAATTAAAGCAGACAATGGAGGATTCACGATACTTGTCCGCCGATGGACTCTGTGATGATGCGATAGCCGCCGATGTCCGCCTCGGCGACGGTGGCGCCGGTATCCTTGACAATGTCCGTCATGTCGTCATGGCCAACGGCGCCGCGTTGCTGGTTTTTATCAGCAGCGGATTGCAATGCGGCCGCCGGGCCGCCTCTCACGGTCTGCCCGAGGATGATGTTCTCCGCCGCCTGCAGGATGGCGGCGTCTTGTGGGGCGACGGGCTGCGAGGCTAATTCGCCGGATACGTTCAAAACGTCGCCATATTTGACGGGTTCCGACTTTCGTGGCTGTTCTTGGCTCATTTTGTGCCGATTAGAAATAACTGATTTGCGTGGATTGTCTGGTGGGGGAAACAGAGCTATGGGTTGCCGGGGATTATATGTTTTCGCGGCGGGCGGTGGCGAAACGGTGAGTGCGTGGTGTCGCATGACTGAGCACACGTGTTGAGATCTGCGACGTGGATGGTTTAAAAGTGGTGTTTTCTCATACTTTGGCTGCATATTATGTGTCGTGCTTTGGTATGACCACCGTGGAGGGGGTTATAGCCTGAAAATTCCAGTCTAAATTCGGACTGGTCGGAGTGTTAATATAATTTTGATGTAATTAGCCTTGGCCTATAAATTGGTAGAGTTTTACTTTCCTGGGATTCTAACTTTAAAAATATTCAATTAAAGATATTCTTTATTTTACTTTATCTTATTTAAATATTTATTTATTGAGTATATATATTGAATCTATTTTATTTTATTATTTATCTTTTTTTAATATTGTATTTTTTTGTAATTCACATACATAGATAACATATACACATACATTTACACACACTGCACACACACACACACACAATTTTCACCCACACATTACACACACGCACACATTTTTTTCACACACTGCACACACATTTTTTTTTCACACACGCACATTTTTTACACACACACACACACTGCACACATTTTTTTGCACACACACTGAACACACACACTGCACAGTTTTACACAAACACACACACAGTCATCTCCAAAGCAATGGAATTTAGAAGTTTTGAATGAAATATTAAATTTAACGAACTGTTTGTATCCACTTCGTCGCAAACATAATGAGCGTGATAACTTTATAATTTGAGAAATAAAAATCAATACTGTTTCATTTTTTTTTTTCATTTTCTTTTTGTGAGTTGTTGATAATTAGTGTTATTGCTGACTCAAGATGGTACATTTGATTGACAAAATGGAAGCAATAAAATAAGAAAAATGACATAAGGCATTTTTGGGCTGCAAAATAAACGAGGATGCACATAACTGCAAGCCCCCGAATGTTCAACGGCCCCTTTCGCGATAAATTCATCGAAAAAGTCATATCTTCAAAGTTAAAGGTGATGACATAATTTTCTTTTTCCTTTTTTTTTTCAACACTCTTTTGAAAAGAGGTACCACAAAATTTTAAATTTTATAACAAAATTATACATGTATTATAGTTTCTTCAACTGATTGTCCCTCCTTACCTCTCTTATATCCATCGTAGCTTGTTTCAATAGAAAAAAGTTGAGTACTTTCTTTTCTTAGAATATCACAGTTTAGTTGCACAACAAGAATAAACAAGGTCCCCTCAGCAAGGCATCTCACTAAACTAACAATGACAACAGACGAGAGGGGAAATTCTTATTCAAACTAGATTTGACCACACCCAACTAATCACAAGGTAAGTACCCCGTGGTCGATCAGACGGCCACTCTCCTCTAAATATATACCAATGATATAACAAGTGCAATTCATTCATCACAAGATTGGTACTGGCATGGTCAAACCTAGTTCGAACAAGAATCACCCAGATGGGAGAAAAGAAACACCCCCACCCACCAACCCAACTTTTTCTAAAGATTAAAGAGAACAGGAGAGATTCACAAACAAAAACAGAAAGCTTGTTGGACCAGCACCAAGATCCAGCAGAATCCTGTCCCAGAAGACTGTAATAGAGGAACCCTCATAGACATTTGGACTAAACAGAGCTATTAGCTATTACAAGCAAATAAATGAAGATCGATAGTACAAGAATGATATGCACACTTTTCTTTTGCACAGGGTTTCGGTATGTGCTTTACGAGTGCAAGAAGCCATCATCAAGTGTGTATAATTACGCGCTCTAGCACAGGCATATTCCAAAAGAATGCAAGTGAAAGAACTCGCCTACATCAAAACCCAGAAAAGTCAAAGAAACCATGGTAGAAGCAGTAATGATAAAAGGGTTCTACGAAAACATACACAGGACCCTCAACACCAGTAGGCTATTTATCAAAGAACTTCCATTTATCGAAAATATATAATCTCAACTTAACGATATGACTATTCGAACAAGAGGCTATGGGAAGAGAAAGGATCATCATAGAAGCAAGAAATCAAAATCAATTCAAAAGGAAAATTACACCATCCTCCCCTGAGGTTTGGCCTAATTACGGGTAGACCCCCTCGGGTTTTGAAAATTACACCTACCAAACCTGTAGAGAACAGATAATCATTTCATTGAACAAGGCATGGGTACGTAAAGTCATCCACCCTCAACACAGCAGCACGACATGGTGCTGAGGTGCGATGGTTGCCTTCAGCCTACACGACGATGCCTAGACACTGCTATTCTAAATTCCCTACATAGATGAACCAAAGATATGCTGTCTCAATATAATGGTCAAGAAAATGCAACTTTGCAATTTGAATGCCATCTATACAAACTTGAAACTCAGTGTTCGCATTCTTTTTTTTTTAATATATATATACACGATCCACCCGGGGCATCATACAGATGTTAATCGAAACACTACACAAACCCACTCAGGGTAGGAGAGAGGAGAAGACGGTTCGACATCAATGATGTCTAGTTCAAGCCCCTACTGCTAGGCTATAGGCCAGTGGTGGTGTTCGCATTCTTGATTAACCATCCCAATACCAAGAAGAATTTGCTAAATCTTTTAAAGCACTAAAAGGAACAATAAAAACATGCCACGAAAGTTCATCGTAGGACTCAAGACGACACCAGAAACAAACAAGAATTCAATAGCATTTAGGTGAATTTCATTTATATTCTCAATCTTCATTTCACGTACGTAGTCTTAGCTTTTAACCCTTTTGTAGATTAATCTAATTGTACTAGAATCCTAGTATGACTTTCGTATTTCATTTTGTTTTTAATATCTTCCACTTTATTATAAAAGCATGAACTTTGCAATTCTTAAAGTAAACAAAGTAACCTCAAAATTGCTAAGTAAAACTAAGAAAAATTGAAGTAATTTTCATTTTACTGTACAAGAACAAGCCTCCCACCTCCAACATTCCCGTCGTGATCCTCCTCAGCGCCGCCGTCCACCGCCCCTTTCGGCACCGTCACCACCAGCTCGCCATCTTCGTACGCGGCCGAGGCGAGCTCCGGCCGCATCAAATGCGGCAGCCTAAACCGCCACAAATCGAGCTCCAGCTCGGTTCCCGACAAGTCGACGACTCCATTTCCCCTCACAACAATCTTGGTGACCCCAGGATAGATCTCGACGGCGTCGGCCGTGACGTCGCCGCCGATGTCGTCGGTGGCGGCGGTGAACCTGAGGGAGTCTTGTGTTTCGACGATCGAAACGTCGGCGTCCGAGGGGAAGGGCAGCTCTAGAAACTTCGCGAAGATGTGGGGCAGCCGCCGGAGCTTTTTCTGCCGGCAGCCGTTCGCCTGAGCTAGCGCCGACCCGATGTCGTATCGGAGTGTGATGTTGCGCACCGGGTGAACCTTCATCTGGGGCAGGATTTGAATTTACAGATTAAAATTTTGAAGCAAACACTGGATGATCGGGAAAACCCCAAGAAATTCCAATAATAACCAAAAGGATCAGACAAGGGTTAGAAATTAAAGAATCAAAACCCAAGGGAAAATTCTAGGTTCAAAAAGGACCCGGTTGAGAATTTGAAGCAAAAATTGGAACTTTTGAGCAGAAATCAAGAAGTGGGAGGTTAAAAGTGGAGTTAAGAGCACATGAATTTATTCTCTGCGTGTACAAAAATGTGCGCTGTTGCGCGTGTGAAAATCCTTGGGTTTTGAGAAGGAAAAAAGACAAAGAGAATGCTTCGCGGGGGTTATATCCTCCTAAAAATATTTTATAAGTTAGTTCGAGCTTATAATTTTTTAAAAATATTTAATAATTTATAAATTTTAAAGTTATATTGTTAAAAGTTTCAAAGTTTTTTTTTATTTTTTTTCAATTTTTTATTCAAATAATTTATAAATTATCTAATCTTAAAAGCTAAATTAATATACATATATTTATTTGTTTCAAAGATTACATTCCTATTATTTTAAAAATATATTTATTTATATAAAAATAATTTTTTTTGGACCATCATTACTCTTAAAAAAAATATATAAGCTCTAATTTTTATCAAATAAAATTATAATTTATAAGCTATAAGATCATCTCATAAACTACATTATCTTATTTTATTCAAACACTTTAGAAGTTTATTTTTAAAATAAAATATAGGAATTTATAAATTTCAAAAATATCTACGAGGTTACAAGCTTTTTAAAATAAGTTTAGCCAAACACTCTATAAGAGCACTCTTTACAACAGTTTAACAGGTGGCTTACTTTGTAATAGATTATAGTTTATTTTGTTTGAAAGAGTCTTTGGTTGAACTTATAAACCCCTAAGAACACCTTATCAGTTGTTTGAGAACTTATAAACCCTTCAAAGTATTTGATAATAAAACAACTTATAAGCTCCAAAATAAAGTTATTAGGATCGTATAAATTAAAAAAAAAAAAAAAAAAGCTCCCTCCAACTTTTTTTTTTTTCAAACAGCTTGTAAGTTGTCCAATATTTAAAGATAAATAACACAAATATATTTATTTTTTTAATCTTATATTTCTACTATCTCAAAAAATATTTATTTACATGTAATTAATTTTATTTTATTTATTTTTTTATCATCATTACACTTAAATAAAACACATAAATTCTAATTTTTACCAAATAGAATTACAACTTATAAGCTCCAAAAATATTTTATAATATATAAATTCTTATTTTATCCAAATATTTTAAAATTTTGTTTTTAAAATAAAATATAGGAGCATAAAAGCTCCAAAAACATCGTATACCAAACACTCTCTTAATGGTTGATTATCTAGTTAATTGTGGACACTTGGGCGGAGATTGGCTTAGAGTTGTGTTGGTATATTGTTCATTTTGATGAATGACATGTTCTTAGTTATGTGATAATTATTTTATTTTGGTTAGTTGACAAAAGATAAAAAAATCTAATTTTAATGATGATGCTTCTTCAAATTCTTGGTCAAAATGCACCCATGATTTATCCAACCAATCTCATATGTTTTGCTAAACCTAAGATTGAAATTTTCAATTAATTACATTAAAATTATAACTGCATTAAAATCTATCCCCAGTTTTAGATCAACTTGTTTGGCCCCAAGGTCATGCTATTTATTGTTTGACTGGAAAGCCATAAATTACGTTGAAGTTTAGTCGTGATGACTAATTCATGTTCTTAAATTGTTCATTGACCTATGAAAAATATCCATATATAATGACATTTGTGGTGGTATGATTTTATTCAAATGTATCTTATGGTTTTATACTAAAAAAAAAAAAAAAGAAATGTCACATCGGATCATAGATATTTAGAATTTTGGTCCAATGGGTAGATAATCAAATTAAATATACATTAAATTTGTTTTCTATTTCATTACCTACTCCACGTATGGAGTACTTTCAATTTTTTCAAACTTTGAATCGCTTAAGTCAAGTGAAAAGGAAATTAAAAGATTTCCCTTATTGTGATGATGACATATTCAAACTTTGCTCTAAAAAGATTTGGGTTAATCTATATTATCATATAGTTATATATTTTCTTAAAATTGAAAGTTATATGTTGTTACCGTATATTTAATTTTTTTTGTTGGTGGGTAACATTAAATGCTAAACTCACATTCTCAAACTTTATTCCATATTTTTTAGAATCTACAACTACATTTCGCTGTCCACGAACGCGAGTGTAAATAGTGTCGAGACAAGGGCGATTAGCTGCTTACCTGTTTTTGCGTGGTGGTGAAAAACCAAACGAAAAAGTAGCTACCACGATATTCCTACATTTGGTCTAATATAGCAAATAAACACAATGTTAATCCACTTGGCTATATTCTTTTTTAATGGGCATCCATACAATTTATCTATGTATATATTTATTGGAGGTAAAGATTCAAAAGTATAATTTCGATCTCACTCAAATGGATGCAAACTTATTTTGAATCGTCCAAATACTTTAAATTTCACAAATCTCTTATAATTATCATCCAAAATAACTTTTATTAACAATTCAAATAGTCTCTTATTAATGACTTTTAGTAATTATGAATCTTCTTTAATAGTTTGTATTTTGTAGATTAAATACCGGACTTAGTAGATTCATGTATTTGTTTGTATCGATGAACTATGCAACTATTTATAGTTATAGTTTTATGGTATGACTAGGGTTATTTTTTATTTTTATTATTTTTTTGAATGAAAACATTCTATTACAATTAATTGAATACATCAATAATGTTAAATAAAGAACAAACTATTATCATTTGTGATTATCAAATATCAAATATATCAAACTAGTATATAATAGAAAGAAATTAGTATACAATTAGATATTCGACCGTATGAAGGTCGGGGGGGCCTCCATCTCATCAGTAAGGCTGGGCTCATCAGGGACTAGGGTTAATTAAATTATAAACATGTAATAAAAATTTGAAAAAGGAAAAAAAAAAAAAACAAATCAAATATTTTTTAAAGTTTATTGGAGGGCAAAATTGTCAATGAATAATTTAAGTTTGCATTTATTTTTCGTAAGTCGGTGAGACTAACGTTACTCTCAATATATCTACCAAGTACCACGGTGCACGCCGTACCTAATACTACATTTAAATACAGCTTTGAGTCCATTTCAGATCCGCCAGATAATTGGCTTTCATAGCTGCAGTCTGTGTGCTTTCCGGCAACCAATGCTTTCACCGTTTCTGTTCAGAAAATATCAAAATATACACTGGCCTATACAGACACCTATACATACAGCTTGAGCAGGCTAACACAGTATTTAACGAGAGAAAATTATTCGCCCCCCAACTCTGTTTCTCACTCCAAAAATCAGGTATTCCACGATTTGAATCTGTTTTGTACTTGATGCATGCTGGCTTGGTTTGTGTATGTATTATTATTTTTTTGGATTGGATTTTCATTTATGTGTTTTGAGCTCTGTTGATGTGTGATGTGTGCAGATCTGAAGGAACTGAAGAGTGAGGCGCCGCTGGTTGTGGATACAGATTGGTGTACGTACTTGTTGAATGTATCGGTGGGGATTAGTGAAGTATATGTTGATCTGCTAGGTTTAGATGGTTATGGAGGAGATCTAGTGTTTGCTGATTTGTTTAATATTCATTTATTAGTGTTGTGGAGCTTCTGATCTTTTTTGGTTTTTCGTTTCTTTTTTTTTTTTGTGGGTAGTTTGTTGTTTAGTTGCAGCCTGGGAAAAAATTGAAACAAAAAAAAATTGAGCTGAGTTGATCCGCTAGTTGATTGAAATGGAGACCCTATTTGCTGTTGCTCATCATAGGAATCACAATCAGTATTATGGTAGGAAAAATGGCCATGGTCCGAGTAAATTTCATTCGATTGGATCACCGCCACTGGGGAAGTTTCAAGGAATTAGTTGCAGGGCATATCAGTCTGGAGCAGGGTTACTCCCAACCCCTTCGAAATCTATCTCCTACCCCGCCGGAAAAAATGCCTTTACGGCTAATGGGTCGTCACCCAAAACCCCATCTCCGTTCGTTAATGAGAACCAAAAGTGCTCAAAGAGAAACTCTAAAAGCAGTACTCTTCCGATCCCAATTAAGATCAACTTTGAAGACAAAGAGAGGGAGTTCCATTTCTCTGAGCGTTGGGCTGGACCTGCTTATTCTAATTCCCCTCCACCAAGTTCTTTGCCCTTGCCAAAATTTTTTATGCGGCCTAAACGAACTGTTTCACTTGACTTGCCAACCTTGACCTCAGAGATTGATATGCGCCCCATGGCAAAATCTGCACCTGCTTCCCCGACAAGGGGGCGCAGCCCCTCTCGCGATGATCTGTTTGGCGGTGCTGACTCTGCGACTAAAACCCTTCGTCGCATCCTAAATCTTGACATTGCAGATGAATGAGGAGTATTTGGTGTGTTTAGTGTTCTTGTAAATATTTAGTTTGTAGGGTGGGTTAGTGGTTGATTGTATATAACAAATAAGACAGGTTAATGGGATAACTTATTAGTAGCTTATTTGATGTTCTGACGCATTGTTGTTGTGGCAGTGCAAGAACCGTAATGGTTGGTTTGTCGACTTTCTCCCAAGATTATGTTTTGGTTTGGTTTGGCATAGTTGAATGTGGTATGGTTGCTTGGGCGAGAGGCAAAAGTTGTGAGTCCAAGGCAGGGGCCAGGGGATATATAAATGATGGCTGTAGTGGTGTGGTAATTGGTACTGTTAAGGTGATTGCCGATTTGACTGATTGACTATATATTCTCAGCTTGGAGAAGGCTACATCCTGTCGAATTGGCAATTAACTCTCCAAATCTCATTTCTTGGTGTTTGTTCCCCCTCAACTTTTTGCTCGTTGGAGTTAGTGTATAGATGCCCCTTGCACATATTGTAGAATCCTTGTTTCGTTGGTTGAAAGAGGGGGTAATTTATATTTCCTTCTTATCCGGGTCTAGCGTGTTAGCCTTGATATTCAACTTAGCTTTAGTAATTTCCTCCTTTCCTTGGTAACTTTCCTCCTTTCTTCTGTCAAATACAAACAGTATGTTCCCTGTAGGTTTTACCTCTTCATTACCTTTCCTCTTCGTTTGCCTTTATCGCCTTAGTTGTTATTGTTGTTTGAAATAGTTACTGACTTCTGCATCTTTGCTATGCAAAGCTTTGGTTTTCCCCTCACCCTATTTTCTTGTTTTTTGAAAAAGAAAAATGGGACGGGAAATAGAATTCATTATCTTTCGGCTCTTAGTGCTTAGTAGCATTCCATGCTGAGTTCTTTCTTGTGAGGGTCGTCAACTTCCTCCCCCTGTAAGTGGGTTCCATGATCTACTTTTAGTTCTTGGATTGATCTATTCGATGATGTCTCTTGAAAGCCTTGCTTCTCTCTCTTTCTTGAGATCAAGATTAAGATACAACAGTGTCTTGTCATTCTGAAGTTCCATAGTTGTTGGAGAGTGTTGATCATACCGAACTTGTTTACAGGTAATCACTTGTACACGCTTTATTTGATTTTTGCAGCTCATATATTGTTTCTGATCTAGACCTTTTTGTCCTCTTTGGCAGTGCTTGCGTTCGAGTTAGCTGATGGGAGAAGGTTCTTCCAGATGCTGTACCTGGTCTTAGTAGCTTTTGGTTATTCTGTTCGTGTGTGTTAGTTATGCAATGTCTTAAAACTTTTGTTTCTGAAAGAGGTATACAAGTTTTGTCTGGGTTTTATGCTCTATTTGCGATGGTTGTTCAACGTAACGTACAGTCAAGCAAAGTTCCTAGTTATCTTTGTACGGCGCTTTCTTAGTATGTGCTCTACTTCATTAGATCTGGAGTTTAGCCGTATTGTGAATGTTGGCAACTGATGGTAGATCTTTTGGCTTGATGTGTAGCTTTTGATGTTTTTATGTGCATGCTAATAAAGAGCATTTTAGAATGCCCATTGTGCCATCCGTATAGCAGATCTTGTAGCTTGTTCTCTTCTACTACTGCTGGGCTTTTCTTTCTGCTTACCCCCCACCCCCCCACCCACATTCTCTCTCTCTCTCTCATATTAATTACAATTGTGTGTCAAACATATAATTTTGCTGAGTTCCTTCTGGAAAGCAAAAAAGTATGAAATGAAAATTTTGTTTCGGTAAAACTTTGCACATTTAGGTACTGGGAAATGTAGGTTTGTGTATGGCTTTATGGATATTAAATTTGATGGATATGGCTTTGGGTTCGCCTATGAAATTGAAACATATTATTTGCTACTTGTATACGTTGCCATGTTCTCATTATTCTCGGTCGTGGGATTACGAGAATAAATGACAGTCAATTAGCATTGTTAACTTGACCAAAAAAAAAAAAATTAGCATTGTTAAGACCCCAAAAAACAATAGACGTTGTTAGACCATTTTGTTGCCATAGCTAACGTTAATATTGTATTTGATGTGCCACAATTATGGTTGGGGAGAGAGAGAGAGAGAGGGGGGTGGGGAGGTGGTAGACAGACTATCTTATCCGGAAATGTGGTCCGGAGGCAAAGTCGTGTTCCCACTTATGAAAAATTGTAAGTCTTTATGTAAAATCCCTTTAGAAGATGCTAAGAATCCCGTTGAAGCAAGAAAGTGAAACATGGAGATCAAATATTGATTTTGGAACCTAAAAAGCATCATCCATTTCTTCATCTTTTGTTCCTCCAAAAATCATCTACTGGCATCGGCCCTCATGGTTGCTAAAGCCTCTCTCTTCCCTGAAAGGACCAAAACATAAATAATAAAATAAATATCTCAAATTATATAAAATCAGAAATGGCCAGGAGTTTTGGTTGGAAATTGGACCAAATCACCAATTGTACCTGTTGAATATATCTCAATTATTGCACTACGACCAATTTGTTTTAAACTGAACATAGTGGAACAATACATCACTACATTACGGAATTGTGTGAGCACCATCATTGATCTCGGGCCATTCTCAATATATTATAGGATGAAATTAAAAACAGCATTATGAAATTGTTTATAAAAAAAATATAAAAAAAGCACCATTTATTTCCTTTCATGAAGCCAATCGTCTCTAAAGCCGCCTGAGTTTTTTTAGCAAAAGTGAACATATGGGTTGATGTTGTGTCCTCACTCTCTCAATTCTCAAACGCCTCCGGAATCAAGATTAACGACAATAACTTTGAAGAACATCAAAATTAATTATGACAAATGAAAGATAAAAAAAAAAAAATTTACCAAGATTGTCTTTGCAAGCGGGGCAAAAACTCAAGAAATCCACTGATTCAGAGCTTGATACACAATCGCTTTCAGAAATCTTGATATCTTCAACAATGCAGTCATCAAATATGTGAGTGGTTTTAGGATTAGGCCCATGAGTGATCACACAAGTATAATCCTCAGACAGTTCCATTTCTTTCAGAGAGAGATGCCTAGTGAAACTATCCTTATCCTTCGCCGGCGGCCCGTCGGAAAATTGGGTCAAGAGCTGACAGTTTTTAGTCCTGATCCCGAAATCCGCCGAAGGAGAAGGGTTTATGGCCGGAATTTGGACGGCGTTGAGCTTTGATCCGAACAAGGCCATTCTGCTGATGGGCTTGGAGAAATTTGGCAAATTGGGGTCATTTTTTTCGTCATTTAAAGAGTCGATCAGGGCTAATCCAATGGCCGATTTGTTGATTTCAGGAGATGGGAGTGGAGATTTGGGCAAGCTTCTATTGTCGTAGCCAAAAGGGTTCCCGAAAATGGCGTCGAGAATTGAAGTTGGGCTTGTTAGATTGGCTTCTTGATTTTCGGTAGTGCTTTTGGGCGACAATAAGCCATTGAAGAGTCTTGGAGAACCCAAGAAGGATGAAATGGAATTTTTTTTAGGAGGAAGAAATGAAGTTTGATTAGCCATAACTGCCCCTCTTCACTGCAAAACACACACACACACACACACACACACACACACACCAGAAATAAGGCAATAAATCTCAAAAGAATAATCCTAAAGTGGAAACAAAATTAAGGTCTTTAAAGAGCTAACCTGTTGGTTTGCAGAAAAGTTTAGAGAGTGAAAACAATTCTGCTTTTTTGAGCCTCAAAGGAATGAACAAAAGCTGTTTCTCTCTTAGAAAAAGCACAAATTTATAATAAATCCAAAGCAATAAAGTTAAATTAAATGATTGAATCAGTAGAGAGTATAGAGAACCCTCTTCTAAATCTCATTGGCCTCCATTTTAGGACAGGAGTAAAATGTAGAAAGGGCCAATCTTTTTAACTTTTTTATGCTTTAGCTTTCCTGAACAAATGGTTAATTGCCTTCATCTAGCAAATATTCAAGGCACTGATTGTCATAGTGTTGTGTGTGTGGAAATGGCATGTGTTTGATCTTCAAAAGGGGCGGAGAGAAAAACTAGAGAGAGAGAGAGAGAGAGAGAGGAGGAGGAGGAGGAGGAGGAGGACTATCTAGTTTCGGCTTCTTTATAAAGAAGAAGCAATAGTTATTGCACTGAGAGAGAGGGGCAAAAAAAAAAAAAAGGGACAAAGAATTAATTTTTATAAACAAGGGGTAAAAAATCCAAGGTTGAGCCATATAATGTCGGTCCAAGTAAAGGGCAATTTTATCAAAAAAAAAAAAAAGTAAAGGGCAATTGGACAAAGATTTTTAGAGATTTTTATCATAGTTTCAAAATCATATATATATATATATATATATATATATATATCAGATTGGTACATTAAAAAAAAAGATTCTTTTTTTTTGATAACTTAAATGAATAATAGCAACATTACCTACTAAATGATGGCTTTTTCTTCATTTATAATTCAAATTCAACTGCGTATGTTATATTAAATTTTTTATAAAATATATATAATACGTATCTAAATTTAAATTGTATAATATATGGGTGGAGTTTATACAGTTTTCCTAAATGACTGCGAAATAAAGTTAAATTAGAAGAGAGATATGTATCATTACAAAATGAAATATTATTTAATTGCTGGGAAAACAATATATATATATATATATATATATATATATATTCTGAAAGAAAAGGAGAATAGCAAACGGCAACAAAGATAGGGGCCCTCCATGTTCTGATTAGAATAACTATTTCTCACACGTTTTGTATTTTTTCATTCTTTTTATTTCTGCATTCTTTTTTATTTCTACGAAAACGATTTAAATAATTTTATAAAAACTGGTCATCAACTTCAAAATGCACGCAATCCCAATGCGGGTACATGGTCATGTAATTATATAAGAACAGTGCCTATAATTTAGTGCGTGACTTTTTCCTTGGTACAGATGGGTAATAATTAATACAACAAAATCTATTTGCAATCAAGAATTGCGTTATAAAAAATAAAATTTTCCCTTTGTTCAAGGTGTATTCCGTGAGAAAATTTTAGTTCAAATTCGAGTCAATCATTTTTTTTTCTTTGAGATGGGTATTGATATTGCATTATTTATTTTTTTGGACTTTTATAAAGTTACATTAATAAAAGTTCAAAAGACAATCCTAGAAGCTAAGTCTAGAAAGGAAAAAATCCTTTTTAAAGCCCAACACAATCCTAAATCTAAGCTAAGGAGCAGCCCAAAAGCGATTCTAGAAGTCAAGCTCAAGAGGAGGGGTCCTCCCTAAAGCCCAATTTGCCCTAGACCTAAGTCCATGAAGGATACATCCCTAAATCCAAGTCCAGGAGGAGAGGTCTTAAGTCCTAGCCCACCTATCGCCTGGGGATAGAGGTGAATAAACTCAAACCCGAGTCAAAAGGGACATGAGAATAAGGAAGGTCAGATTTATCTACCGTATCTGGGGAAATCTCAATCAACGTGCCTCCAACCATTCTGATTTTGCGGACCACATCCTGATTCTCAAGACAGGTAGGTTACGCCCATTGCCCTATATAAGGACCAGGGGCGTACAAAGACGGGGGACGGATTTTTTCAGCATAAAAACCATTCTTTTGATTCTCTAAAGCCCTTAAAAGCACTATAAGTCACTCTTAATAGTTTGCACTTATCATCTTGATGATTTTAAATATTATTTACACTTATTCCATTACTTTTTCATACTTTCTCTTCATTCTTAAACGAATAATGACTTAATTCAGTGGAGTGCTAACCTCTTTTTTGCAGGTTTTCTCTCCTTCAATTGGTTATTACTCACAAAGGACCAAGACTCTTTTCCTGCATTATAAATTTTTGGTGCTCAAAATTACCAAAAGCATCAGGCACAATATATTTTGAAGAATTACATTAATTATTCAAATCAAACACAACTGATACGTTCGTAATCATGAAAAATTATTTGCACAACAGTTACATTTCATAATCAAGCTCAACAAACTACTACAAAATCGAATGAAAAAGGATGATGCATTTTCTATCTTTATATATGTATTATCAGATTTATGAGGTATATAAAACACAAGTAAAATGTAATTTAACAGTAAGTGTTTAGGTTTGAGTCGGTTTGAAAAATATAAAATCATAAATATTTATAAAGACGAGTGTTTATTAAGATGCAATTGTATAAAAATTGTCACCATTGAAATGAGAGGCTTAAAAAAGTTATGTATTGATTTGTCATTATTAATAAAATATACATATTATTTATCCAGTATTGTTTTATTAATAATAATATATATATATATATATTATTTATCCACTATATATATATTTAGTACCATGGAACATATAATAATTAAAGTGGAAAAAGTGTGTCATTTTCCAAAAGGCTTTTTCAACCAGAAGTTTAAATGAGTGCTTAAGGTTGGGCCACTATCACTTTTGATCCCATTTTTGTTTGGGCCCATTGCATAGTAAAGCATCTTTACCACATGCTTTTGTTCCCGGTCCTTATGACAAATTTTGATGTGGAAATTCTTACCTGCATCGGATTCGGCTACACCATGACTAATGAGGTAGTGAATGTTTTACACTTGTCATATGATTGGTGTACAGTTTAGGGAGAGTGACCAATCACATGACAATTTTATTAACACTTGCTATATGATTGGTTGGGTGTGGCCAAATTGGGTCTGGGCAAGAATTTTCCATTCTGATGTGACATATTGGAAAAAATGGCATGAAATAAAATAAACAAAGAAATAAAAAGTCAAATATCCAACATGCTAAAAACATATCATTTTATTATTTTTATAAAATTTTTGTAGATTAAAAATAGCAGGAAACTAGTGCAGGGTATATTGTATTTCCTTGACTTTTTATAAATCTTATTTAAGAAATTGTTAAAAATAAATGAAGAATATACAATAATATATACTAGAATTTCTCTTTTCTAAAATGTTATGTACAATTTAAACGGAGCGACGATACACACACACGCGATAACACTTATAATGTCAAATTATGTTAAAATCTTTGGATGAAAAATGTTATTTCTATCTTAATTTTGGTTCGATGATAATTATTTGAAATAAAGAACTCTGTAATATAATTATTCACGAATATATTGAATAATATAATAGAGAAAGTCCAGCCCATAAATATAATACGTAGTTTTTTAAGTGGATGGTAATATTGCTCCTATTCATGGTTTTACAATTAAGGAGCCATTAGCCATTAACAAATTAGATTATATATTTCGCATCTGTTTGACGATTAGGTTTCGATGCATGCTCGTTGAAATTAAGTAATGCATGTATGTAATAAAATTGCAATTAGTTTATTAGTTGGCACTAATTTGGGTTGATCATATTTTAAAGATTAAGGGCGTAGATTGGCTGGAGTACGAGCCATCATTGGAATCTTTTGTTATATTTTCATGATATAACATCTTCTACTACAATTTTATCCTTACTCTTGTACGAACCATCATTGGAATCTTTTGTTACCTTTTCATAATATAATATCTTCTACTATAATTCTATCTTTACTCTGCCAAAGATCTCGGTTCCTGTAATTCATCTTTTTAAGAGCATTGTATCGGACCCTTTGTACGGGATTCGAGGATTCCATCATTTTCTAAATATCTTGATAATTTCAGTTCCAAGGAATCCAATCAAGGGTCAGAGAGGCCGATCGGATGCAAAAGCCAAAGTATTTCAAATCCAGATCAACCTGATCCAATTTTGAAACTTCTTTCGATAGGCGAACATCGGTGAATGTTAGAGAACAAGATTCCCCATCAATTCGTTTTGTCTCAGGTAATGCTAGTTGAGCGAAATCAAGAATTTGAGACGAAAAAGTTTATCGGTTATCAATACATATTATGTGTATTTGCAAGCAGTAAAAAATAAGAAGAAAAGCATTTGTAATTCTTTAATATTTTTATTGTTAATAGAATGTATAGTTAGAAGTATTATTTTATTGTCACTTGATTGTAGTCCAATAGTAGGAGTTCGAACCAGTATCATTAAGAGATTGAGTTTGAACTCTCTTGTCCTCACTCATTTTCTTTTGGGTGAATGTGTGTATGTATGTGGTATTCCAATTAATATTTATAGAGTTTTCTGAATTAACTGTATCAAAAGAAAAAGTATTGTTTTATCGATATTTTGCTGCTGTTACAAATTATAGCCCATTCAAAATTTGATTTCATTATTTTTTTGTACTTGAAAAAAACCTATAAATACCTCCAATACACAATAGTGCACCATCCCTCGAATTGAATTGTCCATTTATTGGGGCCTCATCTAAAAAGTAATCATCATTAATTTCTCAAAATAATTTAGGTTCTCTCACACGTGTCGTGATCTCATTCATTATCAAGTCCTGCGAGGGATCGCCGCCGCTAGATTAGGCTCTCTCGCAGCTTTCTTTTTCAATAAAGTCCTTTACTTGTTTTCAGCCCATACATTATTGTTTATTTATTTTCTATTTACTTCTCCATAGAGGCTATTTCGTTTTTATTTTTTTTCTAAAAATAAATTTATAGGATTAATTTTTGTGTGAAGTGATTTTTTAAAAACACAAACTTATTCGGAGTGAAATGACTGACAGTTTAGACATGAAAATGAAAGTTGATTAATGACATTTTTTTTGGCATGAAATGGTGTATATTTTGGAGATTTATGTACATTATGATGGTTTTGGATTGATTATAAAAAGCGTAATGATTTTGGAGTGATTTTGTGCGTGTGAGAGGGAGGGCGTGAGAAAATTTAAAAATACTAGGATTTTTAGAAAATTTGAATAAAATAAATAAGGGTAAATGTTATATTTAGTCCTTAATATTTTATTGTAATATCACTTTATTTAAAATATCATTTGTGACCTTACAGTTCCTAAACTTATAAATTGATTCCACATTCGTCCATCTTGTGAATTTTTCAGTACAGTTTTGCCTGAAACTATATCATGTGACGAACATGTACCTATTTTGAGAGTAAAATTATCATTCCATATTGATTATACAATTTAGATTAAAAAAAATAATCGAAAAGAGAAAAAAATAATTTTATTCAACCATTTTAAAAAAAGGCATAATTTTTTTTTTGATTTTTTATGCATTTTTTTATTGTTTGGTCAATTATTTTTTTCAATATAAATTTATAATCATGAAATGATAATTTTGCCCTTAAAATAAGCACATGCTTATCATGTAATACCAGTTTCGGCAAGAATGCTTGAAAATTCATCAGAGGAATGGACATGGAACCAATTTATAAGTTTAGGGACTATAAGGTCACAAATAGTACTTGAGGGACTAAAATAATACTGAAATAAAATATTGATGACGAAATATGACATTTGCGGTTTGCCCAACAAAAAATTTTCCAGATAGCTGAAAAATTGAGAAAGGACTTAAAAAATACAACCAAACAGGCGTATAAAGTTCATGGGCTCACCGCAGTATTTGGGCCCTGTGAGTTATCATAATTCGTAACATACAATATTTCAGTGGGTTTGATTTAGTTGGGCTATTTGGGTCATATTATAATATTTGTCGCAAATTTTCTAAAGTTTTGAGTATCCAAAAATTAAGCAATCCTTTGTTTAATTGCTTTACTATTTCAGTTTCGTGGTAAGTGTCGAAATGTTGATCTCGTTCCCATTTTTTATTTATAACAGACAAATACATTTCATTATTTAGGTCGTTAATATTTAATCAAACCCTTTGTGAGTCATGTAAGGAAAATTCTTATATGAACAGGGTGTATGAATCCCATTCATGCATCATGCGGTGCAAATTTAACCACGTGTTATATACATTTTATAAAAAATTTAATACATAATACATGGCTGAATTTAAACCGTATGGTGTAAACACCCGATCCATGAAAGAAAAACCCATCATGTACTTAGAATATTCTAACCAAACATCCAATCAACTTAGATTATAAATTTATAACATGCAACCCTTTCAAGCAAATGTTCAGCTAAAATCTATCTATAAATCACCAAATCATTAGACAGATTTTTTAAAAGTTTTTTTTATCAAAAAAAAAAAGGCCAAATTGAGAGACTCGATTTGATTTCCCCAACTAAGAAAATCTAATTGTAACGGAATATTTCTTTCGTCAAAGCTCACTTAGACTAAACCCAACTTGGTTACTGCAGCTCCACCAACACACTAGTGAATTAAGCCCTACCTCTCGTCAGACCGGGTATTATAGGCCAATAAAGCGAGAGAATTTACAAGAACAAAATGAACTCAAAATGAAAGATAACCTCGAAAAAACTAGGGGTTATAACATCATGAACCTGTCAATGTAGTAACTAGACAAACACTCTCCAACAAGAGCATTACATAGCAAGGGCTCAAGAACTTCCCCAATACATTGAAATGACCTAAATCCTCAGCTGTGTGCATCCAAGAACTGTACCTCGGCACCGAGTCATAGGTGCCACCTGGCGCCAGACGGGCCTTTCGCTCCCGAGCGTTAGAACATCCACGTCAGACGTCGCCTCAATATCACAGTTCATCCGGTCCGGCCCAAAAACCCCACCAATCACATAGATATCGTCTCCTAAGCCCACCATCGCGAATCCAATCTTCCTACGAAACTCGGATGCTGAAACCATGAGCTTACTTGAGTCCCGTTCCTGCTTGTAAATCTGTCCATGGCTCATTATGTACAGCTTACCCTTAACCACTGCCATCGGGCCTTGAAGCCAACCATAGTCATGAACCCTCCAACCGCGGTTAACATTTTCCAACACCTGCACGGTAGACAACCCTTTATGCAAGATGTGGACCCTACCCCCAAGAACCACCCCTGTGCATGCGGAGTTGTGTGTGTGGTAGAGATCCGGTATGGACACCCATGCGTCCTCCTCCGGGTCATACATCTCAGCCCTGGAGATCGATTTCCTGCAGTTGGTGAAACCTCCGGCAACGATTATCTTCCCATCATAGACACAGCAACCGAACATGGCACGGGGGACGATCATCGGGGCGCACTGGGCCCACCGCTTCGAAACCGGATCGTATGACCACACTTCGTCAGTGGCAAAGGACCCGTCCTGGTCACCAGTCAGGGGATCCACCGCATCGCTCCCACCACCCAGGACGAACAGCTTGCCAGCTGTTGAGACAGCGCCAAAGTGTGCTAGGTGGCGTGTATTGGATGGGAGGTACGGTAGGGTGATCCACAGGTCGTGTTTGGGATCATAGATTTGCCATAGATTGTCGGGATCGTATGTGCAGATGCATATGAAGTCCTCGGCCGAGTTCACTTCATGACGGGCTTTGAAGAGCTCAGTGCTGCGGATGGTGTCCCTCCAGGAACGGGAGACGAGTTCCAGCTTAGGGTAGAGATAGAAGGGTACACGCGCGAGGCATCTTAGGGCGACAGCATCGGGAAGACCTTCTATAAGTCCAGACATAAGTGCAAAAATAATATATTGGGATCTCTGTTTCTTCTTCTCTTTGCCGAGCAGTTTGATATAGTTTGGAAGGAAATGGCTTCAAAATACACTATCTGAAACATTCAATAACTAAATTAGATAAAATAACCAATATAACTCAGGCAAAGCATCCTAAAATCACCGGTTTTTAACAAAAATAACATTAAGGAAAGCTTAACAATAATCCACTAAATTTTAGTGCTCAAGTATTCATTAAGTACAGCAAAAAATGCAAGCACGACATCATCTCATCGTGTAGCTAGAAATGAAACATGCCTCAAAATGTTGAACAAGTTCAGCTAGAAGGTTTACTCTTCTTGTTCCTAGACGCAATTGGAGCAGACAAAGGATGAGGAAGAGAACTGCACATTCATAAGCATATAAACAGATGCAACATCGCACACTCGCGTGCACACACACACACACTAGCCGATCTTATCAAAATTCTCCTTCCCTTTGTTATAAAATGCGAGTATGAAGAAGTGCGTATAGACATCTATCACACATATTACCAGTTTTCGACAACTATGTCATTACTCCCATATAAAAGTAATCGTATGATCAATAAAAACAAACAAGATTATCTAAATGAATCAAGATTGAACCCTATCTGTCAGAAAACTCAGACAAGAACACGTAAAATCTTCAATTTTCTCTC
Source organism: Petrea volubilis (assembly GCA_026212405.1). Lineage (NCBI taxonomy): Eukaryota > Viridiplantae > Streptophyta > Magnoliopsida > Lamiales > Verbenaceae > Petrea > Petrea volubilis. Next base: position 1,363,660 of record CM047876.1, on the reverse strand, counting down.
AGAGGTCATTGTCCAGTTCACAAATCCAGAAGATTCAAAACAAAACTTAAACAGATACAAAAGTTTAATCATTTTCGTTCATAACTTAAAAATCCACCACTAAAACAAGATACCCAATTAAACTTCAAAAGCTTAACATTTCATAACAAGTCAAGTTTGACAAGAATTTTAGCTACATTTTAGAAACAAACGAAGACACACTATTGATGATGATGAATTCAAGCACACAATTCAAGAAGTCACTGAGAAGTTAAGAATATATCGTTTTCTTAATCAAGAATCATCTAAAATCAACAAAGTCAATCATCAAACACCTAAGACTAGCAATATCTTGAGACCCGGTTTAAATTCAAGAACCAAAACCTATCGTATCAAATTATCCACTTCCTAAAGCGGAAAAAAAAACGGTCCTATTGAAATTCAAAACAAATATAGATGCAATTCTACTGCGAAATTCCCAATTCAGGCTAGCCCTAGTTCGAAATTCAACAAAAGAAAAGCAGAAAAAAAAAATTATCCACACTAAATTTCCATGAAAAAACTGAACTTGCCAACACAACCCAAGTCCCAAATGCCCAAATTAATCATAAAAATTACATGTAAAATAAAATTCACCTGAATATCGATGGACCCAGTGAACAAATCAACACTTTTCGCTTGTTGGCCCAAGAAAAAAATCAAAAAAAAAAAAAGAAAAAGAAGCAGTCTTTTATCTTTAGCGTTTGGGTGAAACCTCTGTGGTCGTCTCAAGAAAAATACGAGCTTCCTTATTTTTTTTTTTTGCAGAGTTTGTAATAAATAAACAGTACCTGAATTTCTTGGAAATATGAATCAAAATTAAGAAAATCCCAAACACGAAAACAGTGTTATCATTATCGTGTGAGAATTAGGTAAAGAATTAGCCGGAGAGATTCTCGTTATTCGATTTTTCGATATTACAATAATATTTTTGATGTTATTACCGTGTTTGAATTAAATATAAGGCAAATAAATTGTCGCAGATAGCAAATAAATTTATTTTTGAGTTTTTTGGCAAAAATGTTTTTAAAATATAATAATGTATTTTAAAAATTTCCTACCTACGATAAATATGTATTAAATTACACAGAATATAAGTACAAACAAACATTTTGTAGAGATTAAAAATATGTTGTAAATAATATTAGTACAAATTACCAAAATATTAATGAGAATACCCCAATATTGTATTTTGGGTTTCAGAATTTTAACATGAGATTCTAAATTTTGAACATCTTTTTTGTTCGATTCAATTGAAGTACCCAATAAGAATTGACTCTTTCTTTTGGTACTAAAATAATAACATTCGATTGTATTATATTATTTTAATGCCAAACAAACAGTGAATCAGGGCATCCGACTAGTTTATTTATTTATTTATATTTAATAGGGCCTTGAGTTAGAGTATTGGATCACTTAAATAAGAACTCGTGTTCAAATATTATGCATATAGAAAATAATTATTGGCAGAGAGCAACCGTCTATACTCTATTGATGTCCATAATGCTCGTTCAAAATTTAATCGGATTCTAACAACATATCAAATATTAGAGGATATTGTCATAAATAAATAATAAAATTAGTAGGGTCTTGGACTTGTAGTTCTGCACTCTTGCAAGCTGTTTCCATCTGTAGTCGTCATTTCTCTATCAAATAATTTGATGTATCATAAGTCACTTTTTAGATTTTCTATCGTATTTAATGTTTTATTTTCTATTAATATCTCATAAATGCACCTGAGAGTATGTTCTCTATACCAAGTATGTATTTAAAGAAATATTTTATATAAGTCGTAAATATATATGTAATAACATAATAGAAAATGAAACACCTTTAAGTTGACATTTAGCATTAAAGAAATGGGGGATAAGTAACTCTACGTTTGGGGTGGAGTTTTAAGATTCTCTTTATTTATTTTAACCGTCCATCAATACATGTGATATATATTTATTAGAGTAGTAGAATATAAAATATGTTCATTTAGTAGAATATCTGAAATGATAATCAATCATAACATAAGAGATTGTTCCTAAAATACTTAACAAAAACGAAAAAAAAAAAGACATTGTTCCTTCAAAGTTTACAAAATATCTGTTGTAGCTTTGAATGGGAAAATTCATTTATGAACTGAGTGTATGCATCCTACAGTTCAGATTTAGCCATGTATTATGTACTAAATTTTTTATAAAATACATATAATACGTGGTTAAATCTAGACTGCAGGGTGCATGGGTGAGGCTTATGACGCCCCGAAGATTCAGTCCTTCTATACCTCATAAAACACTTAAACATGTACATGAATTATTCAAACCAAAGATTATTGCAAATACAAGATTTCTGAAAGCTAGTTGTGTGGCTCTATAATAGAATAAGAGTTGTTCTAACACAAGATAGTTGTTGCAACAGAATTTCTCAAAGAGTATATAACTATGAACTAAGTCCTTGGTTCTAGCTTGAAACTCCAATAGGCTCGACTTTTCTTCATTGCCTTCCACTCTTCCTTGCCTATAATGGTGTGTAAGAGGTGTCAACACGATAGTTGAGTAAAAGACTCTATCTAACAACATAAGATGCTTGTGTGCGTGGCTTAAGTGCACATAGTCAATTAATCATATAATATCTCACATAATTCTCAATTTTACTTTTCTTGTCACAATACTCACCTTATATCTCACACACAATCGTTGATATCAACGTTCCTACCTTATTCACTACGTTGGCCGTGTCTCAAGTATATGCCTCATTCTACGACCCACTTCACATATGGAACACTCTGTCCATTGTGTGGAGAGATTAGGACCATGAATAGCGAGAACCTTTAAGACCGGCAGGCCCACGTCCGGCTGAACTCAGCCCCTTCCACTCCTTAACGCATTAGGCCCATTCATGTGCAACAAGATTCAAGTCGTACACATTTCCAAGTAAAGGACATGCTTATCAAGTATAAGTTATAGGCATGCATTAATATCTCGTATTAGCCATAAAATATGAATTTAACTTAGTAAATGAACACTTCTACATCTAAACATGAATACTACATGGTGATCCCTTAATATACTTGTATATAAAAACGTAACATAATATTGACCATGTATATAACCTAATCTAGCATATGCTTATAAGCTCAATATACAAGAATATAGGTAAGAACTATTACTTATGAGGATAAGTAAAGTTTCTACGTTAACTATGCTCTCTTTCTCTCTATTTTAACTTACTAAAGTGTTGTGTGTGACTTAGAATTCGTGTGTGAGGTGTGGCGGTGCATAAAATTCAAGTTCGAGGGGTATTTATAGGTAAAATATGGGCTTGAAGTGTAGATGAGAGTGTTCGTTGATAAATGTGCACAAGGTGAGTCATCTATTGGATGGATGCATGCATTCCACTTGTCAAATATCTAGTCTAATATTGTGCCATATATCACCCTTAGTTCATTAATGTTGTGCCGCATATCAACGTTATTTCTTATCTAGTCTAATATTGTGCTGCATATCAATCTTATCTCTTAACGTTGTGTCACATATTAACCTTATCTCTTATCTAAATTGCATGTAAGACAAGTGTCTTAGAATACATTCTAAAGGTGCCATGTGTTATCACGATGTGTCACTCTCTCATTCGCCCATAGGTGCATATGTGATAAGTGTCTTAGATGTCCTAAAAACTTGCCAAATATTGGCTTGAGGTAACGTTTCTTCCCTAAAAATGTTTTTAGGAGCAGGATACTTATTCAAGAAGTGTTTAAGTGGTGTTAAGTGCTAGTTTAGGCCAATTAGAGCTCAATACATGTAAAACGTGGTGGCCACTCGGATTTTAATAATTCTATCACGTTTAAGAGAGCTAGTTAAGAATAACAACATGAATGTAATGAGATATTGTTAGTCACATAAAAAACAATCACATGAACTACTAAACAATTAGTCATGCATATAGTTAGCTTAAAAATACTATGGAGTATTGGGGCATTACTGGGCCCATACACCAAATCCATATAAGAATTTTCCCTTTGAATGAACCACAATAACTTCGAATACAAATCTATCTCCATCAAAATACTTCATACATTTAGTCATTCAAAACTTGGAAAAAAGTAGGGTAAAACATGAAAAACAATTCCATGATTCTCTAACTATAATTGTGAAAAGGAAAAATTACACTGACCATTGCCGAGGTTATGCTAAATTACAGAAAACTTCCTATGGTTTCAAAAATTACTAAAACCCTCCTGAGGTTTACCCCCTTTTGGTTAAATTAGATGCAATTAGTGAACTGATGTTGCTACCCTTTATTTGAAAAAATTTTAAAACAAAACTAAAAAAAAAATAAAAAAGAAACTTAAGTTACATGCTGAAATTCTCAACTTGTCCCTCTTTCATGATAGAATGCTTTGTCTGATTAGTTTTCCAATTTAGAAACAAACATGAAGAGTGAGTGGTGAGAAAGCCCTAAAAACTTGAAAGACCTCTCACATTCTAGTAGGACTTTGGACTCTGAAATCGGCTCTACATGTCAGTGTTCATGCCGAAGACGGAAGAATGATGTTCAAGAAGCTTCGAAGAGGTTTTCAAGTTGATTTTTTCTCGATTTTTTGGCCTACAAATTTCAATATGTTCTTTTTTCGGGGCAATTAGTTGATTAAATTGTTGTTATGTTCGCTTTTATGTATATTTTTGCAAATTTATTCTTTATTTTGAGTATTTGAATGAAACCCCCAAATTTCAGACTTGGGTTTATGTCCATATGGATGGATCTTTTTTTTTTTTCCGAATGAACCCCCAAATTTTAGACTAAACTTGTATCTTAAAATAAACCCCTTGTGGTTTAATTAAATTATAATGAAGTACTTCTTATTATGATAATATATAAAACAAACACCCTTAGGGGTATACATGTCAATTTACAATTGCCACCAAAACATTCCCATCTTAAAAAGGGTATTTTCAGAAGTTTAAATATGTTGACTAACGGTGAACGTAGGTCGACCTAACATTAGGTGCTAGTTGTAAGATGACGTATACCTCAGGAGATTTTTGGTAATTTTTAAAATCATAGGGAATTTTTTGTAATTAGCATAACCTTAGGGGTGGTCAATGTAATTTGCTCTTTTGAAAATTTTTGCTCAAATTAGGTTTGTCACATCCAATTAATAACAATATTATTGCATAAATTACGTGCATATGTAAGTATCAATTACACGACAAGAATAATCAACTGTCGCATAATTAATTTTAATTCGTCAAAACCTAATTTTGACAAGAATTTTTAGAATCAATCAGCAGTTAAAAATAGTTCAAATAAAAATGAAAATTTCGGCGAAGGATGCGACTATTAGCTCGAAAAGAAGCAGAGGATTCAATATCCTGGCTGAATATCCTGCAAAATAAAAAAAGAATATTACTATTTTTCGAGTATATTAATAGTATAATTCAAAGACTCATCGGAGAATATTAATAGAATGGATGCTAATTTTGTTACCTGATGATGGCGGAGCTGCAAATTAGAGAAAGGAGAAGGTCAGTCCAAACATATTGGTACGCTTTCAATAAAATAAAATAAAACACACACACACACACACACACATATATATATATATATACATATATCTATACATATATATATATATATATATATACATATATCTATACACACACACACATACATATATCACACATAACACACTACTAAAAAACACCCTCTAATTGGACACATTAATGTGACTCTTTTTCGAAAATGTCTCCACAATATAGGAATTGAGCCCCTTCCACAAAACATATCACTGTAAATATTTTTCATCAAAACCTTTTATGTACTAAAACATATTTTAGAGGCACTATAAAATATCACCAAAGGGTTTTAGGGCATCTAAACACATGACCCTTTAGCTTAGTGCCTCAAAATCAAAAGTGTCACAAAATCCACTTATGATGACACTTTGTGGTTTTTTTATTGATCATTCTTCTAGTAGTGCCAATATATTTCTGGTTGATTGATATCTGGCGAAAATTAATTCTATTATGTATTGATTTTAAGAAAAAAATATAAAGAATACCATGTTGGTTTATAATTAATTCTTTTTACTATTTTTTATTTAGGCCAAAAACTCTCTCTCTCTCTCTCTCTATATATATATATATATATATATGTATATATAGAAATACCTGGCCATACAAGAAATATCATGCTAGTTACCTAAATTTGATTTAGAGTTAGTAGATATATGTGTGTGTGTGTATATATATATAAATATAATCACACAACTTACAATAACACCATTTAATCGGCGGAGTTTGGATAAGACAAGCAGTCGGGACCTCCAGAACCCGAGTCTTGTTGAGGCCGTCTTTGGTGATGAGCTCACACAGGCAATCGGGCCGGGCCTTATCCACATTACCAAACCGTTCGCAGCATTGAGCGGAAGGCTTTGATGAAACATTGCCGTACATAAAATGGTAGCACGGTGATCGGCTTGCTATCATGTCATGGCAAAGCGAATATTGTGCCGAGATTTCTGGAGTAGGAGTTGCGACAAATATCGCTCAAAATAATATTTACCCTAATGTCTTCGTCCTTCTTAATTCCATATGATCATATATGATATATATATATATATATTGCAATAAAATGTCCTTAATTTAATGTTTTTGGCTCGAGAGTATATTGGTTTATGTAAGAGGCTTGTAATTAAAGCTTGGTACAAGTGTTGGTGCTTGAGATTATTTTTTGAAGGTTAGTGTAGACATATAGGTTTGCCAACTTTGTAAGAGGTTATTAGGTAAGGAATTAACTCGAATGGCTAAACTAGAGTTAGGCCTAAGATTTTATTTTTGTGGGCTCTTTTTTAATGATGGATCACAAAACGAGTACAGTAATCATAGGCGATTCCGGGCTTTTACAACTTGAACGTTAGGAATGCAAACAAATCAGTTGAGCCCAATATATTATTACTCTTGGATGGGTTTAAAAAAAATATTTATTGGACCGTACTTTTTATAATAGGGTATTTTTTTTTTTTAAAAGTTAACACTTTTGTTTTAGATGTAGTAAGTAAAAGTGTTTTAAGAAGTGCTTTCTGGCTTCTATGTTTTTTTTTAAGTTTATCAAAACATATTTTTTTCCCTAAAGTATTTTTTTTTTCAAAAAATAATTATTTTTCTTATAAAACGAGTCCATCCAAGTGGGCTCTCAATCTTAGTTCAAATTTTTTACTGAATTTGAAATGTTGTTTGAATTTAGTTTATTGAACAACATGAACTCGAATGAGCTTTAAATGAGTTGAATTCAAGTTAAGTTCCAGTAATTTGATAACTTAATATTATTATTTTTTAATTGATTGGGTTGAGTTCGAGATGAATTACAAATTTTATCGAACGAAATAAAATGTTCGGGCCTGGCAAACTCTAGTCAAGTATTAAAGAGTTTGGTTCATTTTCAACCCTATTGAAGGATAAAGTGTTCCGAAAAATTATGGAGCTTTTAATCATTATAAGCAAAATAAAATAGAACAAATGAAAAATGCACATGTACCACTGCACTGGCTCACCTGAGGTATTACACGGTTTTTTGGGGTATTGACAACGAGAAGAAATTAAATAGGCCTGTTTTGTTGGCCAACTCTTGGAACCAGTACTTATTTCAAATAAAGGAAAACATGCATTTTTCTTAATATCGAACTCTAATGACTAAATGTTGCTTGTAATTAATCCCCAAACACACACAATATCCGGATGGTATCCCCTACCCTAAATGATGCCCCATCTCATGCCCCATACTCTAAATTTATGACACGTATAAATCTTCAAGATTCACTTAACGGCAGATTGTTTAGTTATATTAATTAAATTTTACATGTGCTATGAATTTAGAGTATGGAGCATGAGATGAGGCATTGTTTTGGGGTAGGGGATCCCATTCGCACAATATCATCACTCTTTCGTGTCAAAATGACAGATGAGAAACTATATACCCCCCTTTTTACATAAAGTATTAGTCAAAGTGGTTGAGCTCCGGAAAGCCCATTTTCAAATCTACCAACATTTCCTTACAAAATTCAATAAACCGATCACAATCAGTTTATAAGGTAATTTCAAATCCTCAACTTCATGATCAAATTGTTGCAAAATTAATCTGTTTATGTCAAAAAAATCTCCAATAGCAACACACTATGGCTTATCCATGTCGTTGCGTTTCGACTATATTCGCGATTGTATTAATATTTTCAATCTTTAGAGTCAATGCTCAGATCAGCACGCCGTGCAGCGCCTCGATGGTAAGCAGCTTCACGCCGTGCCTAAATTTCGTCACCGGGAGCAGCGGCACCGGAGCGTCCCCGACGGAAGAGTGCTGCGACTCGTTGAAATCTCTCATGACGGACAACATGGATTGCACGTGTCTAATAGTGACCGGAAATGTGCCCGTCTCTGTACCGTTTATTAATGCCAATTTGGCGATTTCGCTGCCCCAAGCGTGCAAAAGCTCTGTCCCATTGCAATGCAAAGGTAAATTTGTGAGGTGTGTCACTTGTTATAAGTTGATACAATAGACTCCTTAACGAACTAATTAGGTTTAGACTGTTTAGTATCTTTATGAAACGAGATCAATAACTCTGAAGTAGTTACTAGCGGAGCCCATTAAATAGAGTCTTGCTCGTGTCGACTTACTAATTACTAACATTCTCTCTTCTTTTCTTTGTTGTTTTTGCAGCGACTGGTGTTCCATTACCAGCTCCAGGTAACTTGTACGATGAATTTATTTGAATTTAGCTACCTTTAACCCCCGCCCCCCCCAACACACACACACACACACACACATATAGTGCAGATAGGGTGGTGGAGGGTGCAGTCAGCCCCCTCGAATTCATATCAAACTAAATTTTACATGCAATTTTTTGAAAAATATAAAATTTGCCTCACCCAAATAATAATAAAAGCCTATAATATTTCATATAAATTTGATCTCTCGCCCCCCAATGCAAAAATTTCTGTCTCAGTGTCTTTGTGTGTGTGTGTATATTTTCATGATTGTCAAGTTGTTTGCATGTTACAATTATTGTGGATAAGTAGTTGGCTAAGAGTTTATAATTGGGCAGGTCCTGTTTTATTCGGGCCAACTCGAGCACCCGTTGCTGCTGCTCCTGCTCCTGTTCTTGCTCCTACTCCTGCTCATCATAGGCATGGCCATAGTCCTCGTGCTCCTGCTCCTAATACTCATGCTCAAATTCCAAAACCTCTTGCTCCTGCTCCTAATAGTCATGCTCATAGTCCAAAAGGTACTCTATACATATACTATAGTACTGAAAAATAAAATTTGCCGCCAATGACATGTACTGAATTACAAAAGTCTCTAATTTCTTTCACCTTCAAAATAATTCCATAGCGATAAAAGTTAGACTTTTAAATTTACTTCGACAATTAGCGACATATATATAATCAGAATCAATGAAATAAAATTGTCAATATATAATTTTAAGAAGGTTTTCATAATGAATTAGGACGTTTAAAATTACAAATAATGGGAATTTAAATATGATATTTATTACCATACGAGATCCTTTATTCCAAATTGTATTTCATCTCATATTTCAATCTATGGATATACGGAAAATGTAAAGATTTCAGATCAAGTGTATAATTAAGGTAGTAACTTTATACACATCGCATGAATGTGAACTATGAAATATGAGATCAAACACCATTTTGGAATACAGGATCCTATCCGATTTATTTCCATCAGCCTTATGAGAATCATTATTGTAACATAACAATATTTTTATTATTATACATATACAATTAATAATAATTTCAATATTATTACCTAAATATATTGCCAATTTTTTTTTTCCAGCTTCTAAAGCGACGGCCACGGCTGCTCCGCCACCCGTTGAAAGCACGGACGTTTCTCCGGGGGCGGCTCCTCCAAGATTTTCCCTAGGTCCGAGTGCAAATCCTGGGATTAGACCGGTGGTCAACCACGAATCCGCCGCAAGTCCGCCGGCCGTGGCTTTGCCATCTCTTCTTCTTGCGTTTGCAGGGATCATGGGCTTCAAGTTTTTCTAATAAAACCTTTCTCGTGTAACCTTTTTTTTTTCTTTTTTTTCTTTCTTTAAGTGTATGAATGTTGTGAGCTTGATATATTTATGAAATCGATGACTTTTATTTTATCTTTCTTTTAAAGATTATTATTTTCAATATTTGAGTTTAACATTACAACGAAGAAAAAATTTGCCATTGTATATCATCTAAGAGTACTATATTCTTGAAAAGTTATTCCTATTTTCAATAGAAAAAATATTTAAAAGTAAATATCGTATAGGACAAAACGAAATAAGCTTTTTTAATAAGAATAATGTTCTCCAAATTGTTGCATATTGGAGAAACTCTATTCGGGATTTAATCAATAGTTTCAATTTCGAGAGTACTTATGTGGACATCATTTTTATCATCTTATCTAGGTTTAATTATACTTTTGGTCCTATAACTTAAGTTATGTGACATATTTTGTCCTATATGTTAACTTTTCTTTTAGGAAAAATTACACTGACCACTCCTGAGGTTTGACTAATTTACTAAAAACCTCCTGCTTTTTCAAAAATTACCAAAAACCCCCTAAGGTTATATTCATATTACAAACTTATTTAAATTTTCGAAAATACCCCTCCATTTTTTTGGATGATTTACACTGACCACCCTGAGATTAGGCTAATTTACGAGAAACCCCTTGTGGTTTCAAAAATTACCAAAAACCCCTTGAGGTTAAACTAATATTACAACTAGCACCTACTTAGGTTGACTTATCAACAATATTAATTCTTTTTTTTCCCTCTGTAATATTGTTATCATAAAATTTTCATGTAATAAATTTGAAAAATAAATGTAATTACTTATTCAAATAAATATTCCGAATTTAATGTTATGAATTTATACTAAATATAAGTAATATGTTCTAAATTTATATTTGAGAAAAATATAATTATATGCATCGTATATATCCATTATGTGAAATGGGAAATATAAACATTGATTGAAATGAAAAATTGAAATTCAATAATGCGCTTAAAAACTTTATTTAGCTTGAGGACTCTAACTCATTTCTCTTAAAATTTACTCCGTATTAGCGATAATATAACATACCTGATGTGTTGGTAGATACCTTTAATGCATTAAATTCAGAATATTTATTTGAATAAATAATCACATTTTTATTTCAAATCTATTATATGAAAATTTTATGATAACAATATTACAGAGGGGAATAAAAAGATTTAATATTGTTGATAAGTCAACCTAAGTAGGTGCTAGTTGTAATATTGGTATAACCTCAAGGGGTTTTTGGTAATTTTTGAAACCACATGGAGTTTCTCGTAAATTAAACAAATCTCAGGGTGGTCAGTGTAAATCATTCAAAAAAAGGGAAGGGGTATTTTCGAAAATTTAAATAAGTTTGTAATATGGATATAACCTTAGGGGGTTTTTGGTAATTTTTGAAAAAATAGGGGGTTTTTCGTAAATTAGCCAAACCTCAGGGGTAGTCAGTGTAATTCGCCCTACCTTTTAACACACTTAGGTTATGTTGCTCATTTGTTTTTTGGCAACACGTAAAAATAATCAATTTAACCGAAAAAATGAGGAAGGACCAAAACTACAAAGATAAATGATTACATTTGTTAGTACATGACAACATTTGAAAATTCTCAGATCAAATTTGTCAGTTCAGGACCAAATGTGTCAAAAATTAAAAATATTCAAGACTAATTAAATGTGTTAAATGCTAATATATAAGACCAAATGTGCCACATAATCCTAAGTTACACGACTAAAAATGTAATTAAACCTCTTACCTAATCATCCTCTAATACTATTGTAGCTAGAGTAATTTTAGAATTTGAAGCATTGGTTAATCAACGCAATTAGTTCACTCAAACAATCGACCAGCTAACATCAACAGACTAGTAGAAAAACTTTTAATTGTCTTAGAATTAAAGAGCTACAAATTAATGGGAAGTACAAAATAATTATCAAAACTCGCTTAACAATAATGCCAAAAAGTACCGTAAATGTTATGGGCAACTTTGAAATTTTTTTTTTACCAAAAATGTTATGGACTTAAGAAATATACATTGATCACCACAAATAATTACCAATATTTGAAACTCACTCAACAAGAAATTAAGAAACCGTAAAAGTACCAACAAATATTATTTGAATCATAAGTAATATACAGATTCAACGAACTCTTAAATAGGGACAGAGCCAAGGGGGGCCGGGAGGGCTACTCATAAACCCCCCCTCCCAACCAAATTTATATTGAGTTAAATTTTTATGTATCTTTTTAAAAATTATAAATTTTACCTTTTTCGCATCATAAAAATACCTTAAAGCGAAAAATTCTAGTTCCATCCTTACTCTTAAACAATATTCATTAATAAGAAGTTAATGCTGCCAAAAGAACTGAATCACTTCACGTATATAAAACAATTACGAAAACATTATATACAGATATACATGTAGTGCAAAAATTAGGATATATATGATAGTAAATAGTCCATCATTATATTGTCACTCCATAGAAGAAATTAAAACAAACAAATCTCAACACATTACATACTATATGTAGTACTCTAGATAATATATTTTCTGCAAGAAATAACAAGACTAGTTGTGATTATATATCCTTTTCAAATATGTTTTTAGATATAATCCGAACATATAAAATTATAAAAAGTATTTGATGCTTTTTGTTTAGGAAAACAGATGCAGCCATTTGTAGTTCATAAATTATCAAAAGAATATAAACTTTATGTCTCAACTTAGAGATAATTGCTTTGTTTGTCCTCTACATTTAGGGTGTTTTCGATTTTGCCCTCTTCGTTTCAATTTTATCAATTTTGCCCTCTCAATTTATAATGTTTTTCAATTTTGTCCTATCTGATTATTAATGTTTCGATTATTGTCCGATTTTGGACATAACTTCTGTTCGGTGATGACGTGGCAATTTTTTTGCCAGTTATGGTGATGACCGAAAAAGTCTCAATTTGCGGTCAGAAAATCGTTACATCATCACCGGTGAGAAGTTATGTCTAAAATCGGACAACAATCGAAATATTGATAATCGGCGAGGACAAAATTGAAAATTTTGAAACGAAGAGGCAAAATCGAATATAGGTTAAACCTAAAGGACATAAATTACAATTATTCCATCAACTTATTTGTCCGATAAGTTACACTAAGAACTAATGTACTCTCAATATAATTTATACATTCATAAGATATCTTATAAACTTGAGTATTGGAGTCTATAGTGAAATACTTTAAAATCTTGTTTCACAAAATACAATTTTGAAACTTTTAAATTGTAAAAATATATATCTTATAAGATTTAATTATAAATTTATAAATTCTTAAATATTCCAAACAACAATTTGCTAATTTCAGTGTGGCGACAGCCTTGAATGAGAAAGGACAATAAATAAATCGTGCTATATTTCAACACCAGTAAAGGCTTAGCATTGGGTACTTGTCATCTGTTCGTACCTTGTCAGGGATGGAGTTAGGAATTTGATTTAGGGGGCAATTTTTTTTTATTAGATCATTAGCTATTAAAATATAAAAACATAAGGGTTATATATAATATTAATATATAAAATAACAAATGTTATCATATTTATGCACATACGATTAATTAGAAGTGCTATAATCAAAATAATATATAAAAAAATAATATAGAAAAAAATAACAAGCTATTCTTTATTTCAAAAGAAACAAATATAGTTGATAATGAATTATTTTCAACACATACTTAACATATCATTTTTTAACAATACTGAATAAAATTGACATAAACCGTAATAATGATATATAATCAAAACTTAATAAGTATTAAAATAGGTTATCTCTCTCTCTCTCTCTCTCTCTCTATCTCTATATATATATATTTGGTAAACTCTCTCTCTCTCTCTCTCTATATATATATATATATGTATATATTTGTTTTCACAATCAAAAAACATATATATTCAAAGCTCAAAAAATATCTTTTCTTTTTTCTCCGCCGTCACATTCCCCAAATCATTCCAAATTAAATATGAAGTCTTAAATTAATAAGATTCATTCAAGTTTAATATTATTCATTAAATTTAATATTGAAAAACTATCAATATTCATATCAACAATCCTAAAATTCAAATCTCTACACAAAAATTAATTATGAAAATAAATAAATAAATGTGTAAATTCCAAAAGTATACACAATACCTTCTTGTATATTGCTTTTAAAGAAGAAATTGAATACTGTATGGTTTTTGAGAGAAGAATAATTATCATAGGATTTTTGGTGTTTTAATTGGAATAGAAGAGATAAATAAACTATAATAGAATTTTTAATATTTTAATTGGAAGGGAAGAAGAAGAAAGAGAGGAAAGAGAAAGTGAAAGAATTTAATTATTATAGTAAATGAGGTTGAGTAAAAATAAATCACCAAAAATAAAATATTCAAAATTTTATTTTGTGGGAATTTTAAAATTCTAATAAATATATATACTAAAAAATAAATTTTTAAAAAATTCAGAGTGGCGGTGGCCGCCGCCAGCACCCCCCCCCCCTCCCCCGTGCTCCGTTATTGGATGCGACGATTTTTCATGTAGCTTGTCTTAGTCTGTCGAAAATTATTTAATTTTTTCGAACAAATATCCTATCGAAAAATAAAAAAGTTACATTAATTAAGGAAGTGGTTGCCCGAAAGTTTTCCATTCTTTTGGATGAGACATTTCTCCTCTCGTCGGCAAAATCCAACTCGAAAAGTCAAGCGGCAACATTGGCAACTTCATCAAAGTGCAACACTTTGCCGGGGATCACAACATCGGATCTGTAGACCAAAGCATAAGACGTATCGCCCATTGCGGTCCTTGGCATTGTCTGATAAGCCCAAAGCACACTTGGAAGATTGTCGGCCCAGTTGCCCTGAGCATCGGCGAGAGTTGTCTTTAGCCCGTGGAGAATGGTGCGATTGGTGACTTCAACTTGTCCATTGGCCGCACCAACTAGTCATTGACATACTATCCAATGCTTGGATAAGTCGTAAAAATCGAATAGTAATTTTTAACGGAAATACCGTAAACATTATGTCAAAATTTGAATAATATCCGGCTTATATAAGAAAATAAATATTTTCGACATTGTTTTCTAAAATTCGTCAAAAAAAGAATTTGATGGATTTTTGATGCTTTCATATGTCAATAGTTCGATCGTGGATTTTTTTACCCCCTATTAGTATTGAGCCTACAAACTCCGAATCTAACATTATATTTGGTTTTAGGATTTTAGGAGGGAAAGGAAGAGAAAATAGGGAGGAAAAGTATTTTTCAATGTTTGGTTACTAGGGAAAAAGAAAGGAAATGGTAAGGAAAGGAAAATAGAAAGAAAATATAACATAAGTTGAGAAAAATCATTTTCCTTCTAATTAGGTGAGGAAAATAAAGGAAAAAATTTGTTTTCTAATATTATGTTACTCTCTCCAATACTCTCACTTTTCAAGCTCTCACCTTCTTTTTTTTATTGCTCAAACTAATTGATTGTTTAGATGTATTTCATGCAAATCTTTTTTATTTTTTTTATACAATTAATTGATTATTTGGATTTTTTATATGTGTGTTTTTATATTTTTCCTTTAATTTACAATAATAACCAAACAAAATGAAAGTTAATTATCTAAAAAAATCATATTCCTTCTTATTTTCTTTAATAACCAAACAAGACAGAGAATTTTAAAATTCTTGCAGTTTCTTTTCCTATCCTTAATATTTTCCTTTCCTCCTAAAATCTTAGAACCAAACAAAGCCTAAGTAATATTCAGAAAATAAATCAACAGCTTCATTCTTTTTCAGTTTTTCTTCTTTTATTTTCGGTATTTGTAGAAATGATGTTTTTCCATGAATTCATGATTATCCATTAGGTTTTTCTACCTCCAAAAGAGATATTAATCTATCTATTTGTATCATCGTTCGCTTCCAAAATTTCATTAGACATCTTTTTTTTCTTTGATGAGATAGATATCTTTAATACAGATACGGCAAACATGAATATAATATAATTTAAAAGTAAGATACCATCAGTTTCTAAAAGTAGACATCATGACACTCAAATTCATAAGCTTTCTGATATAAAATTTTTAATGAAAAGATATGAATAAGCATATGTTCATATACATTCATATGTATATACTTGTTGCTTAGAGATTTAATTTACTCTTTTTTCAATCTCAATTATTCATCAATACACATAGATGGAATAATAAAAAATGCTACAAAAAGAAAATATTACAAAATATTCGAATTGCTCATTTACCGGCTGTGTAAAACTAGGCCTAAATATTCGGATAGGTCCTCTCTTACAAAATTGTGTTTCATTTCTTATTGTTTAATTTACATTCATATCATGTGTATAAAAATTACTTTTTTAATTATATACTTAGTGTATATACATGTATTGAAATATGAAATGAAATACAGTTTGCAACGGAGAATCTAGTGTGCTGAAAATTTCAATTTGAATCTTCCGTATACACAGTCGTGTTATATTTTCTAGTAAAATTATTAATAACTACGTACAATTTTGTCCTATTTACTTTTGTCGTGTCCTTCATATATACAAAACCCGGCTAACTAAGCATCTTCTCGTAAAACATCTACCCCTGAGCCCTGAACAGTGGATTGCATTTGCGCCTGTCTTGTTTTGTCCAGAATAATACGCGGCGATAAGTTTATCCCTCCCACAGACACGTAAGGTGGACACTTGGGTCCATGCATGGCATCTCAACACTTGCATGCAAAGCTCAACACGGCCATCCCTCACTCCCATAAACTCTATAAATTAATCACCACTATTCACCCATTAACTCATCCTCTCAGCTTGTAACAAATCAAGAAAGATATATGAGTTTCAAAATGAGGGTTTGTTTAGTTTTGCTCGCATTGTTGCTTGCTTCAGCCACTTTGTCTCTGGGAACAAAGGACCCGGAGCTGAGGCAGTGCAAGCACCAGTGCCGAGCTCAACAACAATTCAGTAGAGAGAAGAGAGAGCAATGCCTTCAGCAGTGCGAGGACTATTACCGAGAGAAACACGGCGGCGGTCGAGGCAGCTCCGCCTCTGATGATGACGAGGAGGAGCTTCCTTGGAAACGCGAGAGCCCGATCGAGAGGCTGAGAGAGTGCACGCGCCGCTGCGAGCAACAACAACGCGGTGGCGAACAGAGGCAACAATGCCAGCAACGGTGCCAGGCGGAGTACGAGAGGGAGAGAGAGCGCTACGAGGGCGGTGGCGACGGCCGAGATGAAAAACCGACTGACCCGCAAAGGGAATATCAGGAGTGCCGCCGCCAGTGCCGCCATCATGGCGGAGAAATCCAGGAACGCTGCGAGGAGCGATGCGAGGAGCGGCGAAGGGAGAGGGAGAGTGAGCAGCGCGGCCGACGCGGCGGAGATGATCCGCAAAGGGAATTTCAAGAATGCCGGAGCCAATGCCGCCGCCAGGCCCAAGGCGGAGAAGCTCAAGAACTGTGCGAGCGCCGCTGTGAGGAGAGGCGCAGGGAGCAGGAGCGTGAGCAGCACGGCCGAGGCGGAGGAGATGACAACACCAGTGACCCGCAAAGGGAATTTCAGGAATGCCGGAGGCAGTGCAGCCGCCAGGCCCAAGGCAGAGAAGCTCAAGAACGGTGCGAGCGCCGCTGTGAGGAGAGGCGCAGGGAGCAGGAGCGGGAGCAGCGCGGCCGAGGTGGCGGAGACGATAACCCCACTGACCCACAAAGGGAGTTTCAGGAGTGCCGGAGCCAGTGCCGCAGCCAGGCCCAAGGCGGAGAAGCCCAAGAACGCTGCGAGCGCCGCTGTGAGGAGGGGCGCAGGGAGCAGGAGCGGGAGCAGCGCGGCCGACGCGGCGGAGACGATAACCCTTACGTCTTCAAGGATCGGCATTTCATGACCGTAATGCAGACCCAACACGGCCGGGTTCGGATCCTCCAGAAATTCACGAATAGGTCCAGGCTCCTCAAGGGCATTGAGAATTACCGGGTCACGATCCTCGAAGCGGAGCCCCAAACCCTCATCGTCCCCAATCACTGGGATGCCGAAGTCTTACTCTTCGTTGTAAACGGTGATTTCACAATCAAATTAATTAATTACTCAATTTTGTGACCAAATTGTTAATTAATTGAATCATATTTTGATTTTTGAAACATAACTAATTTTTTTTTTTAGGAAGGGGAACTCTTAACCAAGTAAGAGCCGACAGTCGCGAGAGCTTCAATATCAGGGCAGGTGATATTGTGAGGATCAGGGCAGGAACGACGACGTATTTGGTCAACAGGGACAACAATGAGAGACTCGTCCTGGCCAAGCTTATCCAGCCTGTTGCTACTCCAGGTGAATTTGAGGTAAATATCTTAACCATTATTAATCAATAAATCAATTATTGACATAAAATATCCTGTTAAATTGAATATTCTTCAAATTGTGAAAAAAAAAAACAGGCATTTTTCGGCGCCGGTGGCAAAAATCCAGAGTCCTTTTACAGGGCATTCAGCGACGAAATCCTCGAAGCCGCATTCAATGTACGTAATTATCTTATCTTTTCAATCCGACCGTTGTTTCAGCATCCTCATCGATAAAACGACCAATTTTGACTATTTTTGTTTGTTCAATTCCTCTAGGTGAGGAAGGATAGATTCCAGAGGCTATTCGGGCAACAGAGGCAAGGAGTCATAATCAAGGCCTCGGAGGAGCAGATCAGGGCCATGAGCCACCGCGAAGAGGGCGGCATCTGGCCCTTCGGCGGCGAATCAAAGGGCACGATCAATATCTACCAACAACGCCCCACGCACCAAAATCAGTACGGGCAGTTCTACCAGGTCGACTCCAGCCATTACGGGCCGCTACGAGACCTCGATGTCGATGTCACTCTTGCCAACATCACTCAGGTAAATAAAAGGTTAAACCTCAATTAATTCAGTTTTTAACTTCTTGTTAGGGATGTAATTAATTAATTATGAGTTATTAATAATATCAATAATTAAACTAAAAAAGATCAGGGGTGCACTGAATCACACAAATAATTAAACTAGAAAAATAAATTAGGATGCACCGATTGACACAAATAATTAAACTAGAAAAATAAATCAAAGGTGCATTGAATGAGGTCCAAGAAAACATGACACAAATAATTAAACTAAAAAAATAAATCAGGGGTGAATTGAATGAGGTCTGAGAAAACATGACACAAATAACTAAACTAAAAAAATAAATAAGGGGTGCACTCCGGGAAAGAATGACACAAATAATTAAACTAAATAATTAAACTAGAAAAATAAGTTGGGAGTCCATGGGTAGTTATTCAAAGTTAGCCATATATATAAACATGGTGCAATTTGCATTAGATTAGTCAATTATTCATTCAAAGTTAGCTATATATATATATACACACATGCTGCAATTTGTATTAGGTTAGTCATTCAGAATTAGCCACTGGTCGTTCAAATTGCATCATGTATACATATACTTCCAATTTGGAAGACCGGGATGCACGTGTATCCCGGAGTTATAAGTAATTCTGCCACCAGTCATACATGAAAATGTCCAATAATCACCGTTTTCATCCTTTTCTTTATATTTTTTTGTAAATTTTGGCTTAGGGTGCGATGTTAGCTCCTTATTACAACTCGAGGTCGACGAAGATCAGCATAGTGGTTGATGGCGAAGGGTACTTCGAAATGGCGTGCCCTCACCGGTCAAAGTCCCAGGGCCAGAGCCAGGGCGGCGTACAGGAGCACGAGGAGCGCGGCAGCTATCCGAGCTACGAGAGGGTCAGCTCCCGCCTGAAACGCGGCACAGTGGTGGTGATCCCGGCCGGTCATCCGTTCGTGGCTGCAGCTTCGCAGAATCAGAACATGCAGCTGCTCTGCTTCGAGATCAACGCCGAGAACAACGAGAGATTCCCTCTAGCAGGTAAAAATTATTCGCGATTAGCATCGCGTCGTGGAGCTATATGATGATCATCATGTCCTGAACAGATGATTTATTTCGACAGGGAGGAGGAATGTGATGAACCAACTGGAGAGCGAGGCCATGGAGCTGGCCTTCGGGGTTCCGGCGAGAGAAGTGGAGGAGGTGTTCCAAAGCCAAGAAGAAGAGTTCTTCGTCCGGGGGCCTCGCCAGCAGCAGCAGCAGCAGGGCGAGAGCGAGAGCGAGGGCCAGGGCGAGGGCCAGGGCCGGGCGGCCGAGTAAGAATGTGGCTGGCGTAGACGCTGCCGGAGTTTTGTGTTTGCTAGCTATATGTATCTGTATCTATCTACGGATATATGAGTTTTACGTATCGTGTTGGCTGTAAAAATCCGGCGGAGATGTAAATATCTCTGTAAGATCGAAAGCCCTCTCTTTCAACATAAATAAAACTATCGGCTGAGATTCTCTCAGCTCGTTTTTTCCCACAAAAATTGGTGTTGCTTTCTGAGATTTTTAAATTTCATATTTTATTTTCAAAGACGGTACCGACATTTGAAAGGAAAATTCTTATTCAAATCCGGTTTGACTGCACCTAATTAATATATAGCAATCGTTAATATACTTGTTATGTAATTGATCACTCTTTAAATTATACACCAATTACATGATAAGTGTAAAACATTCGCTACGTGATTAGTCTCGATATGCTACGTAATTAATCCCAATATAGCCGAACCGATACGCATAAGAATTTCTCCATTTGAAAATCTATACCAACAATGTATAAGATGGAAAATTCTTGCCCAGACCCGGCTTGGCCGCATCCAATCAATCATATAACAAGTGTTAATACACTTGTCATGTGATTGGTCACTCTCCCTCAACTGTACACCAATCACATGACAAATGTAAAACACTCACCACCTAATTAGTCATAGTGTGGCCGAACCTGGTGCGGGTAAGAATTTTCCGTATAAGATATTGTTGTCAAGTTTTCCTTTATTCTCAAATTGAAACATTAGCAGGAATTGTACTACTAACAGTGCATAGATTGTTATTAATAATAGTGTACAGACTTTGAAATTAAATAATAGGGGTGGTGTCGAAATTAAAAATATCAGAACTCATACGTACCAGTTAATTAAAATTATAGCAAAGCAAGCATGTACGTATAATTTTCAATTTGTGAAAACAAAATGTAGCAATTTTTAATACAATTCACTCGTTGATTTTCTGTTTTTTCTTTCTCTAATTTCTCGATGCACTTATCTATAGGAAACAATTATCAATTACTTGTAATTACTTATATTAAAATATATATGTAGGATTTGTTTTCGACACATGGGTTTGGAGTTCTTTTTGCCTAATTTATTCAATTTCGAAACTTAAAACCACTTCCATTATATATATATATATGTGTGTGTGTGTGTGTGTGTGTCATGGTAATCCACTACAATCATCTTTAATATACACCAAATAATCTAAAGAACTTTAACGTGAAAAAGACACATACAAACGTTGATTTATCGAATTATTTAATCTAAAAAAGTCAAGGTGTCCTTTTGGCTTTGAAATTGTTCTTTATATTTTTTCTAAATCAATCTTATGAACCTTTTTTAATATAAGAATTAAATTTAAGGTCGTTCGTACGTGTATATGAACCAAAAACTTTGTATTTATTTTAGATACGTATACACCAGTGAGTATGCAGTTTATTTATCAACATGAATAAAAAGAATACGAAGTTGAAACACTGACATAAGAATTTAAATAATTATAAAACAAAATAGGGAAAGGTAGATAAATAGATTTGAAGGTAGTAATTATGTTATATCTTTTTATTCACTCATTAATAGACATCACATATATTGGTAAGCGGTTAATATAAAACAAAAAAAAAAGAAAAAATATGATATGGAAAAAAAAAATCGTCCACTAATACATGTAGCGGTGTGTAATATAGACGAATGTAACAGAAGATATAGTACGGTTATATAGCAAATGTTATACTATATGTCTATATCATGGATTATGCGAATTCGTTTGGATTTCCCTTTGTCAATTATGTGAATCTGATATATATTTAAGGGAAATTCTAGCCCAGACCCGGTTCAGCCGAACCAGTGTTAATCACGTGGCGAGTGTTTTACACTTACCCTATAAATGGTCGATAATTTAGGGAGATTGACCAATCACTTGGCAAGTGCAATACACTTACTATATGATTTGTTTGGTTCGGTCAAACCAAGTTCGGGTAAGAATTTTTCATATATTTAACAAATCGACATGGGATTTGATAGATCACATAGTATTTTTGTTGGATTTTCTGATCTTATGTAATCATATCTAACCATGGATTGTGAATCCGATGGCGAAAAATTCGGCAATTTTTTCACAATAGTATGAAAATCAGAAAATATTTACATTATTCTGGAAAATCTTATCTAAATTATATTTGATAAGGTCGAATTGGTTATACGTTGTATTTGGTCACTTATAATGTAGTAATTAGTAAATATCCATATACACTGCTAAAAATAAAAAAGAAAAGAAAAACTTTGGATTATGTTTGATAAAATAAAGCTAATCAGACTTGGTAATAATTATTATATCTCAAGTCTTTCGTCACAAAATCTTCTTCATCAATCTTAGCATTATTTTCTTTTAATATATCAGTTATAATATTATTATGCAAGTAGAATCATCACTTATTATACCAAATATCTAATACCTTCATCAACAATTACTATTAAAATAGAACAAACATCAACACATTAGTGGTAAACCAAATCTAAAGCCTTGTAGTTATGGACCGTCAGGTTCGCCACTTGAAGTACGTGCCATCGGCGTCAATATTAACTTGTGAAATCCATTGATTGTTTGGTTTGTTATGTACTAATTGACATTCCAATATTCTTTAGACATGCAAGTCTCATAGAATGCGCTTTGGTGATTCGTATCACGTATGCGAATTTGGTATATATTATCTTCTTTGTGTTTTGTTATAAATAGCTACAGAATTATATTGATGTACGATCTAATTATCGATTTCAATGAACAAAAAAAGTTGTATTAGATCAATTATAATCGACATTCGACAATGAACTCGTATCTCAATAACAAAGGAAGGTTTCATCAGCAGATTATATACATGGCAACTTTTATATTTAGTATTTTTGAGTCTTGATTGTGCATTTTATATTTGAAATAATATATAAATTAAATTAAGTAGTAATATATAATTTCTCTCTCTCGCTCTCTCCCTAATAATAATAATAATAATAATAATAAATTGACACCCACGTCCCGATCCAAATTGAATCCGATCAAGTCAAGGACTCAAAAGCAAACTCGATTAAGGGAAGCCCAATAACCCAAATCCCCAAATTCTAGAAACAAACGCGTTTATATGGTTAAAAAAAAGCCCTAGATAGGGCCCACGATTTCCTATATGTATCCGCCACCTGGCTTCCCTCTTCTCTGTTTCTCTAAAACCTCAGTTTCACTCTTTCATCCAATTTCACACACACAGCACACAGTTCAAAACCCGTTGGTTCACCTTCAAATTAACCGATTGGGAATGCCGGTGAAGCGCAGCCGTATCGGAAGCTCGTCGAGCCACCAGGCTATGCAAATTGAAACCACCGCCGCGGCCGCCGTCAATCCGGCGATGGTCACGAATGCTGACGCCGCCGGCGAGCCGTCGCGCTTGAGCATGTGGACCATCGGTTATCCGGTTAGCGCTGGAGAGTATGATCAGCCGAGAATTGGGGAATTTTTGGAGCGGTGTTACTATTGCAGGAAGCGGATTGCTGAGAATGCTGATGTATTCATGTATAGGTATGGCTTCGTCGAACTTCTATTTTGGTGTTTCTAGTGATAATTAAATTCTTAATTCCTTTTTTTTGTTTATATGTTTCTAGATCTTTGTTGTGATCATTGAATTTCTAATCTGTTATTTTTTAATTCATGCATTGATTTTTTTTCCTTCTAAATTTAGCTGCTGTTATATGGATAATTAGAAGACAATTATGGTAATTTGATCATACGTGTTCTACTATTCATGTAAAGTTTTTTTTTTAGGGTTTTTTGTTTCTTTCTTACCTTTTATATTGCTCCCTGCTATCGTTAGTTTAGTGCATTGCTAATGAACTCGGGAATTTTCATGTTTTCTGTTGTTAACTTTATTTTTAAGACTCGTTTGCCTTTCCTGTTTTGTTGATGATTGACTGCTTGTTTTATGTTCTTACGTTTCTTGATTGAATTTAACTTAATCAATGCGTCATTGACTAAATTCTGATGATCTGTTGTGTTCGCTTTGCTTTTGCCATCAATTTTTACTTGCGTTGTCAAGTACTATAATCTAGTTAACTAATTTTTTTTACCTACTACATTGACTTTTTCTCAAAATATGAGGATTACTTGCAAGATAAAAATATAAAAATTCTTTAGGTAGTAATTATAGTTTTAATTTATACATGCCTTTTCATCCTTTTTCTCAAATTTTGCTTTATGCTTCTCAATCCCCATAAAGTTTTAAAATGATTTTATTGATGATACTGAAGTTTAATTTTAATTCTTGGGAAAATTGTTGGAGCAATTAATTGTACCATAGTTTATACATGTAGTTTTGGTAACCTATGATGATCAGTACAACTTTTGTTGATCTGATACAGTTTCTAAAGCTTAAGAACACTAATTCTTGGATATACCATATGATGCAGCAACCTCTGTGCATTCTGCTCTACTGAATGCCGAAATCTTCAGATTGCGCTGGATCATTCGGCAAAGGTAGCGCCAGATAATCCCAAAGGGACGATGACTCATCGACAGTGAGCAATGTGAAGGGTCGGTTTTGGTTCCTAGAATGAAGATGGATGCTGCGTATATAACCACGTACATACTATTAGTTTACATACTAACTGTAGATGTGCAGACTGTCGATTTTTGGGGCATCAGTTTGCGCTACTGCATATATAGAAGTAGGGAAGTTGTATAGGTCTCGTTTCATATTCCTATCTGCCTGTACAGTCTCTTATGTCTGCTATGTTTTTGAAGAATAAAACTATATAGGGCCTTTTCTGCTTTAGCTGCTAACTTCTAGTTGGATACATTGCTTTTGTATCATATTAAGAAATCAGAAAAAGTCTTTGGATTGGTACCTTGTGGATAAACCGCTTGTGCTTCACATTAGATTGTATCTACTCCTTGCATGTCTATATCTATATCTATATATATATATATATATATATATTAAAACTCTTTAATCATCTCGAGTTGTTGAATCGCTGATTTTTGTTGTGAAGAGTTTCCATGGTAAAGGGACTGAAGTTTGTTTTTGCTCTTGACTACTTGAGCTAACATGCCCTATGATATAGGAGTATGCAGTTCTCCATGTCCATATGTTGGTGGTAAATGCATCATGTTAGCTGTGTACAGGTATTTGCGCGCGCGCACACACACACGCATATTGATTATGCACTTGACGTGAAATCTTTATATTTGGGGTATATCCATGCATCTTAAATCTTTTAATATTTTTTACTAACAGTCTATGTACCTTCGATTAACTTCCAATTATCTGCACACCTGTAGCAAAAGAACAGTTGAATTGCAACTTGAGCTGATTGGTAACTGTTATATACTGCCTCTAAAACGAAAGAATTAGCTTTACTATGGTCATTTGTAAGAACTCTTTATTATCCTTTCGGCTTCGTACTGTTTTTAGCTTAACCTTGCATGAATAAAGAATGCCAATGTTTCCCAGCCCACAAAGCCCACCCCATATGGGTTATTAATTTCGAAATGGGCCTGCCAGAAAAACTTGTAGCAAGACTTCGGGCCTATGGCACCCACAGGCCACAGCCTAGAATTTCAATTTAATAATTTATATTCAGTCTCCCTTGATATTATTATTAAAAGATATTTTTCAAATATGTATTGTAGCGTAAATATATATATATATATATATATATATATTGTTTATTTCTGCGAAGTTGACTTGTACCGGTTGTAGGGTACAATTGCTGCATCACCACTACATCACACATTCTTGTGTGTCCAAACTGATATAAATACCATCTCTGAGTCCCTGAGATTGGCAGTCTCACATCTGACAGGCTTTTTTAACAAGCAAACCCCATTTTTAACCCCCCAAAATCACCCCCTTATACAGAAAGTGACAATGACATCATCTCTAATTAATAGCCACAATCTCTTATTACGATAATCAATGCTTCTCTTCCAAAAAAGGAAGTCCCTGAATTCAATAACTCTCAGTCTAATTTATTTTACAACACGAAATCAATATTATTACTTCCAATCTCGTAATAAATGTTGTTTAAAGTTGTATTAAAATTGAAGAAATTGATTAGTAACATTAATCATAGGTTAACTTATTAAAATAATCACATAATTAATGAATCGTTGAGAGAATTTTTTAAAAATTTATAAAAGATATTAATTAGAGTTTAAGAGCATATTAAAAATAATTAATAGATTCTCTCTTGAAATATAAAAAAAATATACATTTATGGGACAAAACAAATATTCTTATAACGACATCAATTGTGGGATAGAGAGAATAAAATATATTTATTTCTTGTTGATATAGTTTTTCGTACATACACTCATTTTTTTAGGGTTCATGTCATTTATAGTTTAAATTTATAGCTAGAATCACTTTACTTATTGGAGTTTAAATTATAATACTTTTGTCCTTTGTATTAAAAATTAGTAAAACTTCAGCTTTTTTGATGGGATTTTCAGCCAAATTTACTTATCCCAAAGACATTTTTCATTAATTTTTACCAACCTATATATTTTGTGCAAATAATTTTAAACAAGATGTGATAAAAGTGTTTTGTAAATAAGTATTTTTCAGTGAAATTCAATTGAAAAATTTATCAAAAGAATCAAATTGTTACTAATAACATAAATGACCAAACTGCGATGATTTCAATTTTAGAGATTAAGGTGATTCTAATTATTGACGTGGCTTGAATATATTTTGGTGGATTTGAAATATGACCCGACCTGAAGCGAACTTTTAATTGAGACTTTTATATTTGGCTCATATTTTCGGCTTATTTTCGGAGTTATATATAGGGGTAGCTTATGGTTATGAGTGTAGACTGAAAATTGAGTTGTACATAAACGTTTTCATCATAGTGGAATTTTCTCTCTATTTTACTGGTGGATGTAGGATACCCTACTGAACCACGTTAAATTCTTATGTCGATTTTTCTTTTCTTTCTCGTTCATGTTAGATTGTATGTGTGATTGTTGCTCTTAATTCTCAATACTAATATTAAACTTTAGAAACCCTTTTTTTATTATTAGTAACGATAATTCTAACTAAATTACAGATGTCATGATAGGTTGCATTAATTAATATTGTGACAATAGTTTAGAAAAAATAAAAAATAATTCTGCTTTATTTGAAAAGTACTAGATAAAATAAATATAATTGTACTTATTCAAAAAAGCAACATCTGAGAAGATACCGTGGAAGCCATTGGTAGTGGTCATTGCTTGCCTTGTTGTGCTTGTAGTATAGTCCTTGTTTTAGTTATATATATTTTATCAAAGCTAAATGAATGTATAAATTTTTGTCGTGGCGTATGTGTACATAATTTGAAGATGATATAAAAGGCTGAAAAAGCGTGTTTTGATCCCTCAGTTAGATAGCGTTACAAGGACATTGGTACTGTGAAAATGATGGTATCTCTTTGTGTTATTATCAAGGCAGCCATAATCGTGTTAGTCCAGTCTCTATCTTGACACAAATAATTGTCCATTTTTCTACTTAAAAAGGTCAAGGTACCTGAAATGTTTTGTCACAAGTATGGATTTATACAATGTACTATAAATCAATGTTATATATATATATATGTGTGTATGTATATTTGGGGTGAATTATACTTACCACTCCTAAGGTATAGTGAAATTAAAAAAAATACTCCCATATTTGAAAAATTACCGTTATCCTATAACTTGGGGGATTGATATTAAGTACAATGGAATCAAGAAAATGTCAATATTGCCCTTATTTAAATTATGACAAATTACAATTACTACTCTAAAATATGGTGAAATTATAAAAAATACCCCCACTTATGAAAACTAACCAGTACTCTCTTATGACTTGTTTGATGATCATTTTAAACATTTTATATTTTATGTCTTTACAAGAAATAATATATATATTTGTGTAGTGCATTGTCCATGACTTAGTGACTGATAATTGAAACAAAGAAAGGTATTTAAGGACTTACGTAAGACAACAAACCTTATATGGATCCTTCTATCTTCAAAAAGAAATATGCACGCTAGCACATGTTAGAGATATGCTATTTTTTATTCGAAAAAACACACACAAGGGGCCATCGTAACACATAAAATTTATCAGTTTGGATTTCTATTATATAATCGTGTTACATTTTTTATTACACTCATCAATATACGCCATGTGTATTGGTGAGCGATCGAAATAAGGAAAGAGAAAAATTAATGAGATGAAAAAAAATATAAAAATTCTCTTTCCTTATCTCGACTGCTAACCAATCAGTTCGGATTTTTTATTACATAATCGTGTTACATTCTCTATTACACTCATCAATACACGTAGTGTGTATTGATGAATGCAATATAAAATATACCATGATTATGCAATACAAGATCTGAACTGAAAATTTACTTTATGAAACAAAAGAGGACGCCTGTTACATTAGGGGCAAAAGTGAAAAAAAAACAAAAATCCTATTTTAAGCACTAAACGTGACATTTTTCCTTATAAAAATTTGAATAGACAGCGAAGACTTAAAACAATAAAAGAGAAAAAAGAAAGAGCTACCTCTATCAATCCATTTTTAATTTGTTCATTGCCAAACAAGACCACTTTTTTTCCACAAAACTATGGGTTATGAAAATGACACCCATAGGCCATACTCTTTATCTCCCAAACTCATACAAAAAGGTCATATTCTTTCATAATCTTCTTTATTATACTTGCACCTATACCCAACGTGATATATATATATATCGGTGGTCCAAAATTTTTTAATTTCTATGAGCAGGTGAGACATCACATGTTTATATACTGGATACCTTTGTGCTGTATAAAACTGTTTTAAAATTTTAAAATATTGAAAAATGAGAGCGAAACCAAATATTTGTATTGATTGCAATAGGACAAATGAACATGGAGACTAAAGGTGACATAAGCTTCTGCATATTTGTAGATTTAATTTGTTTATTTTAACTTATAATCCAAAAGTAGATAAACTAATATCCTGGATTATTGATCTAAAAAGAGTAAATCCATGACGCAACGTGATTGAAGTATAAATATGCCATGCACAAAGCAAATACCGAAGCCGAAGGGACAGTGCTGATCCTGTGATGATCTTTGAGGAGAGAGAGAGAGAGAGAGAGAGAGAGAGAGAGAGAGAGAGAGCCCTCTGAGCCTCTGCTGCAGCAGATGTTGTCACCTCATGGTTTGGAATCAGCAGCTCCATTATTTTTCCACAAATAATTAATTAAGCTCGAATTTAATTATGAATAGTAAATTTGTGAATCAATAGTTTTCTTTTTTAGTTGGATTTTGTTTGGTTATGATTTTAGTGGGATTTCGGTTACAAGTTTGCAAGCAATAATTATAATTTAAACATTCATGATTCATAGTTGCGGCCATACGAGAGAACCAAGTGAAAAATGGCATGCCACTATACGTAACAAGAGGAAATTATAGTGGCGACCGATATAGAGACAGACTATTAAGAAAACATCGGAAAAGGGAGAAGACCAATATAGAGACAAATCCAAAAGTTACATCAGTCGTCTGTGGGCAAACAGCCTTTCTGGGATTCTCCAAAATTTGGAATTAAGGAACATCCAAACATGTCGCGATACACACATACACACATATATGCATGTGTGTGTGTGTCTTTGGAAAGGAAAAAAAGATGAGAGGTTGTTTTTGCAGTGGATTTTGTAGATGAAAACTGAAAAGCACAATCACACTATCACAGTCAATATTCCCTTTGAATTGTGTGCGAAATGTCCTTTGATGAATCAATTTGAGCCTTTTCTTTCCTGTTTTCTTTTCATTTTCTACTTTTACAAGTGTACTTTATATTAAACAGGTCTACAATTTGCCAGAAAATCCCGAGAAAATATTACAAGAAAAATAAAGATGAAATGATTTGAATAGAGAGAGAGAGAGAGCGAATTGTCGGAGAGCCAACTATTTGAACAAGCCCGAAAATTCTTGTATAAATTCAGTATTTGAACATCACATATAAACAAAATGATTCATATTGTGTAACATTTTTTTTTAAATAATTACTAAAATAACACAATTTGAATCGGCTGGTGCATGTCTTTTACATATTGTATTTGATCTCGGCCGCAAAGATTAAGGTTTTTGATTCCATCCCTGAACTCAGCTCTGCACAGTTAGAATTTCCATATGCATATATACAAGCAACACATAACATATAATTTGTATTTCTAAAGCAGCAAAAACTTCAAATTTGACCGCATAAATTAGGCCACTCAATACTCAATATCTTCAGCTATCCCTTACGAATCAAGATGAACAAATTTTTAGACAGAAGCAGAAAAAATTGATGAAATGTAAGGAGAGAGAACAATATTTGTCGATTAGAAAGGTGAAAATATTTTCGGAATATATTTCACTTTTGAAATTACTATCACTGTACAGGTTATAAAAGTTCAACTTCTCCAATTCTTCACCATATAAATCGCCTATCTCAATACGAAAAACGAATCAATCTTTAGCTCTCTACTAGTTCAAACTATTGTAACAGTTAGACTTTTCCGATGTGAAGAATTAGTAATTACTATTCAAGATACCCCTGGTCCACCCCGCATCCGGAGTTGTCCTGCGAAATCATAAATACGAGATTATCATAATTCTAATAAGGAAGAATTCGTTTTTCGAATGTCAAAATAGGAGGGGTTGTTTTGTAATTACGCTAAACCTTCAGGGGTGTAGTTGTAATTCACCCCAATTAGAATATGGAACCAAGCATTTGTCCATCTGAACAATAAAGCAATACTCACCTTTGTTAAATAAATGGCTAAGTGATCAAACAATTTAGCAGAAGTCGGGAGTTATGAGCGAGTGAGCTTCGTTTTTACATTTTGAGCCTGCAAAAGACACAAAAAACGTACTAAATACGTAGAAATCGGAAGTTTTTTTAACTAAACTATAATTTGTTTTCCTTTTCGATAAAAAGATAAAGAAAGTTGGTTAAATAAATAGGGATGGAATTTCAATTTACCTACTTTCTTAACAGCTCCTATTCCTCGTTTTCGCAACATAAGCCCCAAGTTCTAGGTGGAAATTATAAATGTAATTCTTTATCAGGAGAAATATAGCTGACCATATCCGTGCGAGTATGGCAACAGCTCTTCGACCTCGACCCTAGAGCTGGAATAACTCATGCTTTTCTTGATTCTGCCACAGTTGGACTCGACTTCTGCCAAAAATATGCTACACACCGGTCTATGATCTGAAAATCGCGACTCTCCACGAACGTATGATAGTTGTCGAAGACCATGACCGTACCACAATATACGATCACACCTTCATCAACAATGTAAACACAATCAGCTGGTGTACGGAAACCATTACCATAAGATTAATTTTCAGGGTGAATTACGCAGCTGCCCCCTCTAACTATGTGCATTTACACAAATCTTGACACTTAGTTTCGAAATTACAAATATCCCCATCTTGGATATGGAAATTAGATCAAATCTGACAAAATTCATTAGGGAACTTGAATCATTAGCCATATATGCAAATCAAGTTGAAAAATTCATTAAAATTAGTTATATCATTCAACTATGTAATGACCAACACGAGGGGGAAATCGTAAACTGGAGATAAGTTACAGGGAAGCATGTGTAATTTTTGAAGCAAGAGGAACGATTTGTGTCTTTGCACATAACTAATTATATGGGAAGACTTTGTCATTAATGCTTTATTTATTTTGGCTTATATGAATCAATTGGGGGGGAGGTTACCATGCAGGTGTTCTTCGTTTCTCTTTTGGGTGCATATTCTCGCCAGCGTATCTGTCGGAATTATTTGAATACTTGTATGTAGGAGGGAAATATATTTTTCCCTCATTCCATCCCGCAAAAACACGCCCGTGTCTCTGCTCTATTCGAAGCTGTTTTCGAGGGCCAAAACATAGTAATAATAAGTCATGTAGATTTAGGGCAAGAAGTTAGAAATATATATATATATATATACATATATATATATTTGAAGTAACGGAAAAATTTCGTTCCCTTGCCTGGTCATTTGCTAACAAAGCTCCCCAGTTGCGCATCTCTATAAGAGCCTTTGCATATCTGTAAGCAAGAGCGATTCTGTAGTTCAAGTCTCCGAGCCATATGATTCGACTGCACCCAAAAGAGAAGAAAGAAAAAAAGGGAACAATTTTCAGACTAAGAAACCAAATGGCCCTTATAATTAGGACTAATGAAACCAATAACATGATTAAAATCCCAAAGAAAATGCTTAAAGGGAAACATGGACAAGGAACGTACTCATGATCGATTATTGTTTGAGGGGAACTCTCATCTCCCACACCTTCATGAACTTGTGGAAACCTCGTTTTCCTCAAAATTTCCATGACATCAGAGTTTCTTCGCAGTTCATCACCGTCCTTCTCTCCGGAAGTTAAATGACTACAAACGAAGCAGAAGCTCGTATGGTGCAAAGACATGCTAATCGAAATCGAACCCTGTAAAATACTTCAAAATTCTATCAGATTTCCACATTTTCTTGATCTAAACAAACAAGATCACAACAAACAATGTTAAAATCATACCTTGTTTCCAAGATAGCCCATCAAGCCTCTCCCGACACAAGACACCTTCAGATTACGAACAGCGTCCCTCAGATCATTTTTTATCCACACGGTCAAAAATAACCCTACCATCTGTTTGCTTGCAACCAAACAGTACCTTGACTGCCCCGGTTGTATATCTCTATACTCAATAGAGACAGAGTAGTTCTTATAAGGGGAACCACTAGGCCCATCTTCATCATCAGAGGAATACTCCCATGTGACATCAGGATCGTAGTAATCGCTAGGCGTATGCCCATACATCATCCGATCACAAACACTGAACCGATGATCGAGTCCAGGATGATGTGGCATCGAAACGCCACATTCCATCATTCGCATGCTCCGGCTCATAGACTGAAATGAGTGGCGGGAAAAAGAGAAATCTTTTTCTCTGTTTGACCCTTCAAAATCATCATCCAGTTCAACGAGTGGATCATGGACCGCAGGATGCAGAGGATAACCACTGCTAGTACTGCAAGGAATACCGTTGAGGGTTTTTTGAATAAGTGCTTGCCATTTTCTAGCAGGACCATTATCTTCTGTTCCCAAAACATTACCAGCATTTAGAGGAACAATTTCTTGAAACCTAAAAGAAACGATACATACAAGTCTTACATCAATCATTATTATAACCAATTGTGAAGAAAATGTAAGAATGGGCAATTTTTTAAGCTAATTATCTCACCCAAGAACATAAATGTCAGCTGGAGGTGAGGTGTGTAGCCACTCATCTAGATTTAAATAACTTGGAGGGGATTTCCCAGCCACATTCCATGTTGCCACAAAGATCCTGTTCCATTAGAATAGAGGGTATATGTTAATACATATATATATGCATATAAGTATGTATGTATGTATGTATGTATGTAACTGTATGTATATACTAGAGGATATATATGTGTAGGATTCAAAGAAAGGCTAAAAAGAAGCAAAGACCTATAGTTATGCACATCCGTCATTTGCGACGCATCAAGATCATCCTTATTCAATCGATTCCGATCAGAATTTCGTTTATTTGATTTCTCTGTCAATCGATTTGGCAAAGTAAGCAATAGGGCCAGACAACACAATAGATTATTAAGAAAAAAGATTAACAAATTGTTGCCCAAGTCTTTGTTAAGAAAATTGTTGCCCAAGTCTTTGTTAAGAGTGGAAACTAATAATAGGATTGAGAAAAGAAATATGATTCCGGACCTTTTTTGCTTTTCTTGATAGAGGAGAAATTGTTGCTCCATTCTTCATCAACACCTGAAAACGCAGAAAGAAGAAGGAAAAAATTACTTTAAAGCTGTGTCATTCACTGTTACAGCAACACAAAAATATAATTTCCTTTCACCAAGAAAATAAAATCAATTGAAGAGATGAATACAATGAAGAAGAGATCTCCAGAATCTTTTTCAATCCCACTTTCAGATTTCAATATAACAATTAAAACAGAGCTCAAAGATTCAAACTTTCTTCAGAATCACAATTTAAATACACTATTTTTTTTTGCATAAACTAAACTTACCTTCAGAAATGATGTTATCAGCATGAAAATCCACAGCTTTGCTCTGGAGATTGAACCATTTCTTGATTAGTGCCTTGGGCCATGAAAGCTTCATCAAGAAACACAAAAGATCAGAAAATCTTGAAAGCAATCAGAAGAATCACTAAAGCTCATTAATGCGCTTCTTTCATTCCCATTTTCTTGAAAAGAAGCCAAAAAAAAAAAAAAAAAAGAGAAAGCCAACCTTGCTTTTCTTTGAGTTTCCATCTCTCATTTTTTCACCCCTTCATATATATATATATATAGAAACAACTTTCCTACTCCAAGAAACTCTTGTCTCTTCCCACTCCAATATAAACTTTAAATGGGAAAAACCAAAATCAAGATTTAATTCCAGTTCTTGGCAAGTCAAATTTAAAGAATCCCAGATGGAAATATGTTTTGCTTCAGCTTGTGTTGTTTGAGAAGTTCACAGAACACAAGAAAGGAGGGGGAAGAGCAAGTTAATCAGATTCTGAAGGTACAAAAAAACATGACAATCCAGAATATAGAGATCAATGAAGGGCAATGTGCGAGGGGTGGTGTATGTGGGGTGTTAGGGGCTGGAGGTGGTATTCTCTTCTCAAAAGACCCTTTGTGAGTACAGAGCAAAATGCAAAGCATCGAATTTTTAAGTGACTAAAGAGCAGAGGAGAGAGAGAGAGAGAGAGAGAGAGAGGAGGGACTCTTACACACAGTGTGAGTGTTAGAGTGTGTAATTCTCGAGGTCTTTTGGGCTCAAAACCATGGGACCCTGACCCAAATTATGGGTGGCATGGGACTGTAAATTTGCTTACCATCCAACAGTAACCCACCCTCAAGTTGGCCGGGGCCCCGGTCTCTCTGCCCCTTTCTCTCTCTCTCTCTCTCGATCTCAAGACTGCCCGCGGTCAGCAAAATGGAGGTTGAACTCGTATCCAAGCCGTGCCCGTTGCCCCATCATTTCGTTTGGGTTTTTGTTCTTCTAAATCAGAAAAATAGCAGTGTGAACTGTGAAGAAGCAGAAGAAAGGTGTAGGGAAATGTATTTTTCGAGAGTTTTGGGGTTGGTCACCTTTCCTTTT
Source organism: Petrea volubilis (assembly GCA_026212405.1). Classification (NCBI taxonomy): domain Eukaryota; kingdom Viridiplantae; phylum Streptophyta; class Magnoliopsida; order Lamiales; family Verbenaceae; genus Petrea; species Petrea volubilis. The sequence goes on along the minus strand of CM047876.1, from coordinate 1,328,179 downwards.
CTTTATTCAATTCTATATTCCTTAGCTGTCCTCTTGAAAACCATGGAAAATTATGGTAAATATTACAGCTAACATAACCTTCAAAATCTGTTTGGTTCTGGTCTTTAGGGGATTTGGATGGATAGATGGGGTGGGGGCAGGGGTAGAGGTAGTTATATGGGTGTATGAAAATGTTCTTGGAGTTGGGGTATGTTTCAAGGTCCGGTATCATAAATTTAGGCTCGAATTTAAATATAAATTTATTGAATTAAAAATCACGAATACGTTAAGAAATATAAGAAATTACTTAACCGTAAAATTAATCATGAATAAAGAGGAGCTGGTATGAATCCGCAGTTTTGATTCCTATTGGTTTAGTGATTCTTCTAGTTTTAGGCTTCAAAATCTTATTTAGCCGTTGAGCTATAGTAAACTTGAACCAATACGAATCTAACATGTTTTGGAGTGTTTATGTGCATAAATAATGGATCTTGAAGGGCATTTTTTTGTATTGATGCTTTTAAGTATATAATGGATCTTGCAAGGGTATTTTGGTCATGGGAGTGTTTTTAAGTACAACATGGATCTTGTGAGGGCATCTGAGTCATTTTCCAATCGTCCAAGTGTTTTGTGAGGCCATTTGGAATGTGTATGGGGGAATTTGTATTTTAAAAACCTATATCCCCCACCATTAACTAGGGGGTTTTTACTAATCTATCTATAGCTTTATTGGGTTATGATATATGGAATTATTGTGCAATTTAAGGGCCATTTTTCCAATGTAGATATTTTGGTTTGGGAATGTAGCATGTATTTTTTTCCACCTTTGTGTGTGTGTGTCTAAACATTAAGAACATTATGTTTGGTTGTAAAGCAAATTAGAGCTTCTTTTTGGGTCAAACAAAACACTTAGTCTTAATGTATTGGGACCCCAAGACAAACAAGTTCCAAGTTTAATAACTTGAATTTGGGATTATTCCAATTGCAACAAAAAAGACTTAAGCTTACTCATGAATTAAATGCTTTTTCTTTTATGTGCTTGGGGAATCCTTCATTCAAAAAAGCACTTGAATTTTACAAATATAGGATGTAGGATCTTGTTGAGGCCATTGAAAAGGGGTCATAGCCTAGGTTTTTGGGCTAACTCAAAGTGAAAGTGAATATTTTATCATGTTAGAACAAAAAAGCTTTTACTTTTTGAAAAAGTGAAGAGTGTTTAGGGAATTATATAAGAAAATTAAAACTATTTGGAAATAGAATTGAGAAGTAACAAAAGAAGAAACTAGACGAAAAAAATCATACAATAATAATAAAACTAAAAGAACTTCAATAATGAAAAAAAAAGCCCCCCACAAATTTAAGTGCGTAGAGAGTGTTTGCAAGAGCTTTTGAATTTTTTTTAGGTGTTTCACTTTAGAGGTTTTGAGGAAAAAATAGTACAAAAATTGAAAGTTTTTTAAAATAAGATTTTCCAAATATTCATAAAAAAAATCTACACGACGCTAAAAGTTGAGCAAGAGGTGTTTATAATTTTTATTTTTTCTCGAAAAATACAAACATATATGATATATTACAAAAAATTTTCAACCGCCGAAAAAAAGAAAGAAAAAAGAAAAAAGAAAAACCCCAAAATCGTATATTCTAAATTCTTGTAAATACTCCCTTAATAAATTTAAAATTTTCTCGGAGGCTTAAGAAAAGCAAAAACATTTAAAAACACTAACAAAAAAAAAAAACTGAAATAAAGTGGGAAGTCAAAATTAATGTACACAAAAAATAATTTCGACCAAATACACCTAAGCTTTCTAAGCTTGTATATTTAATTGATCAATCTTAAATCCAAATGCTACTTGTGGGGTACTATGTTCGTGCCCCAGCCCATGCCATTATCTTCACATTTTGAAGGTTTTTTTTTTATTGTAATAAAGTAATTGATTAATTTAATCATACATAAAATTAAATAATCGAGTCCCAAAGCACGTCATTATCTTCACATTTCGAAGTAAAGTCAAGTAATGGATTAAAATAATCGAGTTGACGCGAGAAGAGATTAGGTGCTAATTATACCCACTAATCTTTTACTTAAGCTTCCACTAGTCAAGTTAGATTCACTTTTTGTCTCAATAATAGGATCCAAATATTTTGTCTAATTAAGCTAGCTAGTTGGCTTAAAGTGATTCGACTTATTATATATATATATATATATATATATATATATATAATTTTAAAGGAAGAAAAACTTTGTGGCCTCCCATAATGTTTTACATACTAATTAATTAATTACTAAAACAATTGCTTTTGTTGTTATGATTAGCCACTAATTAAAACATTTGATAATTAAGTATATAAGCTGGATTGTTTGGTAGGAGAACGTGCTTTTGTTTTTGGGCAAAAATTCTCAAATAATATAAAAAAAAATGTTACTTTTGCTTATTTTGGATGTTGTATTAGGAAACAATATTAATGTATTATGTAAAGTAGTAGGGAAAATATAATTATGATTGGAGAAGATTAGAAGATTTAATTGTTCTATCATTGGTACAAGTGTTAGGTTTTAAAGTGAACCCATAATTTGACTAATTGATCGGCTTCGTGGAATTATTAGTTCTTTAATTCCTACCACTATAAAATAAATAAATAAATAAATAATATTGTTTGAGGCGCCACAAAATGCAACTATAAGTGATTATTGTGATATTTTGTTTTTGTTTTGAGATCCAGCTAAAAGTATCAGCAATTGAGCGTTGTAATAATTTATTTTGATATTTTATAGTATCACAAAAGTATATTTTAATTCAAATTTAGTATAATTTATTAAGACTTTTCCGATGAATTGTTACACTTAGTGTCTAATTAAAATATATTTTTGAATATGTTACAACATATATTTCAAACAGTTAATTATACTTTGTCAATCGAAATATGTATATTTTTACATATTGCAGCATCAAGTTTTAAATGTTATTAATTGTTATCTAAAATTTGTATCTTTTTACTGATTATCGCCTAATTATATTTTTTGACCAAAAATCTTACCTAAAATGGCAACAAGTGTTGCTGCTCCAACTAAATTTTGGGCCGAATAGCAACTAATAAAAAACACCAACTTTATGTGGGCACTTAAAATTTTAAAATTTAAGGTTGTAAAGTGTAAAAATTCGCATAGTTTGATGGCAAAATGTAATTAATTCTATTTCAAAATTAATCTATTTTTTAATACCTAAAAGAAAATGGGGTCTGAGTGAGACACCATGTACTTGGAATCAGTACTGCAAGTATCAATTTATTATTCCTCTATCCAACATAATTTGGGACTTAATCTTCTAAATAGCTGTCTGCCACGTGTGATTTAATCATGTTATATGGTGAAGTTTGATTTTATTTTCAAGTGTTTAGAAATATATTTATAAAATTTGTGAAAATCAAAAATCAAATAGATTTTTATTTTATTTTTAAAAAATTATTATAAGTACATTTCATACAAATTTTTGTTTGATTAATGGTTGTTGTGCTAAGCATTATTAGCACAAGAATTGTTGCTGCAGAATGATTAGTTGAAATGCACCATCTAATTACACAAGATTTGGGTATTAATCCATTGCCTAATAAAGGCTAAACAAACAAAAATAGATAGTGAAAATGTTCCATATATAATTTTAAGGGTAATTGACACATTGCACCCTCTAAACGTACTTGATTGGCACAACGCACCCTAAAATTTAAATTATAGCATTTCACACACCTGAAAATACATTAGTTTTGTAGTTTGCACCCTTCACCCATTCCCATTAAAATTTTTCAACGAAAGTAATATTTTGGCCAAAATTAAAAAGGGTAAACTTGTTATTTATTATGCTATATAAAAAAAAATAAGACTAAGCAATTTATTAATAGAATGAGAAAACTAGTCAGGTTCAATATTGCGAAAAGCTAAACAAACTAAATAAATATTATTAAGATATTAAATAAAAACTACAATATTAACAACTTGTAATCAAGTCCTTATTCAATAATAACAAAACAATTTCAATTCACAATGGAATGCATGAGGAGGTGAAGAAAGCGCAGAAGGATGAGACAAAGATATACGGGAAACAAGTTCTATAAAGGAAGATGCATTCTTCTTTTCCTATTCTACTAATTGATTTCACATGACTTTTTCGAGTTTATAGTTTATAATTAGTTGGCAATTTGCAGAATCACATATATGAATGTTTTTGTGAAATTTTGATCAAGCTCAACTTGGACGGAATTAATTTGGATTAGTTGGTAATTCCCAACTTGAACTAAGGATTCTGCTATTTAAAAAAAAAAAAAATCAACCACCTATTTCTAATCACCAACAACTGATTCGGTTCTACTTATGCCAATTGAAAAGTTACATTCACTCTTGTAGGAACATTAATTTGGTTGCAAATATTTATTTTTTGTTCTTATTAAATAGTTTATTGCAAATAAACCAAAAAAAACCCAGCATTAGGAAAAGAACACGCACTGTAAAATTCAAAATAGAGGTTGTGAACGTACTATAGATTGGGGCTTGATATCCTGTGGGAATGTAAAGTGCCCCTCTGTTGCCATCCTCTTTTCTTAATATTTCTATGATTGTTTATAACCCAATTTTAATAGTCAAGATTCTTCAATTTGTTGCTAGAAACTAAGTGAAAGAAAAATTGAGAAGCACTTAAGTTGTCACTTTTTTTTTTCTCCACAACTTCTATGTATTTTACTCTAGTTTTTAAAATGAAGTTGTCATTGAGTTGGTTAGTTTATTTTATTTCTTTTTATATAGAATAATAAACACCAAGTTTGTCCTTTTTCATTTTGGTCAGAATATTATTTTCGATATAAAATTTCAATGGAAATGGGTGGAGGGTGCAACATGCCTCATTAATGTATTTTGAAGGGTGCAAAATATCAAAATTTAAATTTTAGGATGTATTGTGCCAATTCAAGTGTATTTAAAGGGTGAATGCCAATTGTCCATAATTTTAAGGTTGTGGATTTGACTTTTAAATGTGATTTTTATTGAAACATGAAATTTTTACTCAAACTAACTCTCATATAATAAATATGGCACCGTTCTAGTTAATTTTGATTAGATCAAAACCCATCAAGTAGCACCAGAAGTACATAATAATCAATAACGTGGGGACAATTGAGATGGATTATTTCAACTACCATTTGCTACTATCTGTGACAAATATCCCACATGTAATTAAATTCGTCATGATTTTTCAAAAAAAAAAAAACATCAATAATCTTGAATTTTGGTGAGTAAAGCGGTAATAAAATGGATGATCTAACAGAAAAAAAAAAATAAATAAAAGCACTATTTTTCTTGGATTTGAACAACAGTAGTGACATTTTATAAATATTGGGAAAAAAAATTGTTGCCCCTAATTTTGATGATGACTTGAAAATTTGTTTTTCAAAAACTCGTGATATGCAACATTGATTCTAACAGCTAATTTCCTATATAAAATTCTAGTGATTTTCAAATAGATTCATTCATTCTTTAAGCAGTTGACTTGAGCTCTAAAAAGGAAAGTTGGACTTTTGACAAATCAAACCAAGATTTCTTCAAGATTGATGTGCAATAGCTCTTTTCTTCTAAGAAAGCTTCACCAGGCCTTTAAATTCAGAAGAGAGTGAAGAAGAAAGCAACATTTTCGAGAGTGAAGTACAATAATTGAGAGCTCACGTTCAAAGTATTGTTTATTGAGAATTGAGTTAATATCTATTATAGGGTATACGTTGTTTACCAAGTGTTTGTAGTACTAGCGGTGCAACAATGTGTTGCTTACCAAAGTGTTTGGTAGTACTACTGGTCCAACGTCAGTTCCAGGATAGCTCTTCTCACTTTTATTTTATATTGTTCTGGTTTGAAAGTTGTATATTCGAAAGATTGTATTGTTCCATTGTTATTAGCCTTTGCCTTATTGGCCCAGTTCTAACATTAATAAAATCGTTTGCAAGTTCCAAATCCTAAGTAGAAAAATACTTAGGTAGTGGATTAAATTTCGACCCAACCATTATAGATCAATTGTTCATTTGTTTTAAATTTTTGTTATTTATAAATCATTGGTAGTTCTAGTCCCATCATTACTTACGTTGAGAAAAATAGCTAAGAAATACTAATTCACCCCCTCTTGGTTTGTCAAAATTCCCGAAGTGCGAATCATGAGTATTATATAATATATACGCCACCAATTACTAATTGGTATAGTGAGATAAGGTGCTAAATCTCTTAAGCAATATTTAGGGTTTGAATCCTGAAGTTGTGAATGTCGCAACTAGCTTGGGAGGCTTGTCCCAAAATTGGATCTCTGCAATATCCGAATTTAAATTAGTCAGTCCATGAATCGAAACTAGGTGACTAAGAACAATATATATATAGTTAATTACACTTTGCCATTTGAACTATGCATGTTTTTATATTTTTCAACCTTCAAGTTTTAAATATTACCAATTGACATCTAAAGTTTGCGTCTTTTTACCAATTGTCACCTAATTATATTTTCCGGAAAAAAATCTTACCTGGAGCGGCGGTAAGTTTTGTTGCTTCAACTGACATTTTTGGCTGAAAAATGCTATTAGGTGGCAACTGGTACAAAAAAAAGCAAACTTTAGGTGTTAATTGGTAACATTTAAAACTTGAAGTTGTAAAATGTAAAAATACAAATAATTTGGACGACAAAATGTAATTAACTCAAACATATAATATACGCCAAAGCCAGATTATCATGATCATCAAGAAGATGAATACATATGCTTAGCATGTGCTGAATTTCATTAGCATCAATAGTTATTTGACTCAAGAGGAAAACTAAAATATCTAGAATTTGAAGTTCATCATAGAAAATTTATTATGAAAAGGGATAGAGAGTTGAAATATTAAACTGATATGGATGTTCAGTACATCATCGTTTATAAGTACTTGTAAAATGGAAATCTTAGAGAGAAACGAAGGCAATATTCATATGATAATGATTTTTAAATTTGTACTTCAAGCATATAATTACTGTCCGTCCTCTTGGATTGAATTGAATTTTCATTGTACTATCAGTATTTGTTTTGTAGCTAAACTATCAGTATGCGTATTTAACAAATTGCCGTCATTATTACATTTCTAAACTCACTATTGTGACAATGGAGATGATTGACACTATACTAATCATTTATGCTAATTATCCAAATTTTACTTAATATTATAAGTAATATTATTTTTCTTCCAGTTAGTCTTTTTTTTTTTCTTTCTTTTTTTTTTTCTGTTGTTTTCTTGTGATTGATTTGAGGTGGACCATAATCTAAAGTATGTCAATTGACATAGAGGGTGTTTGAGTAAGCTTATTTGAAATATCTTATAAGCTCCTACATCTTATAAGATGTTTTAGAAGTTTATAAGATGTTGGATCTTATTTTAAAAATAAGATATCAATGTGTTTGGATAATTAACATAGGTGTGTAATTTATAAGATGTTAGTAATGACAAAATTGTAATTAATTTGGTTGAAAATATGGAGTTTGGTAGGATCTTAAAAAATAAGTTAGCTCCTCCTTACTTTTAAAAGAAAAACCTGATAAGCTCCTAAATATTTTATTTTAGGAGCTTATAAGCTTCTTCTCCTAAAATTTTGCCAAACACTCCATCACATTTTATAAGCTCTTAAATATCATACAAGATATTTTAAATAACTTATAAGTTTAGCCAAACACCCTCATAGTCCCGGGTACACTAAAATGAACAAAACGATACCAAAACGACCTTGCGGTTTTTGTATATTAATGGATCTCTCATGAGGTAATTTTAATGTGCTGTCAATTTTTTCCCATATTTTTCAATCAATTTTGCTACAGCACTACCATTAGGATTATAGCCCAATAGTAGAGATTTGAACTGACACTATTAAAATTTTAGATTTGAACTCTCTTGTTCTCTTTCATTCTCGTTTGGATGAGTGTGTGTGAACGTATGTGACATTTCAATTGACATATATATATATATATATATATATAATGTGTTGAATTGATTGTATAAAAGATTGCTACAATACTTGCTTCTTTTGCTTGATTCCACATGGATTTGTTAAAAAGTATAGCAAACATTTCAATGAGAAAGCAAATGAGGTACGAAGTTTTTATTAAAATCATTTATGTGGCAAATTTTAGTGCAAATCAAGTTTAGACGAATAAAAATTAATTCATGAAGCAAGCCAATTGCTGTTGATTTACAATTAAACACATACAAGATTTGCTATATCATTGATTGAGTACAATCAAATCTGATTTGGATAAACAAAAAATCAGAATTATCAAAAATATATGTTCAGTGTCTGGCTTGACTTTCATTTTCACGACTAGCTTTCAACGCGTTCCCCACACAGTTGTCTACATTGCCCATCAAAATCCTCTTACTCTGTCCTTGTCCCTGTTTATATTTTCTTGCCTAATGGTACAACCACTTTCAATTTGCATGTAAATAGATATATATCCAAGCCTAAGAATTTTTTTTTTCACCATATTAGGAAGTAAAATTTAAAATTCAATAAAACTATATAATATAAACTTATACAGAGTTAAGGAGGAAGGATCGTAAACATTCTAGATTTCCAGTCAAGGGAATCGACTATAGCTGTCGTGGCCCAAGACTAAAAAGAACGTCAACTGCCATTGATTTCTAAATTTCACTATTTCAACACAGTATAAATATACGGTTAGTTATGAAAAACCATATGAGATCAGACTCATTTTCACGAAAATTCATGTGTCATGAAAAATTACAAATATTTTCCAATATTTGGTTCAGCGTTGTACATTCACGCCAAAGATTATAGGGGCATTCTTAATTTTTTTTATACCACAACGATTCTTGTGAAAATCATTAATATTTATTATTATTTATGCTATATATTAACTGTGAGAGCCTTGACTTTTTCATTGGTGTGTTTATTTGTGGCATTTCTAAGATATCTTTTAACTATTCTCCTTTATCATTTCTTTTCTTTCCAACAACATTTTTTTTTCTATTTCTACTGTCACCTCTCTCTCACTTTCTCTCATATCCCTTTTTTTTTTCCCCCAAATTTTGTTCTATTTTATATATTTATTCATTTTTAATTAAGAAATAATTTATTTAAAATTGATTTTTTTAACTTTTCATAAATAATAATAATAGTTAAGAGGAACGTCCATTTGCATAGAGAATTTAGTAGAAAATAAATTTTATAGTATTAAATTATTAATAATTAACTATTTGATTAAATTATATCTCATTTTTATTTTGTATACGCATCGAATGTGCTCGATACACTAGTTATTATTATTTTGGAAAAGTCCTAAAATATACATCCATCAGTTGTAACTAGGCCAATAAAAGCAATATCCCAAGGCATAATGCTCTACTTCCGACAAGCCCAATTGGCACTACTAGAGATCTCTTCATGGGCTAAAATACAACTACAACGTGACTTTGAGTTTTGTCAATCAGACTTTGTGTTTTCAACGTGAACTTCATATTCAAATGGTTTATTCAAAATGCATCCTCATATTTTTTAATACAGAAACATGGTAACTTGCACTTACTCATACCAAAAAGAAAAGAAAATCACACACAAATTTTCTCCCTTATTCTATTTTGACCAAATACTAGAAATTGGGATGACACCAAAATTCAAGCACAAATGACAAAAATACAAAAAATAAAAAATTGGAAAACTACTTGTGGCGCCAGCGAGGCATTCTGTGGAAACTAATCAACAAAAGATCAAAATAAAACGGAAATTGCAGTACAACGACGACGATGACGATGAAGCAAGTGATGGTGTAGACCGGGAAGGCAGCGTATTTCAATTGCTCCTTGAACACAAAAGAATGCCCCGCGCAGAACGATATCAACATAGCTGCTAGGCATACGAACATTGACGTAAGCCCTACCATAAACTTCCTCGGCAGCTCCTTCCCAAAGTCTACCGATTGATACCTGAAATCGCATCAACAAATTCACGAGAAATTTTGATTGTTTTTTTTTCTAGTTATTAATAAATTAATCTTAATTGTTTTTTTTTTCTAGTTATTAATAAATTAATCTTAATTTTTTATTTTTTTGAGCAATAATGGTATTACTACATCAACTATTACTATTGTTGGTACGTACTTTGAGATGAGAACTGCAAGGAACATGATGACCGATAAGATGGAGAAGCACAAGCCGACAAGGGAAGAGATGGCGAATGTGGTGAAGGCGGGCGTCTCTCCCAATCTAGGGTTACCGGTGTTTTCCTCGACTCCCCCGGGGACAACTGAGGCGGTGGCAAACGCCACTGTCGCAATGAGCCCCGCCACCACGGAGAAGGACTGGGAAGTATCACTTAGCCATTGGCTGCCCTTATCTAGTAGATCCTTGTGGGTTCTTTTGAATACATCATTCGGGGTTTCTGCGTCATTGTTGTACCATGCGAAGAAATGCTCGGGCATCGACTTTTCTACAAACTGCACACCCGTCCAGTTAAATCAGTCATACCTGATAATAATAGGCATTGAGTGACAATAAAATATTAATATTTTTTCATATTGGTGCATAACACCGCCATGTAACTGTTGTGAGTTTGGGCCAACAATTCTTCGACTCAGTGGTTATGGTTGAGGCCCCAACATTCTCTATGTACGCGACTCTGGGTTCGAATTCTACCGAACGGATGTGGGTCGTTTGTCGTCTCGTGCATATGAATTTGTTATGTATTATTTTTTTAATCCTTTTGTTATTAGTTATAAGTGGTAATTACAAAAACCTCCCCTGAGGTGAGGGTCAAATACGATGGCCTCCCTTGAAATATATGCAATTACATCCCTCCCTTGTACGTCTTGTTCTTATGAAAAAGACTTATTTGTCCAATGTTTTTAAAAAAAATTTAAAAAAAAGAGAGAATTGAAATGACCAATGACCACAATATCAGAGGTAATCACACATATTTGAGGGGAGGTTGATAGGTCATCGTATTCAGGTCTAACCTCAGGGGAGGTTATTATAATTATCCCTAGTTATTATTTGGTGATTTTTATCGAAAAAAAGAAAGGTCATACCTCATACCACCTCCTTTCCCATTGCATTTGCAATGCAGCACCCGGGACGTACCAGGGCCGATCCTCATTTAGCGTGGCAGCTAGATGTAAAGCACTGTTGCCTTGGTTGTCCCTCTCACTAAATATCGTCTCTCTCACTTTGAGGCCGTGTAAGTAATTGAAAACATTGTATTGCCTATTTTCAACTGCAAGCAGCAGTACATTCTTTTTCTCATTGTTGGTGTCGTAAATGGCCACTTGAAATCGTTCGAAAATCTCTTTCACGATTTCGGTTATGCCATTCTTTGCTGCAATGAGTATCGGTGTTTCCCTTTTTCTCATAGTATCCAATTCTTTCTCTATGAACTTCCCTGCAAAAGTAGTGCAGCCTAATTTAGTTATCCGGATAATTATTGAAATCCTCTTGAGGTTTGCATAAATTACAAAAGCCCCCGCTAGGGGAGTTTTGTGTAATTGGGACAACTAATGGCTTGTGTGTTGTTTCTAAGAAAGGAGCAAACGTCATGGGTGATAATTACCACCCCCATGAGTTTTGTCTAAATTACAAAAAGCCCCCTCGAGAGGGGCTTCCTGTAACTAGTGCAACTAACGACTTGTGTTACTTGTAAGAAAGAAGAAGATGTCAAGGGTGGTCATTGTAATTTTGTTTTATCGTATATGCATGTTGTTACCTTCCACGTTCTTTTGATTTGGTTGTGATGAATTATCGGCCGCGGGAGGTGTTACCTTGTCGACTGGTATGGCTCGCTCAACTTTTAATGAATTATCAGTCACGGGAGGTGTGGACGAGCCTTTGGGGCTGATATTCTTGGTGGAAGTATAGGGATTCCTTCCATTGTCTTCATAGCTGTACGAGACAAGTTTGTAAACAAGTTCTCTTAAAATCTGGCGCGACCAGACATTCTTTTCCTTAGCCGTTCTCATTTTTTCTATTTGAGGCTCTTTTCCTATATACGACATGACATGTAAGGGTTAGGAAAAAAATATTAATTCAAAACTAAAAGCTAAGAGTTGATTAATAGTCATGAATAATAACAGAATTAATTTGGAGTATTAGCTAGTTTACCCAAGCAAATGATCCACAACACTGCTTTTGATGCACATTGGAGACATGAGCCGACGGGTTTGAGCATCATTTTGAACATACGTTTGGCGCCACCGTGGTGAGGTTTGGGTACACTTGGCCCTTGTTTTCAACAAAATTAAAAGTATATGTCGGATATCGTAATTTGAAATTCACAAAGTACAGTTGACAAGTAAAAATCTTGCCTAAGTTTACTTATATTTTTATGTGCACTTTCACCTAAAACTGGATCTGATTGTAAAAAGTATATATGTATTTATTTGTAGAAATTTTAATGCAAAGATCAATTCAAAAACGGGTTGAATTTGGGATATGAATTTGAGGAAATAGACACAAAAATAAAGATTTAGGATGACATTCTACTAAAAGGAAAAAACAATTTAAAAATAAATTAAGGAAACATGATGAATTTGCTATGAAAACTTGTTGTAATGTTGGTGCATGATACAAAGTGCACACCATTTAATCCCTAGAAAATGACTTTAGAAACAATGTCTCAATAATATGCAGTCAAATATAACATTAAGAATTTTAATTTTAGTATTTTAGTAAGTTGAAATTGTTGAGTAGACATTAGTTTATCCTCGAGAGCTTTTTGTATTAGTGTATACGTGTAGGAAAACGAAAGATGGAAACTTTAAATATATATACACACATATATATATATATATATATATATATATTCTTCAATTTGGTCTTAGGTAAAGTAATTCTTCTTGTGGGAACCAATTTTACCTTGACTGACATTATGTTTCTCTAGATCCGATTGCTGATCAGTTTCACTGGCAAAACCCACTGACAAGAAAAAAATAGCATCAATTTTCAGTACTACGAAAATTCCTATTAAAAATTTCGAAAACTGTCATTATAAGTGGATATTGCAACACTTTTAATTTTAAAACATTAGCTTGTAGTGCCGCAATAGTTCATTTTGACATTTTATAGTATTGTAAAAATACATTTTACTTTAGAATTTAGTGTAGTTAATTGGGACACTTTTTAAAAATGTCACATTAATACATGTATTATATTATTTATTTATTTATTGTTTTGGTAGTGATTAATGCATCAATACTTTGGTTAAAATTTTAAATTTACGATGAGGAGAACACAAAGATTTGAGTACTTACTTTTGGTCCCTATTCGATAAAGAATGGAGTCTATGCAGGTTTGTTGTTTCTCGTTGATCAGTTCCCACTCGAACTCATTAACACATACACCTTAAAAAAGATAGTTAAATGACACGATAGGTGTAATGTACTCATTACTTAATCAGTTAGTTTGAGTCTTTTGTTGCACTTACTAATACACAATATATGTATTGGTGGATAGTCGAAATAAGAAAAAAATTAAAAAAATTTCTTTTCTCATCTCAACCGAATGCCAATAGATATATTGTGTGTTAGTGTAGTGCAAGAAAAGATTCAAACTGATAATTAATTTTGACTTAACCGAATCTAATCGAACTAGAATTTATTAGTCAACTCACAGGAGAAATTAAACTAAAAAAGATACTCACAGTAATAAATAATATTATCCACCCATCCCTTTATATAAGTTCCACTTTCGAAGGCATAAGGCGTGTTTGCGAGCGCATGGAGTGGTGAGAACCCCTTCTCGTTGACAGAGTACGCGAGCTTGGGATAGCGATTAATTATTTCAAATGCGATATCTGCGGGAAATAAACATAAGAAAACAATGAAGCTAACAAGGGAAATCACATAATTCGATAATTCAAAAATTATTTCTGCAATTGTAAAATTAACAAAAGTCGCGTCTCAATAATCACAATTAATAATTAATGGCACCGCCACAGCGGTAACTCAACGACACCGAAAATCTTTTCACAGAATCACAGTAATTGTTTTTTTGTGGCCAAATTGTCACTTTGGACGTCACCTATTGTTAAAGTTAAATGACTACCTTATTTAAAAAAGTTAAATTTACAAAATCTTACCTGTTAATCCTAATTAGTAAAAAAAATTTGTACTACAAAAATTAGTCTAAAACCCCTCATATTTTTAAAAATTTGCACAACGCCCACGGCATTCCTTTTTTGAAAATTTAAGGACGAATTTATAATTTTTACCCCTTTTTAAAAAATTGGAGGATAAAAATATTTTTTGTCTCTTTGTAAGAGGGAAAAGCTTGGTACAAAAAAAGAAAAAAGATCCGAACCTCTAATTTTCAAAATTTTACACACATCTGTGGTTGATTTGCGAAAATGGGAGTCATGGTACATAAAGGGCGGTATGTTAGTTTTAAAACACGAGTGCTCTTAGACTGATTTTTTTTTAATACATGGTTCTTTATGCTAATTAGAATTAATAATGGGATTTTGTAAATTGAACTCAAAGTTAAAAGAGTAAATTCGCAAGCTAAAACACTCGTATATGCAGAAATAACGTGTATAAAGTATACTATTAGTCAAAGGTCTTTGTTGGTAGTTTTCACATTTTACAAGATTTTTCTATTAAATTACACTAACACGAGAGTACCCTCATAACAAAAACTCCATTTAAAAATTTAAATTCGGGAACCATCAAATATTTATTATCTCTAACATGTCGCCATATGTGCAGACAGATTTCTATTTGTATCAAACTTTACAGGTGAAATTCTTTTCATAAATTGGTGATGGAAACTTGTGAACATAAAACTTTTTATTTGGCGTAACTCTTATACAATAGTTAATGAAGAAACGAAACTAATAGAAGCCTCACCGTAATATTGTCTGGAGATGGCTGTGTGAAGAATGGTCTCTCCATCGCCTCTCCGCCCATATATCTGCCCCTCCTCTTTACTACATAATCTATGCAGACAAAGGAACGCCTCCTTGTTGCCGTAGTGGACCGCCAGAAAGAACGGGGTCTCCGACTGTTTGTTGCGCCTGCCGATGAGTTCCCATATTTTAGTTAATGGAGTCGAGTGTGAGTTGAATTTCAAATTTTATCGAATCAAAAAAATGTGTTCAAGCTTGATTTGTTTAATTCAACAATAACAAACCAAGCCTTTTAAAATCGATTTCAAGTTGAGTATCGAGTAGTTTGATCCATTTTTCAGCCTTACCTGCCAATGAGTTTCTGGTCCGCCTCGGCGATGTAACGGCACATGGTGGCGTTGCCCCGGAACGCCGCCAGGTGGAGCGCCGTGTCACCGTTGTTATTGGGCGTCCCGAGTGCGGCAGCATTCCCGCTGGCGACGATGGCATCGATGAGCTTCTTGACCACTTCGTCCTCGCCCTCGGTTATGGCGAAGCGGATGGCGGTGTCGCCGTTCTCGGTGATCTTGGTTTGGTGGGCGACGGAGCCGTATTTCCAGTATATGTTCACGACTTGGTCCCATTGGCTGCTAGAGGCGTTCCTGAACAACTCTTTCCTGATCTTGTCCTCGTTTATTACTTCCACAGTCGATGCGGAGGGTGCATCGGCCATGTTTTTCTCGCTTTGTAGCTTGGAAGGGGACTTGTATTGGAAGGAGGCCTCTTCTTGTTGGATAGAATCGGCCATGTTTTGGTTGTATGTATGGGACTTGTATTGGAAGGAGAGGGTAGTGATATGTCTATATAAACCAATAGCAAACCCCACCTTATATATGAAGGGTATGTTTGCTACTTTTAATATGATTGGATGTGATCCATTAAATATGAATTATTAATGAAGAAACTATATCAAATTCTTAGTTATTTATTATTTGTTAAGTTATTTGTTCATTTAAGATATCCCATACTTTTACTAGTTTATTGTTTGGTTGTGTGGATTTACTATGTTGAATTAAATTAAAAAATACTTTATTGTCCTCCTATTTTTTAAGTATTTTCCGTATTCACCCTCCAAATTTATAGCACCATTTCAATTATGAAAATATTTATCTATTGTCTCATTTTTAAAACTATCATCCACCTTTTGATATGCTTTATTTAATTAATTTCATTTAAATTAGTAAAATTATTTTTATAAGTAATAATATTGTGAACATTTAATTTTTGATAATTAAAAATATTTTTCACTTTGTGTTATATAAAGTTTGTATTTATTAACATAAAAATTTAAATATTGAATATCAATTAATATAGTGAATATATATTTTTTGTTTGATGAACTTATATTAAAAACATTGTTTTTTAGATATTTTCTTACAAAATCTACAATCATTGTAAAAGTCGATTGGTAATATGGATTCAAAAGATATTATTATTTATAAAAAAGGGTAAGATTGTCTTTCCAAATTTATTAAAAAAAGAAATAAAAGAAATGAAAATGTATCACACCCTTCTAGGTGTGATCTGTAATAAAATAAATTTGTTAAAGAGATTTCGGGTCATTGTATAATCATAGGCTTAAAATTTTGCAAGTAAATAATAAATTAAGTGGATAAACATATATATCAGATTCATTACAAAGTAGCAAACGTGTCCTAAAAGTAATATACATACATATATATATATATATATATATATATATATATATATATATATATATATGGGAGAGTATTTGGGTAATTGGATGTGTCTTTACTCTTTCATCCTTTATTCCTGCACTTTTTCTTTTTCTTTTTTTTTTATCCATTGAATGAGCAAAGTGTATATCCATTCACTAATTAGACTTTTGTTTTATCCATTAATCACATGGAAAGTGTTAATAGAAAGAGTGATTAATCACTTGGCTGCAATTGTAATAACATTTACTACGATCTTGGAATTCATTTTTTTTGAGTTGAGCTTGCATTTTTGAGATTTTCATTTCGTTATGTTTGAATATATGACCCTTCTCTTTTTCTTTTTCAAACAGAAGTGATTATGTACTTCTTAAATCATGTTTTTTTTTTCCATGGGACTTGAATTCGCGATCGATTTGTTTGTAGGTGCAATTACTAATTAATGGGTTTACTTAAATACTCTTTGTTTCTCTTTATCGTTTCTCTGCAGTTGAGAGAGAGATTTCAGAGCACAAAAGTCGATGATTATTCTTATCTTCTTCTAATTACTGATGATAAAAAAAAATGATGAATCGTTTTTTTTTTAAAAAAGGTGCTCCTTGCAGCCTTATATTACACTTGATCTCTTTTTTGCATCTCCTCACGTTAATCACACCATCGAATGCAAAGTTGGCTTATCCATGAATTTTTGAGTTTGGAAATTAATTAGAGTAAACGCTGGTTTTTTATGATCCTATGATGGTTTATTAATTTCGTTGGACTTTCTTGAAGGCATATCATCTTTGAGGAATTAAATACGAATAACACATATGTTATACATATAAAACATATTTATTTATTCGTACATTAATATATATGAATATATGTATATAATATATCTTTTTTCCAAGTGTTTCTATTCCATAAAATATTTATGTCGAGAATGTCCTTTAATTTTTTTCCCCAAAACATTAATCATATTTCATTTTTTATCTGTAGCAAGAGAATCATATTATTTTTCTTTTCCCATCTTCTTTTGACCTTTGTCTATGACAGTGATTTAGAACATTATTTGGCAGCGTCTTTATTCTTTAAGCACTCCACTTTTATCTATTCACAAGCTAAGTATACATTCACAGGTTAGGAATTCATTTTGATTTCATCTTGCTACTTTGAATATATCACTAATAAATGACATTTTATTTTTGCACTAAAGGCTAGATACACATCATAATATATATATATATATATATATATATATATATATATATATGTTTTGTTGAGGGCATTCATATGCACGATTCAATTACCACCAAATACTAAAATGGTTAATAAGAGAAAAGGGCAAATCGCTATGGTTCACTCTAAATTTCGAGTCTGAAAATTGTAAATTACAAGACAAGAAATATATATAACAAATATTTCAAATTTAAAGAAAAAGAATACAATTTGGTGGAAAATAATTTTCGAAAAGACTAATCTTTTATTCTTTTCTCCGAATTTGACTTGGCCCCCTAATAACGCGATTCGTAGGCTTAGTAGCTTAATTACGAATCAAACACTGGAAACTTCGATGATCATTATGAACACTATAGATTTGACTTAAATTTGACTTGGAAAATGCCGATTTGCCGGTTTAACATCTTGATTGTAGATCAAATGCCTTATTTGGATTATTACCACTAAGAACGTCTTGAATGTCGTCTTAATCACTGTGGATTTGATTTATGAGAAACACCAAAATGCGGGGGCTACCACCTTGATTGCGGATTGAACGCCTTGATTTGATGACTTTTGCGAAGAACACTAGGAATTTCGCTTTTGATCTTCATGAATCTTTTTAAGCTTGCCTTGAGAGAACTTTGGGATCTTCTTGGCTTCTCTTGCTTTTAAAAACTTCTTAATGTCCTTTTGAGCTCCAAATTATGACCCCTACTTATAACCATTTATGATGGGTCTTTTGATTGTTATTGACTTTTTTAGTATTTATCTTTTTAATATAAATTATTTTTAAAGAGAAAAATATTATTTGCGTGTCATGTTTTGATTGGTCCACTAGACCAAATGCGCCACTCGTCACTGTTTGATTGGTTTTGGACTTTCGGACAGCACGACTTGATTTGATTGCCCAGAATACTTCATATTAACACGTGGCGACGCCTCATTTGATAGTAAAATAAATATTAAAATATCAATTAAAATTAACTATTAATATTGGAACTAAATTTAGTAAATTCCAACATATAAATAGAAAATTTAATTAATATTTAATATTTTAATTTACACTTGTTTATTTTTAAGTGGGCAAAATTTAGTCGGCAACAGCTATAATTGAGAAGTCTTTGTTTCTCTTATTCTAATTTTATCATCTCCGGTGGAATTTTTTTTGAAAGAATTAATTATTCTCTTCTTCTTTCAAGCAAAGTGAAATAAATATTATGGGGAGCGCTCTTTTATCAACTTTATATTATATTAAGGTCCATTTGGATGAATGTTAAAAAAAGTGTTTGTCGAGTCATGCTTTTTATAATAGATTTTTTTTAGCTAAATAATTTTGTATTTGGATGCAATAATTAAAAGTACTTTAAAATGTATTTTTAATTGAAGCTTTTCTAGATAGCTTTTCAAAAAGCTACTCTTTGACTTTTCTTTTTCCTCTAGCTTTTGCATTTGTTTTTTTTAAATTCATCCGAACACAATTTGTTTTTCATTGAAGTATTTTTTTTTCAAATAATAAGTGTTTTCTTTTGAACAACGGGCTCTAAATCTCTATAAGCTTTGTATCATATCGAGCACAACTTAAGCAATTGACCGCTAAAATAAATGCTTTTAGTTTGAAAATTTAACAAACTAACATTCATCATTTCTATTGTCACCTCTCTCTCACTCCTTTTTTTTTTTTTTTCAAATTTTGTTCTATTTTATATTTTTATTTATTTTTATTAAGAAATAATTTTATATGAAATTGATTTTTTTTAACTTTTCATGAATAATCATGGTTAAGAGGAATGTCCATTTGCATAGAGAATTTAGCAGAAAATAAATTTTATAGTATTAAAATTTAATTATTTAATTAAATTATCTCTTATTTTTTTAATACACACGTCGAATGTGCCTGATACATTAATTATTATTATTTTGGAAAAGCCCTGAAATATGCATCCGTAACTAGGCCCATAAATGCAATATGTCAAGGCATAATGCTTTAATTCTGATAAGCCCAATTGACACTACAAGGGATCTCATCACGGACTAAAATACAACTACAACGAGACTTTGAAATTTGTCAATCAGGCTTGTATATATACCATCAAGTTTATCGAGGTCAAAGAAGGTAAATTAACATTGTCTAAGTTTAATTCAACTTTGAATTGAACTCTAAATCTCGAACTTCATATTCAAATGGTTTATTCAAAATGCATCCTCAAATTTTTTAATACAGAAACATGATAACTTGCACTTACTCATACCAAAAAGAAAAGAAAATCACACACAAATTTTCTCCCTTATTCTATTTTGACCAAATACTAGAAATTGGGATGACACCAAAATTCAAGGGCATATGACAGGAAGACAAAATAAAAAATAAAAAAAATGGGAAAATTACTTGTGGCGCCAGTGTGGCGTTTTGTGGAAGCTAGTCAACAAAAGATCAAAATAAAAGGGAAACTGTATTACGACGATGACGATGATGATAAAGCAAGTGACGGCATAGACCGGGAAGGCAGCGTATTTCAATTGCTCCTTGAACACAAAAGAATGCCCCGCGCAGAACGATATCAACATAGCCGCTAGGCAGACGAACATAGACGTAAGCCCTACTACAAACTTCCTCGGTAGCTCATTTCCGAAGTCTATCGATTGATACCTGAAATCGCGTCAGCAACTTCATGAGAAATTTTGGTTTTTTTTCTAGATATTAATAAATTAATCTTAATTTTTATATTTTTTTGGGCAATACTGGTACTATTATTGCTACTGTTACTATTGTTATTACTTACTTTGAGATGAGAACCGCGAGGAACATGATAACCGATAAGATGGAGAAGCACAAGCCTACAAGGGAAGAGATGGCGAATGTGGTGAAGGCCGGCGTCTCTCCCAATCTAGGGGTTACCGGTGTTTTCATCGATTCCCCCGGGGACGAATGAGGCGGTGGCGAATGCTACCGTCGCGAAGAGCCCCGCTACAACGGAGAAGGAATTGGAATTACGACTTAGCCATTGGCTGCCCTTATCCAACAGATCCTTGTGGGTTCTTTTGAATACATCGTTCGGGTTTTCTCCGTTATTGTTGTACCGTGCAAAAAAATGCTCGGGCATCGAGTTTTCCACAAGCTGCACTCGTTCAGTTAAATCAGTCATGGCTGATAATAATACGTATTGATTAACGATATAGTTTTAATATTTTATAATGACGCATAACACCACTACATAACTTTAGTGGTTTTGGGCCAATGATGCTTTGGTCCAGTGGTTAGAAATGAGGCCCCAACATTCTTTATGCATGCAAGTTTGGGTTCGAGTTCACCGAACGCGCGTGGGTTGTTTGTCGTCCAATGCATATGAATTTGTTGTATATTATTTCTTTTATAATCTATTTGTTATTAGTTATAAGGGGTAATTATGAAAATCTCCCCTGTGGTTGGGGCCAAATCCGATGGCCTCCCCTGAAGTATATGCAATTACATCTACGTACCTTGAGACGTTTTGTTTTTATGAAAAGACTTATTTGCCCATAGTTTAAAAAAATCGAAAAAAAAAGAGAGAATTGAAATGAACAATGATCACAATATCAGAGGTAATCACATATATTTGAGGTGAGGTCGTCGTATTCAGGCCTAATCTCAGGTGAGGTTTTTATAATTATCCCTAGTTATTATTTGGTGACTTTTGTTGGAAAAGACACAAGGTCGTACCTCATACCACCTTCTTTCCCATTGCATTTGCAATGCATCACCTGGGACGTACCACCGCTGATCCTCTTTTAGCGTGGCTGCTAGATGTAAAGCACTGTTGCCTTGGTTGTCCCTCTTGCTAAATATCATCTCTCTCATTTTCAGGCCGTGTAAGTAATTAAAAACATCGTACCGTTTGTTTTCAACAGCAAGCAGAAGTACATTCTTTTTCTCATTATTGGTGTCGTAAATGGCCATTTGAAATCGTTCGAAAATCTCTTTCACGATTTCGGTTATGCCATTCTTTGCTGCAGTGAGTATCGGTGTTTCCCTCTTTTTCATAGTATCCAATTCTCTCTCAACGAACTTCCCTGCAAAAGCAATGCCACCTAATTCAGTTATCTGGATAATTACCAAAACCCCCCTGAGGTTTGCATAAATTATAAAAAGCCCCCACTTGGGGAGTTTCGTGTAATTGAAACAACTAATGGCTTGTGTTATTTGTAAGAAAGGAGAAGACGTTATGGGTGATAATTACCAAACCCCCCATGAGGTTCACCTAAATACAAAAAGCCCCCTCCAGAGGGGCTTCCTGTAACTGGTGCAACTAAGAGCTTGTGTTACTTGTAAGAAAGAAGAAGATGTCAAGGGTGGTAATTATTATTTTGATTTGATCGTACGTGTGTGTTCTTACCTTCTACGATGGTCCCATTGTTGTGCTTGTCTTCGTTCTTTTGATTTTGTTGTGATGAGTTATCGACTGCGGGAGGTGTCGACGAGCCTTCGGGGCTCGTATTCTTGGTGGAAGCATCATGATTCCTTCCATTGTCTTCATAGCTATACGGGACAAGTTTGTAAAGAAGTTCTCTTAAAATCTGGTGTGACCAGACATTCATTTCCTTAGTCTTTCTCATCTTTTCTATTTGAGGTTCTTTTCCTATATATGACACGACATGTAAGGGATAGGAAAAAATTATTAATTCAAATAATTAATATTAATGAATTATGACAGCATTAATTTGGAGTATTATAAGCTAGTTACCGAGGCAAATGATCCACAAAATTGCTTTTGATGCACATTTGAGACATGAGCCGACGAGTTTGAGCATCATTTTGAACAAACGTTTGGGGCCATCATGGTGAGGTTTTGGTACGCTTGGCCCTTGTTTTCAACAAAATTAAAAGTATATGTGAATTAAAATGTAGGTTATTGATACACTTTTTTAAACTAACATTTGATACAATTATTATTTTTTTATAAAAAAAAGTGACTAAATGCATCAATACTTGGTCAAATTTTTTAAAATTAGGAGAAGGAAAATACAAATATTTGAATACTTACTTTGCCCTGCTATTCGATATGGAATGCAATCTACCCAGGTTTGCTGTTTCTCGCGGGCCAATTCATAAGATGATTCCCACTCCAACTCGTCAACACGTACACCTTAAAAAAGGATATTTAAATGATTTCACAAGGTAATGTACTAATTACTTGATTAGTTAGTATAGATCTTATATTACATTTATAAATACATGATACAAGTATTAGTGGACAGTTAAAATAAAAATTTCCTTGCCTCATCTCAACCAACCATCAATTCACATTTTATGCATCAGTGTCAGTTCAAGAAAAGGTCCAAACTGATAATGGATTAATCTTGATTGAACCAAATCTGATCAAACTAAAATTTAAGGGAAAATGCAATTTCATCTTGTAAATGTAAACATCTTGGGTTTTAGTCCTTTCATTTGTAATGTTTTGATTTTTGTCTTTTAAGTTTTTAAAATTTACAATTTTAGGGTTATTTTTGCTAGAATTTCAAATTTCAATGACACGCATCAACAATCTTGTGTCTACGTGAACAATGTCTCGTCAGTAACTTGAGATTCCAACAAAAATGAAATCCAAATTGCCCCATTTAAAATTTTACAGGACGAAAACTCAAATAATGTAAATAAAAATACGGCAACTTATAGAATGAAATATGCATTTGCCAAAATTTATTAGTCACCTCATACGACAAAACTAACAAAGATACTCACAGTGGTAAATGATTCTATCTAGCCATCCCTCTATGTGAGTTCCACTTCTGAAGGCATAAGGCATGTTTGCCAGAACATGGAGCGGCGAGAATCCCTTCTCGTTGACCGAGTACGCGAGCTTGGGATAGCGATGAATTATTTCAAACGCCATATCTGGCGAGAAATAAACATAAGACAACAAATTGTTTTGCGCAATGTTTTTGCTGACAAATTAGAGCTGTTTGGATGGAATTTTTTAAAGAGTAAATATTTATTTTTTTGACGAAAAAATACTACAGAGTAAAAAAAAAAAATTATGTTCGGATGGACTTTTAGAAAAAAGTACAAGCCAAAGTAAAAAATCCAAAAAGACGTTTTTTTTTAAGAAGCTACTCAAAGTAGCCTCAAATAAAAATATTTTTAATTTTTTTAGGAGCTACTCAGAGTAGTTTTAAATAAAAATACTTTTAATTATTGTATCCAAACACAAAATTATGTGATTTTAAAAAAAAACTCTATTATAAAAAGCACTAATCGAGAAGCACTTTTTTAAATACATCCAACGAGTCTTAATTTATAATCACATAACAAATAATGTGATCAATGATGCTAGTTAATAGTGCGAGCCACGTATTCATTTGACTTCAACATTATCCGCACACAGACGCATGTGCATATATATATATATATAATATTGTTAATTTTGTTTGACTCCTTGATTAATCTAATTTTGTTTTAATTTCTTTTAATTACTTTACTATAAACAAGTACATTTCCAACTTTAACGTCCTAACTTCTTGCATTGACAGTACTACAAATAAATTAGATCATCAATATAAAACGTGCATTGTTGCTAAAAAATTCAAAGAAATAGATAGAAATTAGGGATAATATGTAAGTGACAATGTAATAGTTGCTAATTGTATTCAATGACAAAAGAATTTGTTTTATCACAAATATTATTTTGACAATGCCAATAGTGATATCATTATTGACAATTGGTACCACCTTGTAGTATAACTATTTAGTGATAACAAAAATCTTATCGCAAAATTATAATAACAATTTTGTGTTGCTGCTACCTAAGGGGTATAACTAATTGTTGATAATAACAATTAAAATATTTAAACAATATTATAACAAAATAAAAAGTATTATGGTTGAATGAATTTAATTTGTGATAAAATATCAAGTGTTATCATAATTTTCATATGATCGCTATTATTTTTTCCTGCTGTCATTTTCGATCCATAACCTTATGAATCAAAGTCAACTAAACACATTTTCTTTTTACTAATTTTCACTTGAAAATATCATTAATTTATTTCCCAATATTAGACATTTCATTCCCATCACTACAACAAAAAATGTACATTTCCCTGTAATAATAAATGAAGACGAAACGAGTAATTTTCATTCGCATTTTCTGCTAACATTATCGTATCGTATCTTCGACTATATTTACCAATTGACACCCGATGAATGCGATAGAAGAAGATGCTATATGATTATATAGCAGAGAATTTGAACTGATTAATTTAAGCCTCACCGTAGTATTGTCTGGAGATGGCTGTATGAAGAATGGTCTCTCCATCGCCTCTCCGCCCATATATCTGCCCCTTCTCTTTACTACAGAATCCATGCAGACAAAGGAACGCCTCCTTGTTGCCGTAGTGGGCCGCCTGAAAGAACGGGGTCTCCGACTGTTTGTTGCGCCTGCTGATGAGTTCCCATATTGTAGTTAACCAAGTTGAGTTCGAACTAAATTTCAAATTTTATCGAACCAAAAAAAGGTGTTCAAACTTGATTTCTTAAGCTTAGCAATAACAAATTGAGCTTTTTACTATTGAACTCGAGTTAAGTATCGAGAATTTTGGTTCGTTTTTCAACCTTACCTGCCAATGAGTTCCGGGTCCGCCTCGGCGATGTCACGGCAGATGATGGCGTTGCCCTGGAACGCCGCCAGGTGGAGCGCCGTGTCGCCATCGTTGTTGGGCGTCCCGAGCGCGGCGGAGTTCCCGCGGGAGACTATGGCGTCGATGAGCCTCTTGACCACGACGTCTTCGCCCTCGGTTATGGCGAAGCCGATGGTGGTGTCGCCGTTCTCGGTGATCCTGGTTTGGTGGGCCACGGGGTCGTATTGCCAGTAAATTTCTACGACTCGGTCCCATTCGCTGTAAGAGGCGTTCACGAACAGCTCTTTCCTGATCTTGTCCTCGTTTATCACTTCTACACCATGTAGTTCGATAAAATCGGCCATTTTTTTTTTCTGCGTTTTCTTGGTTTTGTGGGTGCTTGTATTGGAGGAAGAGGGTGGTGAGATATATATAAGGCAGAAGGAAAGTAGTAAGAGTAATTGAGAATAGAGTATTTGGATGTCTTTACTCTTTCATCTTTTATTCCTGCACTTTTTCTTTTTTCTTTTTTAACTATTGAATGAGCAAAGTATATATTCATTCACTAATCAGACCTGTCTTAACCAAATCAATATTAATCAAGTGGCAAGTGTTAATAGGGAGAGTGATTAATTATTTGACTGCAATTATAATCATATTTACTATATGATAGGTTGTATTCAACCAAGTTTAATAATCTTGGAATTCATTTTTTTGAGTTGAGCATGACATTTTTGAGATTTTCATTACGTTCTGTTTGAATATGTAACACTTTCCTTTTTCTTTTTCAACCACTACGCTATGCGATCCAGATATTTAAAAATGAATAATTGTATTCTATCATGGATCTGAAGCTCAATCTTCTGGCTTGTTAAGCGTGATTGCCAACCCCGAAATTGCATTACATGTTTTTTTTTTTTTTCCGATCAACCAGAAATTGCATTACTAAATGTTCGAAAATGCTAACAAAATTCAAATAGATGAAATTTAACTAGCCCCTAAACTTACTTTTTTCTTTTTACAATAGCCCCCTAAATTACTAGTTTAGTATTTCGCGATTATTTTCAATTTACTGATTTGTCTGGCCAAAGATTTCATGAGTTTCTTGAAATTTCCCTACCGCTAAGATTATTTAAATGAGTTGGGATAACACTTGAACTGAAGACCTTTTTTTGTGGTCGTACTTTGATACTATATTAAGTTATGACTTTATCAAGAAAATTTGAACTGTTGAAAAAGAGATTAAATCTTTAAATTTCTAACAAACAATTTGATGAAAATTGAATACATGACTTAACATGGGATTGACAGGTCCAATGTAGGGCGAAAATTCTGTTGGCATCCTTGCAGCTTTGTAGTTTATATTACACTTAGTCTCTTTTTGGCATCCCCTCACGTTACTCACACCATCGGATGCAAAGTTGGCTTATCCATGAATTTGTGAGTTTGGAAATTAATTAAAGGAAAGGCTGGGTTTTTTTGATCCTGTGATGGTTCATTAATTTCGTTGGACTTTCTTCAAGGCATGTCATCTTTTAGGAATTAAATACAAAATAACACATATGTTATACAAATAAAATACATTTATTTATTCGTACATTAATATATATATAAGGGATAATTACTCAGACCACCCCTGAGGTTTGGCCTAATTACAAATAACACCCTCTTGTATCGAAAATTACCGATACCCCCCTAAGTTTTGTGGATTTGTTTGTAAGATAGACGGAAATAATAAATATCATTTTTATCCCTTAAATATTTGAAATATTTTTTTATTTAAAAAATAAAAAAATAATTATAAAATTGAATTGACCAAAATACCCTTTATTGACAAAAAAATTACCATCGATCTCTCAAATAAAACCCTAACTTAACCCCCCCACCCCACCCCACCCCCCCGGCCTCTCTCTTCCCCTCCCTCCCCATCTCTCTGTCTCTCTCCCCCGTCTCCCACCCTCCCCCCCAGCCTCTCTCTCCCCCTCCCTCCCCATCTCTCTCTTTCTCGCCCTTCCCCCCTCTGTATGTCTCTCTCACGCTCAGCGGCGGCGGCGGAGGCGAAGCAGGGCGAGCAGCGGCGGCGGAGGCAGAGGACGGGCTGCAGCAGCAGCGGCGGCGGAGGCGAAGCAAGACGAGCAGCAGCAGCGGCGGAGGCAGAGGACGGGCTGCAGCAGCGGCGGCGGAGGCAGAAGACGGTGGATCTCTTGCCCCTCTCTCTCGATCTCTCTCTCCCTCCCTCCTCTGAATCTCTCTCTCCCTCCCTCCTCTGAATCTCTCTCTCCCTCTCCCTCTACCTCTAGATCTCTTTCGCAGCGGCGGATAGGTGGCCGGCGGCGGCGGCCGGGGGCAAGGGGGAATGTTTGTGTATATATATATATTTATGTATATATGTATGTGTGTGTATATTTAACAAAAATATTACATTAACCCCCTTGATATTGTACATAATTTTCATAAAATCCCTCAAATAATGATATTATTTACCATAAACACCCTCAAGGGTAAATAAGTCAATTCATATTTGTTTAAATTGCATTCCCGCCTTCAAAAGGGTAATTTCGGAAGATCACGTTGGAGGGCAAACGTTGACTGTTAGTCAACTTAACGGAGGGTGAAAATTGTAAGACGGCAACAAAACTCAGGGGGGTATCGGTAAGTTTCGATACAAGGGGGTGTTATTTGTAATTAGGCCAAACCTCAGGGGTGGTCTGAGTAATTATCCCTATATATAAATATATGTGTATTAATATGAATCCTAACTTCAAAATAGAGGTGCCTTTTTTTTTTTGTTTATTTTAATCAACAATTTATCTGATTATTCTTTTCATCTCACAATAATATATATATATATTTTTATTTCCAAGTGTTTCTATTCCATAAAATATTTATGTCGAGAATGTCCTTTAATTTTTTTTTTCCCAAAACATTAATCATATTTCATTTTTTATCTGTAGAAAAAGAATCATAGTATTTTTCTTTACCATCTTCTTGTGACCTTTGTCTATGACAGTGATTTAGAATATTATTTGGCAGCGTCTTTATTCTTTAAGCACTCCACTTTTATCTATTCACAAGCTAAGTATACATTCACAAGTTAGGAATTCATTTTGATTTCAACTTGCTACTTTGAATATATCACTAATAAATGGCATTTTATTTTTGCATTAAACGCTTGATACACATCATAATTAATCTATATATATACATATATATATTTATATATATGTTCTGTCAGGGCATTCATGCATGATTCAATTTTCACCAAATGCTAAAATGGTTAATAAGAGAAAAGGGCTAATCGCTATATTCGAGAAGTCTTTGTTATGGGGGAAAAAAGGAAAAATGAAATAGATATTATGGGGAGCGCTCTTTTATCAACTTTATGTTATACTAAGGACCGGTGTTGATAAATTTTAAAAAAAGGTGTTTGTCAAGCCATGCTTTTTATATTAGGGTTTTTTAAGCTAAATAATTTTGTATTTGGATATAGTAATTAAAAATATTTTAAAATGTGTTTTTAGTCCAAGTACAATTTTTTTTTCATGAAAGTATTTTTTTTTTGAAAAATAAGTGTTTCTCTTTGGAAAAATAGGCTCTAAATTATCTACAAGCTTTGTATCATGTCGAGCTCAACTTAAGCAATTGGCCGCTAAAATATGTGCTTTTATTTTGAAAATCTTACAGACTAACTTTCACCAAAATATAGGATTAATTATGAAAAACCTCATGAGATCAGATCGATCTCCACGAAAACTCTCGTCATAGAAAAATTTACAAGTATTTTATCATATCTGGTTCTATATATATTGCAAATACCCACCGAGCATGATGGGGGTATTCTTTATTTTTTATACCAAAATGGGCCTTCTGAAAATCAATTCTTTTTCTTTTCTTTCTTTTTTAACTAACCTTATGGTTGCATTTGAAAGCGACGTATGATTGTGTGTAATAATAAAATCATGCGATACATATATCATAAATTTATTATCAATTTATTACAATATTTGATTTATTTGGTGACAAGTGTTATTTTTTGAGATATCTTCCCTAGAATATTTGATATTGTCTTATTTTCAATATGGATTAGAAATAAATTACCGAAAGACCTTAAATTTTAGGCCCCATCATTATAATGAATTGATCCTGATAAGCCCAATTGGCATTACAACATGAGGGAGATCTCAACATGGGCCAAAATACTACTATAACGAGGCTTTGAATTATGTGTGATATCTTTATTCTTTAAGTACTATATTATACGCTTCGTGTAATAGTGGAATAGTAAAGATTTGTCGACAAAACGGGTGGTCAAAGGGACAAATTTGTAATTTTGTTTGAGTCAGCTTGCAAAAATTTGCAAGAGGTTAATTAACTTAATTTCACCCCCTAGTCATGAGATTATAATAGTCCATAATAGATGCTAACGTATCGGGTTTGAAGCTAATAGATGCTGTTACAACAAAAAGAATGTAATGAATCAAAAATGCTATGTCGGTTCACGCTATCAGCCCTAGGCCCCTAGTTTTGCCTATTAGTTCAAATCAAACGTGGCCTAAATGAATCGAGTCGAACTAAATTAAAAGGGTTGTTTGTGAGGATTTGGATATCATGGCTAGTGTTTCAACAAGTTTATGGTGTTCAAAGAATGTGAATTATCTTTGTCTAATTAGTTTAATTTTAATTTTCAATTGATGTGATTTTAAATATTTAACTCTAAATTTCGAAGTTCATACTGAAATGTTTTATTTCAAAATGCATCCTTAAGTTTTTAATTCAACCAAACTTTATTAGTTCTTTTTAGATTTTTCTTTGCTTTTTTTGAATGAATCATCATCAAATATCAATTGATATCAACAACTATACATGAACATCAACCATCATCAAGTATTTATTAATCGACATCAACAATTTGTTAATAAATCAACACATGAACTACTATATATATATATATATATATATATATATATAGTAGATTAAAAGCCCACACTTTTTTTTTTTAAAATCCTGTTTTTGAGCTAAAACTAGAAGTTGGGATGCATAAGTCCTTTGCGCCAGCATGGCATTTTGTTGAAATTTATCATCAATAAAAGATCAAATAAATATGGAAACTGTGTGGCAATGACTCGGACGAAGACGAAGCAAATTAGGGCGTAGACAGGGAACGTAACGTACTTCGGTTGCTTATTAAACGCAAGAGCATTCCCTGCGCAAAACGATATCAGCATAGCAGTTATAGACATGAACATAGTCGTCACCCCAGCCAAAAACTTCTCCATTAGCCCCCGGCTAAAGTATACGGATTGATACCTGCATAAAAAGTATACATGATAATAATAATAATAATAATAATAATAATAATAATAATAATAATAATAATAATGAACAAATTGCACGAGTTATTCGGCATTAATTAATTAATGCATACTTTGACATTAGAACCGCAAGGAACACGATGACCGATAAGATGGAGAAGCCTAAGCCAGCAAGGGAAGAGATGGCATATATGCTGAACTCTGTGTTTTGAAGTTTGTGGTTACCGGTATCTTCTTTGACTCCCCCCGAAGTGAGCGAGTTGGTCGCGAACGCCACTGTTGCAATAACCCCTGTGTTTGCATAAATTTCTTCCGGCCGCGCCGAAGTGGCCGCTCAGGGTTCGAACCGGCCGAGTTCGATGGGAAAACAGCCGATTTGAAGTGAGCTTCTTCGTGTTCGGGTGCGGGCGTGCCAGTGTGCAAGAGCACACAAGTGGAAGTCTTGTGGTTCAGAGTGAATGTGAGGTGGTTCGAAATGGAATTAGTGTGAATCGAAATGAAACAGTGATGCGCCTAAGACTTCTATCTGAAAAGCGATTGAATTGGAGTAGGCAAACACTACCCCTGAGGTTCTACTTGCCTACAACTGAATGTAGGACTTAATAATTTAGCACTCTCAAAAATCGAAAAGGGTCAGAAAGTTTAAATCGAAGAGGAAATAAATTCGAAGACGATAGCTACTCGCCAAATGGACTTTACAGGACTCGACTACAAACACACGCATTGATGACTCGGGCCATATCTATGACAGAGATGCATTGAGCAGTCCCTAAGAACTCTAGCTACAAATCGGCCACATTGATGACTCCGGCCATATCTACCTGTATATGTCTTCAAAGGCTGTTCACTCCGACGAGCATTGATTGACTCCGTCTGTACTCCTCTTCATGCATGCGCTCGATATGAATGCTGGGTACCACTCCGCCGCATTGATATCTCACCTCGAACCGGGCCCAATCCGAGTGAGTGATGGCTACGACTTCGTGACGTTATGGAATGAGTGCATTGATATCCTCACTTCGAGCCGAATGAGGTATGGCTACAAACACCCCGTAGCGGTTTTCTACCTACTTGAACTAAAGCTATTCTTTGTTCATTTAAGCTAAGAAATCAGAGAAGTGTGGACTTCTTGATTGAGAAAAGTGTTGTTGTAGTTGATTGATTGACGTTGTGTGTGTCAAATGAAGAATCCGGCTCCTTTTATAGACTTCAAACTTGCAACTGCCTTCCTTTATTCTTGGAGCTGGAAATGATTTATTCAAACATGGCCAAAAGATGAATGGTCGGCCTTATTCCTAGAAGTGGCAATTGCTGCCATCTTTATTCAAATTTCAAATATTTGCACCATATGGCCTTTATTTTAGGCATGTGCAAGTATAACAATGCCTATTTTTAGTCATTCTGTTATTCTCCATCTAACAACCCCTAGAAGTAAGGGATTTGATTTTGACTTTATTATTATATTTAATTTATTTTATATTTTTGGCCGACTGGGCCATGGGCCGCGATTTCATTCCGGCCTGGGCCTCCAACATGGGCTCTGTGGACGCGTCGAAGTGGCCTGGGCCAAATTAATTTATTTCGGCGTGGCGAAAAGGACTAAAATCAGCCCACTCCGAATTTATACAAAAATTCATTTTTGGGCTCAAACACCCTGCCACCGTCAAGTAGGCCTTGGAAGTGTCATATAGCCATTTGCTGCCATTATTCAACAGCTCTTTGTGGCTTCCTTTGAATACGTCGTCCGGGGTTTCCCCGTTAT
Organism: Petrea volubilis; assembly: GCA_026212405.1. Taxonomy (NCBI): domain Eukaryota; kingdom Viridiplantae; phylum Streptophyta; class Magnoliopsida; order Lamiales; family Verbenaceae; genus Petrea; species Petrea volubilis. Next base: position 1,295,730 of record CM047876.1, on the reverse strand, counting down.
GGTTGTACCTTGCAAAGAAATGCTCGGGCATCGACTTTTTCACAAACTGCATGCACCCGTATAAGAAAAATATATATGCATTAAGTGATAATATTAAAATATTAAAATTTTATACACACCACACAATGTAACTATAGGGATGTTTTTGTTGAGTTTTGTGCTAATTAAGTTATGTGCGAATTATTGTCATTAATTTAAAATATTCTCTCCGTCCCATATTAATTGTCGTTTTAGAATTTTTTTTTTGTCCCATAATATATGTCGTTCTCACATATCAAGAAGAAATTTATTAATTTTTTCCTAATATACTCTTAGAATTTAATTAATATCTTATGCAAATTTCTAAAAAGAAAAATTAGCAATTTATTAATTATGGGTGACTCAATTCCTAAAAAATCTCCCAACAACACTAATTGTCTTTCAATATTCCATATTAATGGATACTTTCATTATGAAAATCATTGGAAAGAGATAAATGGTTGATGAAAGAGAGATTAGTGGCGTAATTTACTAAAAGGGTATTTTGGTCAAATAATTTATAATTAATGTTCTTAATATATTTTCTTAATTCTTGTGCATAACCCCAAAACGACAAATAATATGGGACGGAGGGAGTATGAAAAGTTTAGTCTCTTTAACTTTCATAGGGACATGGAAGAATTAGTCTCTCCAAATTCTTCCTTGAAATATAAAAAGTTAGGTTCTTTGGTTTTCTAATTTATTTTTTTTTTGGTCAGGAGGAAGTCCACTATTACAATGCTTCCTCAGCAGTGGTTAGGTTCTTTGGTTTTCTAATTTATGAGTTGTTAATAAGTACTCTAGAATTATCTAAAGCTCCCTATAAATAGTTGGTGATTTGTGTTCCTAAATGTGAGACAACTAAGTTGTATTGTGAGAGTTTAGATACCAAATATTGTCTCTCCAAGAATTCCCAATATTTTGTTTGTTCTTGGTTGCTTGTCTGCTTAATTTGTTTTTCTATTCTTCTATTTATTTTTTGTCTCCACAGTTTTCACCCAAAAATCTTTAGCCATGTGAGTTTGGGTTCGAGCCCATCGAAAAGCGTGTAGGTTATTCATCTCACGTATGATAGTTTGTTTTATAAATAAATAAATATATATATATATATATATATATATATTGTTTCTTTGGGGTCATACCTCATACCACCTCCTTTCCCATTCCATTTGAAATGCAGCACCTGGGACGTACCAGGTGGAATTCTCATTTAGCATGGCAGCAAGATGTAAAGCACTGTTGCCTTGGTTGTCCCTCTCCCTGAATATGGTGTCTCTCATTCCAATTTGCAGGTTGTGTAAGTAATTAAAAACATCAACCTGCCTATTTTCAACTGCAAGCAAAAGTACATTCTTATTCTCAGTGTTGGTGTCGTAAATGGCCACTTGGATTCGCTCAAAAACCTCTTTCACGATTTCAATTACGCCATTCTTTGCTGCAACAAGAATGGGTGTTTCCCGCTTTCTCATAGTATCCAATTCATTCTCTATGAAGATCCCTGCAAAATTATTATTTACCAAAATTATATATATGCCACCTAATTTGGATATCGGGATAGTTACCAAAATGATGCCTCTATTGAAATTATGCACTATTGCAGTTACCCCTGACCTGACATTAACACAGAGGAGCTTCCTATAATTGGAACATCTAATATAATTAACAGCTAGCATTGTTTGCAAGACAGAAGCAAACATCAAAATCAGTAACGTAGTTGTAACTGATCAATTTTATTATATTTTGTTGTTACCTTTTACAATGGTCCCTTGGTTGTGCTTGCCTTCGTTCATTTGATTTTCTGCTTGTAATGAATTATCAGCATTCGCGGGAGGTGTCGATGAGCCTTCGGCGCTGATATTCTCGGTGGAAGTATAACGATTCCTTCCATTGTCTTCATAGCTATCCGAGACAAGTTTGTTAAGAAGTTCTCTTAAAATCTGGCGTGACCAGACATTCATTTCCTTAGTCTTTCTCATCTTTCCTATTTGAGGTTCTTTTCCTATTTATGACATCACATGTAAGGGATAGGAAAAAATTATTAATTCAAGTAATTAATATTAATGAATTATAACAGCATTAATTTGGAGTATTAGCTAGTATACCCAAGCAAATGATCCACAAAACTGCTTTTGATGCACATTTGAGACATGGGCCGACGAGTTTGAGCATCATTTTGAACATACGTTTGGCGCCATCACGGTGAGGTTTTGGGTACGCTTGGCCCTTGTTTTCAACAAAATTAAAAGTATATGTCGGATATCGTAATTTGAAATTCACAAAGTGCAGTTGACACGTAAAAATCTTCCATAATTTTACTTATATTCACCTAAAACTAAATTTGATGTAAAAAGTATGTATGAATTTTTTCAAAAACCGGTTGAATTTGGGATATGAATTTGAGAAATAAACTCAAAATAGAGATTTAGAATGACATTCTACTGAAAGGAAAATAATAATAATAAAAAAAAGAAACATGATGAATTTGCTATGAAGATTTGTTGTAATCTTGGTGCATGATACTAAATGCACACCATTTAATCCCTAGAAAATGACTTTAGAAACAAAGTGACTTTAAAAATATATGTATTCTTCAATTTTGCCACAGGTAAGGTAATTCTTCTCATGGGATTCAATTTTACCTTGATTTTAAAATAAGATTCAACATCTTATAATCTCCTAAAACGTCTTATAAAATTTAGGAGCTTATAAGATATTTGAAATAATTACCTTAGCCAAGCATTCTCTTAATGCAGGTTATTGATACACTTTTTTAACTAACATTGATAAATTATTATTATTTTTTTATGAAAAAAAGTGACTAAATGCATCAATACTTGGTCAAATTTTTAAAATTACGAGAAGGAAAATACAAATATTTGAATACTTACTTTGCCCTCCTATTCGACATGGACTGCAATCTACGCAGGTTTGATGTTTCTCGCTGGCCAATTCATAATATGGTTCCCTCTCCAACTTGTCAACACATACACCTTAAAATGGATATTTAAATGATTTCCTTGCCTCATCTCAACCAACCATCAATTCACATTTTATGCATCAGTGTATCATGATGAAAGGTCCGAACTGATAATGGACTAATCTTGATTGAACCAAATCTGATCAAACTAAAATTTAAGGGAAAATGCAATTTCATCTTGTAAATGTACACATCTTGGGTTTTAGTCCTTTCATTTGTAATGTTTTGATTTTTGTCTTGTAAGTTTTTAAAATTTACAATTTTTGTGTTATTTTTGCTAGAATTTCAAATTCACTGATACACATCAACAATCTTGTGTCTATGTGAACAATGTCTTGTCAGTAACTTGAGATTCCAACAAAAATGAAATCCAAATTGCCCCATTTAAAATTTTACAGGACGAAAACTCATATAATGTAAATGAAAATACGGCAACTTATATAATGAAATTTGCATTTGCCAAAATTTATTAGTCACCTCTTACGACAAAACTAAAAAAGATTACTCACAGTAGTAAATGATTCTATCTAGCCATCCCTCTATGTGAGTTCCACTTCTGAAGGCATAAGGCATGTTTGCCAGAACGTGGAGCGGCGAGAATCCCTTCTCGTTGACCGAGTACGCGAGCTTGGGATAGCAATGAATTATTTCAAACGCCATATCTGGCGAGAAATAAACATAAGACAACAAATTGTTTAAACAATGTTTTTCCTGATAAATTAGAGCCCGTTTGAATGAATTTTTTAAGAGTAAATATTTATTTTTTTGCAAAAAAAATACTACAGAATAAAAAAAAAATGTGTTTCGGATGGACTTTTAGAAAAAAATACAAGCCAAAGTAAAAATCCCAAAAAGAGGTTTTTTTTAAAGAAGCTACTCCCCTCAAATAAAATTGGTTTTAATTTTTTTAGGAGCTACTCAGAGTAGTTTTAAATAAAAATACTTTTAATTATTGTATTCAAACACAAAATTATTTGACTTTTTTTAAAAAAACTCTATTGTAAAAAATACTATTCAAGAAACACTTTTTTAAATACATCCAAACAAGTCATTAATTTATGATCACATAACAAATAATGTGATCAATGATGCTAGTTAATAGCGCGAGCCACGTATTCATTTGACTTCAACATTATCCGCACACAGACGCATGCGCATATATATCTATACTATTATATATAATATCGTTAATTTGTTTGACTCCTTGATTAATCTAATTTTGTTTTAATTTCTTTTAATTACTTTACTATAAACAAGTACATTTCCAACTTTGAGGTCCTAACTTCTTGCATTGACAATACTATAAATAAGTTAGATCATCAATACAAAACGTGCATTGTTGCTAAAAAATTCAAAGAAATAGATAGAAATTAGGGATACTATGTAAGTGACAATGCAATAGTTGCTAATTGTATTCAATGACAAAAGAATTTATTTTATCACAATATATTTTTGACAATGCCAATAGTGATATCATTATTGACAATTGGTACACCTTGTAGTATAACTATTTAGTGATCAACAAAAATCTTATCGCAAAATTATAATAACAATTTTGTATCAACAAAATTATTGCTCTAGCTAGGGGTATAACTAATTGTTGATAGTAACAATTAAAATATTTACACAATATTATAACAAAATAAAAAGTATTATGGTTGAATGAATTTAATTCGTGATAAAATATCAAGTGTTATCATAATTTTCATATAATCGCTATTATTTTTTCCTGCTGTCATTTTCGACCCATAACCTTATGAATCAAAGTCAACTAAACACATTTTCTTTTTACTAATTTTCATTTGAAACTATCATTAATTATTCCCAATATTAGACATTTCATTCCCATCACTACAACAAAAAATGTACATTTCCCTGTAATAATAATGAAGACGACACGAATAATTTTCATTCGCATTTTCTACTAACATTATCGTATCGTATCTACGACTATATTACCAATTCACGCCCGATGAATGCGGTAGAAGAAGATGCTATATGATTATATAGCAGAGAATTTGAACGGATTAATTTAAGCCTCACCATAGTATTGTCTGGAGATGGCTGTATGAAGAATGGTCTCTCCATCGCCTCTCCGCCCATATATCTGCCCCTTCTCGTCATACAGAATCTACGCAGACAAAGGAAGGCCTCCTTTTTGCCGTAGTGGACGGCCAGAAAGAACGGGGGTCTCAGACTGTTTGTTCCGCCTGCGATGAGTTCCCATATATTAATTAATCAAGTCGAGTTTCAAGCTGAACTTCAAATTTTATGAACCGAAAAAATGTATTAGCTTGGATTGTTAAGCTCAACAATAACAAACCGAGCTTTTTAGGATTGATCTTGAATTGAGCAGCAAGTAGTTGATCCATTTTTCAACCTTACCTGCTGATGAGTTCCGCGTCCTTCGTGCGATGTAATGGCAGATGGTGGCGTTGCCCCTGAACGCCGCCAGGTGGAGGGCAGGTTGGTCGCCATTGTTGTTGGGCATCCCGAGCGCGGCGGAGTTCCCGCGGGAGACGATGGCGTCGATGAGCTCCTTGACCACGTCGTCTTAGTCCTCGGTTATGGCGAGGCAG